>NQII01000003.1:1207593-1254616 GCA_002778355.1 Clitarchus hookeri
GGGGGGGGGGGTAAGGAGTGCTCGTGGCACTACTTTCAGCTTGTCAGCTGTTTTCTCTGGCGTGAAGATAAAGGTGCTCTTGCTTGGCTCTGCAATTTCTCCTGCTTTCCTACGTATTTACGTAGCACCTTCCTGGTGCTTCGGCGATATGCCAGCTCTTACTCGGCACAACCACGACACATGTAACTGCAATCCGGCCCCTGGGTTGACCTGTTCTGGCTGTCCACATGTCTCGCGACACGTGTTAACTAGTAGGCGCTCGCGGGGAGGATAATATGGTGGGGTGGTCAGCGAGG
This sequence comes from Clitarchus hookeri, assembly GCA_002778355.1. Lineage (NCBI taxonomy): Eukaryota > Metazoa > Arthropoda > Insecta > Phasmatodea > Phasmatidae > Clitarchus > Clitarchus hookeri. The sequence continues at coordinate 1,207,890 of NQII01000003.1, forward strand.
TCTCTACTCCCAATATGTGTTACACATCAACTCCACCCCGTCTCTGCGAAGTTGACCTACCTGTGCTAAAATTTCGGTTCCGGTTGCATCTCTGTCTGTAGTTCTCAATCTGTGACTGTCGGCTGTCTATGCAGCGCGCTCATTTCCCACACAGTTTATCTCGGGACACGACAGCTGATACCTTTCTCCACTTCGACTCTTCTTCTTCCTCTTGTCACCTCCCTCCTGTTAACCAAGGATGTGCGCCCTGCAGTTATCTTATAGCTAACCTCCTGTCTGCAAGAAGGGTCTAACTAATACTCTGGCTTAGCTTACACATTTTGCTAAAGGCTGATTACTTAGAATTTACATATTATATTTGAAATACATCGCAGGCCGATCTACTTTTTGAACTAGCTATACAAACATACAACCTGGTACCACATACCTCAGACTCCGTACAGTGATTACACACTTTCTTACAGGGTTACAAACATTGTTACACAATTATACAACATGCCCTAAATTGATCTCTTTACATCGTTTAAGTGTTCTTCTGTGCTTCCATCTCCTTGTAAGGCGGAGACATTCTTGATATATGCAAACAAATCAGGTGGCATATGGCCGGTATATTTCACAGCTGGCTGCCAGCATTTATGTTTTGGTGACAGGTATTTATTCATTTTTACGTCGGACTGTATGCCGTACAAATAAAACAACACTCTGGTCTACTGGGCTGGAACCTCTGTCCTCGTTAATGTCTGGCACACTGCCATTTTTACAAAGGTTTTTCCGGCAGGCGGAAGCAGTACACACTTAATATATCGCTATCTTACACATGTATTGTTTTACTGTAACGACAGCTTCACAGGCCATGGAAAGAAAAAAACACTCTTATCTGACTATCTCTGCTGTCTCTTCCTTTTACAGGCGGTCTTGGAAAACAAATGTATTTTATACACTGGGAATATATACACTATATTCTTACCTTATACAGTAAGTACACTTAGATACAGGCATGTGGCCATTTTATTTCGGCTCTGGGACGTCCTTCACTTATTGCTCGCCGCACAAATGTTCGGGCATCTCACACATTCTAAGGTTACACAGGTAAGCCAATAAAAACACTTAGTCGCACTTGAGTTCCAGGTTGAGGTTTCAGTTCCAGGGTTAGGTAGTGCAAGCTGCCCTACCTTTCTCTCACAGCGGGTGACATGAGTAAACCGGCTTCCCTCATGTCACACAGAGTATGTTATTGGTGTGGGCGGCTCAGTTCACGTGTTTTTTACTGCAGATGGTCCAGGTAGAAACTGAGTGCCTCTCGGCCTCTGCAGATGCACCAAGGTTGCACTTGCCTGGCTTCTATCCCCGTCCGACTAGGGGGTGTGGTTTCCCGCACTGGATCCCTGAGAGTGTACGGGGATGAAGTCTGCGTTGCCATCGGGTCGGCTGCTGTCACCCGGTACATCCTCGCCTCTCAGATTTTTTCACGGGTTCGTTGCTCTGTTGGTGCTATCTCGTCTTGTGGTTGTGCCATACATGCTGTTTGTTTCACTTTATGCCCTCTATTCCCTGTTATTTCACTCATGGTTTCTATTTCTTCGTTGTTTACACCGTCTACCTCTTCCTTGTTTACTTTCGGCCTCTATTCACTTCCTTGCCCTCCCTTTCTTCGGCTGTCCTCCCCCTTTCTGCCACTCTACTGTTCTCCTTCGCTAACCCATCCACTTTCGCCCACTTCTTCTTCTTCGCGCGTACCTTCTCCTTCACTCGCCTGTTCGCTTTTTCTCGCTTCGTCTTCGTTGATCGCCTGTCTGCTTCCTTTCACTTCGTCTGGCGCCTGCATATTTTCAGCTCGGTATGTGGCTGTTTGCTCGGGATCCGCTATCAGCATGTGCAGTGGCTCGTGAGCCCTTGAGGCCTTGAGATAGCACGTAGGAGCAACGGCCGTCTTATCGTTTTTACCCTCTCTTCCCGTGACCTTGTCCGTCGTCCGGTGACCTAGTGACCCACTGCGGATCTCCTCTGTGCTGTTCCTTGTAATTCCTGTAGGACCATTGGTGTAGGGTTCGGGTATAGGGCGTATCTGGATCCGTGGCACCTTCCGCATATTGGACCCCTCATCCTCGGCCCAATATACATTTCCCTGTCTCTCGACTACTATATATGGCCCTCGCCACTTAGGTGCAAATCCCGCACACAATTTCTCACTAGCTCGGCTTAAAGGATGGTTTGAATATTAATATGTGACTACCAGCAGGCAAGTGGTGTCCGGCTGTCGCGTGTGCTGGGTATTTCCGCCGGATACATCGTTGTTGGTTTCTCTGAGCTGCCCCTGTTCTCCATATCGCCTCTCTTCGTATTTCTTCGGGGGCTGGAAGTTCTGTAGGTTCTGTTTCCCACTGCCATTCTCCAGGTCTGCGGAGATTGTATCCCAGTATTAGGTGGCTGCGAGAAGTTCCAATAGTGTCATTGTGCCGATGTCGCAGTGTATACAGGATCTCAGGTAGCTGTATGTCCCATTGAGTATGATTCGTGCCCATTCTCATTCGCATACTCATCTTTAATTCCTGAATCTGGTGTTCGGTAGGGTTGGCCTGTGATTGGTAAGCTGGAATTGTCCAGTTTTCCGCCCCCCCCCCCATGTCTCGCAAGCCTTCATCCATTTCACTCCGTTAAACTGGGTTCCATTGTCGGTTAATACGCATTTCGGGTACCCCCACCATGGAAATACCTCTCGCTCCATTTGCCGGATGATTGTGATGGCCTCCTGGTTGGGTAACGGGAACTCCTCTGTCCACCTGGAGAAAAGATCGGTCACGACTAGGAGATATCTCTTTCCTCAGTGTGTGCATGGGTAGGGGCACATGATATCGACGGCGATGTGTGTCCATGGCGTTTTCAGCCGACGGGGTGTGTATCATATCTTTGGTGTAGGGTAGGCCTTGTTTTCATAACAAGTCTGGCACCTGACGATGTATGCCCTCACATCTCGACTAATTCCTTGCCATGTATATATGTTGGTCAGGGCCCTTAAGTTCATGTGAAAGCCCGGATGTCCTGTGTGGGGGTGATCATAATGGTGTTCACAGATACTATATCGTATAGCTTGTGGTGGACCCCAATTTTCCATTGATCTGTTTGTGGGTGCGGTTTCGCCCAGATTATGCCATCTCTTCCCTCTTACCGGTCTGGATATCTTCTCATTAACTCCTATAATTTGGGGTCGGCCTGCTGTTGATCTCCTAACAGATTTTTGTTTTCATGGAACTTTACTAGCTGTAGTTTTGGAGGAGAGGGGACAGCATTCTCTCCCAGTCGTCGGTTCCTGTCTCTTTGTTGGGCATCTGTGGTCGGCGGGATAAAGTATCGGGCATATCGTTGTTCGAGCCCGGGCAATGCTCGATGGTGAAGGAGAATTCCATTAACAATAAGGCCCACCTACCCAATTTCGCTTTCTCCTCACTCTTGGTGTTCAGCCATGTAAGGGCCTTATTATCCGTTCTGAGAATGAATGGTTGGTCCTCATGGTAATAGTGGTATTTGGGGACTGTCCAAATAACCGTCAAGCACTCCTGCTCATTACTGTGGTAGCGGTGTTGAGTCTCATTTAGCATGGTACTAGTGTATGCTATAATTCATTGCTGGTTTTGTGACTGCTCCTGGTATAGGACAGCGCCCATTACGGCTCTGCTTGCATCGGTTGGTAAAATTAAGGTGTAATTCTGGCATAGGCCGGTAAAGCATGTTTATGTCGTCTCGCACCTTTAATATTCGGAATGCTTCTTCGTGTCTGTCTGTAAACTTCCAGCGAGTTGTTTTGACCTTGAGTTCTTTGAGGGGGGCATAATAGGGGCGACATCTGCTATAAACTTTTTGAGCCAATTGCATAGCCCCAGGAAACATTTCAACTGTCTCCTGAAGTTTGTACTCTAGCCTCCTCAATCTCTCTCACTTTCTCGGGCTTTGGATAATTCCCGTCTGGGGTAATTATGTGCCCTGAGTATTCTACTTGGGTCTTCCCGAAGTGACACTTCTCCAGTCTGAATGTGAGTCCATTGAGTTATAAGCGCTCCAGGACTTTTTGCAAATGTCCCTGGAGTTCTTCCCATGTGCACGCATATACAATGACATCGTCCAGGTACGCCAGGCAAAACTGGCCGCTATAGCCTGTCAAAACTACTGATGACATCAGCCGTTGGAAAGTAGCGGGTGCATTCTTCAATCCGAAGGGCATTACACGAAACTGCAGGGTTTCACCTTCTGGGGTTGTAAACTGCGTATATTTCCTGGATCCTGAGTGTACCGGGATTTGCCAGTATACTTTGTGCATGTCTAGAGTGGAGAATATGCGTGCGTCCCCTAGGTCACGTAGCAAATTAGCCAGGTTTATAGTTGGGGGTGCTATAGGATATGTGATATTATTATAGGCCTGGCAGTTGACACAAAAACTAAGTTCTCCATCTTTCAAGTACCACTCTGGCGTTATATGGTGAGTCAGTTGGCGCTACTATTCCTTGCGATTTCAACTCGGTTACCTGGTCAAATATTATTTGCCTGAGGCATGCAGAGACGGGTTACCTGGTTGGCAGTATATGGGGCGAGCATCTATTACCCAGATTTCATGTTGAATGGTCGTGGTCTGATTTAATCTGCCAGTATGCTTGAATACGGCTACGTGAGTGTTGAGTATCCGCAATAATGTCCCCAGTTGGTCAGCCCCGAGTTGGAGATTTACCTCTTCATTACAAATTTCTTGTAATTTTTGCGGGTTTATTGGGGCTTCCCAGTTTATGGCCATCCTATCCTGTTATCCTAAATATAGGTGCTGTTGTCAACAGTCGATCATGCAATTTTGGTTTTTTAGCCAATGTTGCCCGAGGATAATATCCTCCACTAAATGCAGTGTGCAAAAAAAATTCAGTTTGTACTGTTTCTACCTCCGTGGATACTGGTAATGTAATGAACCCGTCTATGGTCAGTCGTGACTCAGACTGGAGCTTTTCTTTATCTGGCTTTTCTGTTCGGGAGTTAGCAGCTGGCTTTTAATGAAATTGCCGATTGCGGCCGTGTCCAGTACTGCCTTATAATTCTGGTTATTTATGCGGACTCCTATCCGAGGGGCGTGTGTTCCCAGCCTCAGATCGCTTAACGTTAAAATTGGTTCCACCCTGTGTCTTATGCCAGGGCTGATGTGCGACTCTGTGTCCCGGAGGCGGAATTTCACAGCTCTCTCTTTCTACCCTGACGGTTCCCCTTCCCTATGTCGAGGGGGCCAGCCGTGGTGTATTTTTCTTTAGCGGCTGCTATGCGGTTTCTCACTGTGGGACAGTCATGGTGCAGGTGTCTCTCGGGGCAATACTACTACTTCGGCAGCAAGGATTGTACCTCTGCGCTTCTAGTGGGTTTGTTATTCACTTCCATTCGCGCCGCATGGACGGGTGGCAGGCAGGTCGGAACGTTTGTTTTCTCCTGATCTTCGTAATCGAGCTCCGCCTCAATCGCTCTCTCCGCCAATTCCTCTATGCCCATCACCCGCAGATGTAAAAGGGCGTTTCTTATAGCTGGTAACATTAACTTGAAAATTATATGCTTTCCCTCTAGCTCGGTACTTTCAGGAGCGATGCAAGAATGCATTTACGCTTTTCGCCTAGTAAAAATCTCTGATTCTTCCTCACTTTATTGTTTGTGTGTGTAAAAGTCAGTTCTTAAGGTGGTAGGGTCTTCTTCTCCTGCGAACTTATTGTTCAGGCGGGTAGCGAACTGCTCCCAGCTCATCACAAACTCGTCATATTTGTTCCACCAGATAAGGGCAGCGCCTTTTAACTGCTTCGTGCCTTCAGCACCCACCATTTATTAGGAATCCCACCGGCCTTGAATTTGTGTTCATAATTATCTTTAAAATACACCGGGTCTTCATTGGGCCTGCCTGAAAATTCAAGCAGCACTATTTCTTCGGGCATTCTCCGCGTCTGTTCTAAGTGACTAGGGGGCATCGGTCCAGGGGTGAAAAGTGTTCCCCTTATCCTGGATTTTAGCGCGTTCGTTGCTCTCGGCATTTCCAGCAGTTGTATTGGGTGCCTTCCGTCGTTCGGAATGTCTGGGGCCAATAGATACACTTATTACAATAGTGCTGGGAACAGAGGCTGCACCGGACCCTGTATAGTCCTGTCCCGCTACAAAATGGACCACTGCATGGCTCTAGTTGAGGACTTTCGTCTTTGCTTCCCACATCCCTCGTCCATAGGTTCTCTAGGGTTCCTTCGGCTCTCGCATCCCTTCCCTCAGGTGTCTTGCTGATACGCATATCCTCCATACTTTTTGTCCGCCCCCTATAGGAATCCTTATTCTGCTAGCCTAGTACCCTTGCCTCATCTAGTGCGAATTGGTCGTAAGGCACCACAGGATTTGAGACTCCCTTAAGTCTTTGGTACATCCTGACTAGCTAGGTAATTTGGTATGGTTCAGCCTGACTAGTTCGGTGATTTGGTATGGTTCAGCCTGACTAGTTCGGTGATTTGGTATGGTTCAGCCTGACTAGTTCGGTAATTTGGTATGGATCAGTCCGACTAGTTCGGCAATGCGGTACAGGTGAGACCCCTTTTCTCGGGTATAGTCTGATTCTTCATTAGGACTCTAAAGACTTATCTACGCTCCACATTGGGCGCCAATTTAACTTGATGCTATATACCACCTGTGGTATACAGAATGGTCCATAGGGTCGCAGTTAATTCCCCAGGCACAGACTATAAGGTACCTTGAAGGTTGATGGTATATCAATAAGGTAGTATTTCGGTGTTTCACTTTACTGGTTGGTTATATTGTCTCGAATTTAAACATACAGATACATTTCCGAGATGTGGTACTCTATTTAACTAACTCGAATTAACTGTGTGATACATCNNNNGGGGGGGGGCTTCTTTGGCCGACGACTTGATACTTATCTCTGCGTGTAGTGCTTGGTTTGTTGTTGGCTGTGCATGGGATCCCACGATGTGCGCGGCCTTGGAAAAGGCCCGCGTTTGGTGCCATCTCCACTCGACTGCTGCTCTGGGTTCGCTCCTCGATGCTCTCCTCTTGTTCCGACGTCCTGTGGAGATTTCCGATGCAACTGACTGTCTCGGCGTGGTGATAAAAACTGGCCCCTCTTCTCAAGTAAATTCGCTTATATCCTCTCTTGACTCCCTCTCTCGAATCCTACATATGTCTCCTTTGTTGGTGGAGGGGGGAGGGCAGAAGCAGTCCACAGCGTACTTCATACATGCACCATGGTTCTTGTTTGTGGAAGGAGGGATGACCTGCACCCTCAAACTTACTCTGTCAGCTTTCCTTCCACGGCATGTGTCCCAGTTGCCTCGGGGTTTGGTTACGGGGGAGGAGAGCTTGTGGCACCACTTTCAGCTTGTCAGCTGTTTTCTCTGGCATCAAGCTTCAGGTGTTCTTGGTCGGCTCTGCAATTTCTCCTGCTTTCCTACGTATTTACGTAGCACCTTCCTGGTGCTTGGGCGATATGCCAGCTCTTACTCGGCCCAACCTTGACAAGTGTAACTATGATCCGCCCCCTGCGTTGACCTGTTCTGGCTGTCTTCGAGTCTCGCGACACATGTCAACTGGTAGGAGCTCGCGGGGTGGATAATATGGCGGGGAGATCAGCGAGGTTTCTACTCCAAATATGCGTTACACGTCAAACTACTTCCCCAAATGTATATAAACCATTTAAATGTTTCCCGACATTCAACATAAAAAGTGGATAATTTAATGTGGTGGTATCTTAAAAAATGGCAGAGATATAAGGCTTTGCATTTGCTATTTTGATTTATATAATTGATACTGTCACCATGCAAAGTTAAATTAAATTTAGTTTTTGTAGTTTCATAGATAAAAAATTCTGAGATAAGTTTTATATGACTGCCATTTTTTAAATAAGTGTATCTGAACCTCTCAATGTTATCAGTTTACATGACCTGCCATAGTGCTATCTGTTTACCAGAATTGGTAGAAATCGGTGGTTTTTCGGCGATATTGTATAATTTCAAATTGTCATGAGATACTATTTTACAAAATGGCTGACAAAAGAGATTTTGTGTTGACACATTTGATGGTTGTAATATTTACTGCTAGTATACGAAGTTTAAATGTAATTTATTATTTGGTTATGTCGATATAACACACCAAACTAAAGTAGCTATATTTCTGCAAATTTGAAAATAAGTGTCTGACATTCATAAACCTTACAAGTTTATACGACCTACTGCACAACTACTTGTTTGCCATATTTGGTAGGAATCAGTAAAATATTTCCAGATATATGTCATAGAAACTTTATTTATACTTCTGGCACTCTCTTACAAAATGAAGGACAAAAGTGGCTCTATGTTGATACATTTTATGTTTTATATATATACTCTCAGTATATGAAGTTAAGTTGGAATTGATTACATGATTTGAAGATGTATGATGCTATGTTAAAATGGCTAGATGGCCGGCATTTTGAAAATAAGTGTTTGATATATTTGAAACCTATTTGTACCTACCAACTGCCACAGTACTACTTGTTTGCCAAATTTGGTAGCAATTTGTCCATTGTTTCCCGAGATATTCCAAGTAATCTTTATTAATGTATTTAGTGTCATCTTACAAAATGACTGCTAAAAGTGGTTATTTTTTGGTTTATATGTTGCTCGTAACATATATTTTCATCCTAGAAAATTTGGTTGAAATTGGTAATTTATGTGGCCACCATTTCGGAAATAAGTACCTTATTAAGTTTTAATATTTACATTTACCTGGTATATCGTAGTATTATGAAGTATACAACTTTGCTTCCGCCGTTTTTCGATAGATAGCTGCAGCGGTAAGGGCTGGTGGAAATAAGTAAATCAAAAACATTACACAGTAAGCTTGGACATCTGCCAACAAAACGACATCGCCACATTAGTGAATTTGTGTTTGCATCATAAATTTATTCTCAAGCAAAGATATCAGTTTTCGAGCCAAAGTCTCGGCATTTGCGGGAAGTTTTTATTTTCTGCTTTCATTTGAAAAAAAACTGTGGCTGAGACTCATCGTATGCTCTCAAGTACCTACAGTGAGGCTGCTCTTAGTGAACGAATGTGTTGTGAGTGGTTTCAACGCTTTAATAGTTGTGATTTTGACGTCGAGTACCGTCATGGAGGTGGAAGAGGGAAAAGTTTCGAAGATTCCGAATTGGAGGCATTACTTGATGAAGACTCGTGCCAAATGCAAGAAGAATTGGCAGAATCATTGGGAGTGACGCAACAAGCCATTTCAAAACGCCTCAAAGCCATGGTAATCATTCACAAGCAAGGAAATTGGGTTCCGTACGAGTTGAAACCGAGATATGTTGAACGGCAGCGTTTCTTTGCTTGTGAACAGCTGCTTCAAAGACAGAATCTGAAGGGTTTTATACATCGCATTGTGACCGGCGACAAAAAATGGGCCCACTACGATAATCCCAAGCGCAGATAATCATGGGGTATGCCCGAACATGCCTCCACGTCGACGGCCAGACCGAATATTCATGGCGCCAAGTTCATGCTCTGTATTTGGTGGGGATCACAGGAGATCGGTATCGAATGTAATTGATGCGTTTGAGCCGAGCATTGAAGGAGAAACGGCTACAGTACAAAGAGAGACACGACGAAGTTATCCTCCAGCATGACAATTCTCGGCCATATTTCGCAAGACCGGTCAAGACATACTTGGCAATGCTGAAATGGGAGATCTTACCCTACCCGCCGTACTTTCCAGACGTTGCTCCTTCCGACCACCGTTTGTTTCAATTGATGGCACACGGCCTGGCTGATCAACATTTCCGCTCTTATGAAGAATTCAGAAAATGGATCGATTCGTGGGTCGCCTCAAAAGACGCATAGTTTTTTTAGATATGGTATCCGAATATTGCCAGAAAGATGGGAAAAAGTAGTGGCTAACGACGGACAATACTTTTAATCATAAATATGTAATCACGTTTTGTCAATAAAGCCTCAAAAATTGGGAAAAAATGGCGTAAGCAAGTTTGTACACCTAATACTTATATGCCAAATTTGGCAAAAAATTGGCTTAGTGGTTTTCGTGTAAAAGCTTTATTATTTATGTCGTGCTGTCTTACAAATGGTGGACCAACAACAATATTCACCTCTGTATTCAATTCTTACAACTTGTGCTGTTAGCATACAAAATTTAGTATAAATAGGATGAATGGTTTCCAAGATGACCTATCACCCTAAATATAAAAATGGCTGCCATTTTGGACGTAAGAGCTCGACGTCAGGTGTCTTTACATTGTATTATATGTGTACCTATATTGGTTAAATTCGGTTCTCGCATTCAAAAACTAAAAAGGGGGATCCACACGTGCACAGACACACTGTAGACACACACAGACACACATTCATACACACACAAACACACACAGACAGGAAAGTGATCTCATAAGCCTTTCTTTACTCCGGAAAGCAGGATAAAAAGTAATACTACAAACCCTTAAAATGAAACCTCATGAACAAACCTCATAAATAAACTTCAAAAAGAAATGTCAAGAAGAATCCTCGAGAAAAAAAATAAAATAAATTCACCTCAAACAAAACTCAGTCGACTGAACGAGCCAACCATTTAAAACACCAATACCACTCAAAAATACGAACCGAATATACCAATCAATCATGCACAAAAACATGCGAAATTTCTTTCCTGCCGACCAGTCTAACGACCATCAAGCCTAGCCAACCATGCTAGCAGATCATGCCATCCAAATCAATCAACCACACACCCATCGGTTGTATAATTACACCAAACGACCATACAGTCGATACTCTCCTAATCCACTAGACCAACCAGCAAGACTATTTTACCATACCAATTATACACACGAACACACAATGGCGACCAATCTCAAAACATGTCACCTAATACGAATATATCTGCAAACCTCTTCGCACAAAACTTCACAAAACAGTTCACCCATCGCGTCATCTTCTTCTATATCTTCCTTCTGCCACCCTGCCTTGACCCTAGTCCACAATCTCGGAAAGCATCTTCTTCTTAAAACAGAACAATTTATTTTAAAAAATTAACATAAAAAATTTTTTATAACATAAACATTTACAAGGCAATGGCTTTGTCTACGACGAAGCTGGAAGCAGGGTGAAGCCTCTGTCTTGAGTAACCTCAGAGCTGCTAATATTTTCTGTGATTTAAAAAATTAAAAAATAATGTTTATAAAATTATGCGTTTTTAGACTTAAAGTAATAAATGCCATCCAAGATGGTAGACAAAGGTCAAGCTCAAGGTCGCATTATGTCATTCAAGATGACGATAATTATGTCACAAACTGTTATTTCGATTGGGTATTCTCAGAGTGCTCCCAGAAAGTAGAGGTACGAATGGGTGACATGCTTTGTTAAAAGTTTTGCATGAACCGGGTAAGCATTAGAATTATATTAAGATATTAAGTTACATATTTCGAGATTGGTTGATACCATACATTAGTATGGATGGTTGGTTTGGTCAGTTGCTCTTGCTGGTGGTCTGGTGGGTTGGCCTGATTGGTTTATATGGTCATTCAGTTTGGTTGGCTGATGTGGTCGTTGAGTCTCATTGGCTGGATTGGTAGAATTGTATGGCCAGTATGTGTGTGAGATTGATCTGGATGGTATGATCGATTTATATGGTTGGAATGTCTTGATTGTCGTTAAACTGGTCGGTTGGTAATGTTGATTTCAATTTTTGGCTGGTATTGGTGGTTGTATGGCCTGCTGGCATGGTTGATTCTCATGGTCGACATGTATGGTTGGTTCGTATAGTCGGCTGGTATCCTTGGTTTATATGGTCAACTGGTATGGATAGTTTGTATGGTTGGCTGGTCTTAATGGTCGTTAGACTGGTTGGCTAGTATGGTTGACTGGCAATGTCAGTTCGTATTTTTTGTTGGCATTGTTAATTTGTAAGGTTCGCTCATTCATTAGTCTGAGTTCTGTTTGAGGCTTCTTTTTTAATCTTCTTTTTGTGGTTTATTTTTCAGGTTCCGTTTTTAAGGTTTATTTTTTGAGGTTACTTTTGGTGTTTTCTTTTTGAGGTTACTTTTGGAATTTTCTTTTTTAGGTTACTTTTGGCGTTTTCTCGACATTAACTGCTCTAGGGCCTCTCTTTGTTTACAACCCTGTTCGAGTTTGTTTTACGTAATATTTTTGTGAGCAAGTTCATAATGAGGGTTATGTTTCAGTCTGAATATTACTTCTTTATATAGTCGATTAGAATAGGCTGAGTTATATTTGTGGAACGAATGAACTGTGACATAAATGCACAGATGAATGTCCTGAGGAATGTTTTGAGGAATAAATGGGCTGAGGAATATTCTGTGAAATGTTTTCAATAATAAATATACTGAGGAATATTCTCAGGAATGTTTTGAGGAATTAATGGACTGCGGATGGTTTTGGGGGATAAATAGAGTGAGTAATGTTTTGAGGAATAAATATATTGAGGAATGTTTTGAAGAATGTTTTACATGGTTGATCGCTTGGTTTTGATGGTTATCTTGTTGGTTGGTTGCTCTGGTCCGTATTGATGGGTGGTATTACCGGTCTTCTTGGTTGTTTGGTTAGACGGTCTTGATATGAGTTTGTATGGTTGTCCAGTCTTATTTGTTTATGAACTGTCTGTATGTTGGTATGTTTGAATTTTTGTGATAACTGTGATATTGGCAATGGCAGCTTGACACGGTAAGCTTGTTTGGCACATTAAACAGTAAATGTACTAGCAGTGTGTAAAGTCAAATATGGTTATAAAAGTACTTTTTACCTACTGCATTATATAAGTGTTTGAAGTATTACTTATGGACTAAGTGTGGTGTGTTTATCACCAGTATTTAGAAAAAGGTGGCCAACTATGCTTATAAATTCACCTAGATTCTAGTTTGCAATATGAAGGTGGTTGAGCTTGTCCTGGCCTTATGCATTCAAAATTTCGATGGTCTAACCCTAATAGTTTTCGAATGACATTGTCGTCAATTAAGGAAGTCCAGCTGAAGTCAACGATGTTATACAAGCTGTGATGCTAGGTGCAGAAACTCCATTGAAGTTACACTTTTTCTTGATCTTTACAATCCAATAACTCGCTGGTCCGAACAGGACTTGAAATTTTAGCTTTTTTTTTGTGGTAAAATATATAATTACGAATGTGATGCAAGAGTCGAACACAAATCTTACCTGACTGTCTGCTAAAAATACCAGGGAAGAGAAAGTGATGTTTTCTTTCATCAGACAAACTGTGCAGTGATGCAACTTTGGCTAAATTATTTATCTGCAAAGGTCATATGTCATGATACCAATAACCATTTACAAGTCAGCACTATGACATCATAATTAAGTCACTAGCACAGTCTAGTAGTAAATGGTGTCAAGCTATAATGGGTAAATTGTGGGAGAGGAGTCGGAGTCTCGAGTGATATAAAGTCAAAGATTCATTGGAATGGCGTAGTTGGGTGTGGTGGCATCTACCATATCAATGATATATTCTTGTGGCAGTCAGTCATCTGGTGGTCACCATACTGGAGCAAGAATTGATCTATGTACTTTCTATATGGAAGTCGATGAAAAATCTATTTTTTTAATTTTTCCTATAATTTATTTAATTTTTCGAAATTTTATTATTTATTATAGCCTATCTTACAAATTTTTTCGTACTTTTAAATTAAAGTATTTTACATATTTCTCGATTTGTGTGATTTTTCTAAATTTTTGTGATTTTTCGTATTCAAGTCTGCGTAGGACCAAGGTCATGGCTATCCATAATGGCAGTTAGGATGAATGATGACATTTTTGTCCAATTTTTTTAATTTGTTACCATTATTTTCGATTTTTCTTAAGATTTGTGCTCAAGGTCACATTGGGTTAAGGTCACAGATATCCAAGATGGCAGTCGGGCTAAATAATGTCATTTTCCTGATGTTTACAGTTTTTATGTGTTTTATTTTCCGGGTTTATGGTTTTCTCAGGGTTAAGTTGAAGGTCACAGAAATACAAGATGGTAGTATCCAAAAATGCAATTTTCCTCCGATTTTTCACAAAATTTTAACCATTTTATAATGATTTTTGTTGATAATTTGGTTTTAAAGTCACCTGGGGTAAAGGTCAGTGACAGATATTCAAGATAGTGGACAGATACACCGATTTTAAAAACCCTTAACTTTACTGTTGTCGAGTAGTTTTCGGCAGTTTTGAGGCGTAGAAGATTTTGGCGATTTTTTCAGGGAGTAAAAAATATTGGGAGTAAATTGTGAACGAAATTTTGGAAATTTTAAAAGGAAAACAGGAAATTTTAATGTAAAACTACATATTCACAAGGGAAAAATTTTTATTTTGAGGGGTAATGTGTAATTTGTGATATCATCCAAGATGGCGCCCGAATTCTCAATCATCTGCCAGTAGTCAGTGCTCCTAGAGCGGCCATACCTATCCATTGAATAACCTTATATTTATCTTCTAATTATACGACGTCACCTAATCCAGCTACAACCACCGCGCAAACGATGGCAGTTGTACAACTCGCCAGTTGGAAAAGGTATAGCGACATTGAAAAATTATTAACTGGATAACCTACTAACTGAAATATTCTCACAAGGATAGTTCTGCTATTTCAAAATATGCACCTCACAAAAGCTTGGAATACTGTGAGATAAGGCAGTTGGGGTGGTAGGAATTATGTAGTTATTTTGTGATCAACAAAGAGCTCACTAACGCATTAAACATGTCAGGGAAAAGCTGGAAACAACAGTTTATTATCGTCCACAACCTCCAGAAATACGTTCATATCTCATATGAGCTTCCCAGGTGAAATGGGACCTCCGTCCTGAAGATGATATCAACACATTGATTACAAGCATGCTACGGCATGTTAGGGACCTGTACAATGCACATGGAGGCCAAACACGGTACTAAGCTGCAGTGGGAAGAAAGAAAACCTCCCTAGTCAGAGACACCATTGCGTAACTTTTGCCGTTCTTTCGCTTTTATTTGGCTGTGTTAGTGGGACAATGATTGTTTGTTAGAAATACTTTGAATTTCACGTTTTGTATCAGTACCATTGGCTACTTATAATTGTTATGATTTTTTAATGTATATTCCATACTGTTTGCATTCTGTATGTATATTCCAAACTTTTTGTGAGGTTTTTATAAGAGGCTGTAATTGCGGCCATTGTGTTTTGCCTACTTAAGCCCCAGTGCATACACACACCACTATAGTCTCGTGACTAGAACACGCATTTGTCTTAACCTTTTCATTCCACTTCGGTGCACCCTTCTTAATCACCAGGCCTTTCCAATCCCCGGTCCTTGTGAGAGGGAAGTAGTTTGCGATACCATACTTCCAACCCATGATTTAAGGAAGTAAGGTTAAGTCACACGCATGTTCTCCTTTGCCCGCCAACCGTGACGCCAGCTTTGGAGGAACGGTAACGGTAACGAGACACATTGTTTCAATGTAAAAATTTTTCGCCTGTTGCTATGATGTAATTGTAATGTTTTCAGAGTTTCACACCATGCACAGCTATGTAGTGCAAAATTTAACAGTTACTCACAAAAAACTAAAAGCAGTGACATAAAACAGTTTAGTTTCCCGAAAGACTTTGCAAAAAACGTGGGTTGGCGTGTAAGCGAAACAACGAATTTAATGTGAAAACGTGTAAGTACTCTGGACCCAACACCTTTGTTATGACTATTGTTACACCTTTATGTGACTCGTTAGTCTTATTTATTAGGTTTGCTGAGTAAACGAAAAGCTACTGCGTGAAAAGCAGAAACACGTTTCGTCGTCATTATTGTTGAGTTTCTGTAGTATAGCAATTTTCTTTTCAAGTTTGACCACTGTCAAATGTCAATTTCAGTGCCGATAGGGTTAAAAGTAAGGGTTAAATTTTACATACAATACCACAAGTCTCATTTTACTCTATACGAAGGAAAGGTTTTTGTTTCTGATATCAAAAATTTTGTGTTTGAAGTGTGCTTATATAATATTGAACAAAAAGCCTGTGCAAGACACGATATTTTAATTAAAATTTTTGATCGAAAAGAGAGTACTTAACCGAACTCGTGAGAATCATAATTATAATTAATTATGTGACAGATTTGAAAGTTCTTGCATCCATTTGACTCTGTACAACATTTCATATTTTTTAGGTTCCGCACGTTATAAAATGAATTCAATTTGGTTGTTGCCACATTAATGTGTATTTACAAAGAAATATAGTGTAAATTATGATACGGTGTCATGAAATATTTCTGTACACTTTGCATAATTGTCAGCTGGTTTATTTTTTACTTAAGTGTTTAAATACATGTACAGTAAGTGTGTGTTGGTATACTATTTAAATACTATTTTCATTATAATGTTCCATCAGAGCACAGCCATACAAGAAAAAAACTATATGTATCACAGGGAGCCGTTTAATTTCTTAGAATAAGTGCACAATTGAATATGTCATTAATCTTATAGATATCAACTCAAAGATAAATGTGCCGCCTTATATGGACCTTTTGAAATGTAAAATGCCAAAGTCGACATAACCCACGCGAAACTGATTGAAGTGTCTCGATATTTTCAAAATCACAAAAAAGTAGTAATTACGCACTGTAGTCGTATTTAAGTGCGAGCATACGCATAATATTTTATCCAGAATTATAATTTGCTTGTTTTTTTAACCCGTACGGAAATTAGTGTATTGTAGGTAAATGCAGACATGGTGGACATAGTGAACTTTCAAAAATGTGTGGAAATACGAATTTATCCTGCGTTTGGTCTTTATTTAAATTATTTATATTATATAAATATAAAATAAATGATCCTGCTTACAACATCATTCAGTATTATTGTAAGTATACAGATTTCTTGAAACACAAAAAATAGCACCCGTACATAGGCAGGATTTGATCAAGAAAATTACGATGTCCAAGCTCAAAACGCCATCAGTTTACACAAAATAAGGGAGGGAAGCAAAGCTTCTGAAATTATACAGTTAGTATTACTTACATTTCGAATGCCAGGAATCAAGCCCGGTACACCAACGTGGGAGGCGAGTAGTCTAACCACTATATCACCGTGGCCCCTATTAATAAGAAAAATTTGGTACAGGTTTAAAATTGGGCAATTTAAAAGTTGTCTTAAATAGGAGTTCAGTATTCACATGTTTCAATGATTAATTTAATTTAATTTTTTTCATGATTTTATACTTTATTTGATGCATTTATAGTGAAAAACACTGCCATTATTTTCATCATACTCCTCGTTATAATTTATTTTCAAGGACTTGAAGTTAATTTTATGCAAAGAGTTCCAAATTCAATCAGTTAATTAATATTGTTTATTTTTAAAGTTAATTTATTATTATCTATATTTTACTCTATCATGGATCAAAAAGTTTTGGCCACATACTCTTCCACATTTTCCAATAATTACATTATATTTTTAATTTTTTTGCCGAGTTTACTGTTTTATTCGAATTTGTATGAGGTTTAATCCTAGATAATTGATCATATTATAGCTACAGTTCGTCAAAATATTTTTTCTGATATGCCTAGTGATATGTGAACTTTTAATATTTCTTTAACGATGTTTCGTTTGGTGTTGGATGATAATGTATATTTTTCAAAACAATAGGGATTAATATTTTTTCCTTTTTTCCTTCAGTAATATGTTCTTATTTTATGTGTTAATTCAAATTCATGTATTACAGGTAACTTTTCTTCTTATAATTTCAAAATAAGCTCGGCGTGTTTTGCAGTAATTTTAAATTATTTGCGAATAATTTATAACAAGGAATATTTATCTGGATTATGCATGTAATCGAATTATAGGCCGAAGACCTATAATTTTATAAAATATAAATAATGAATTATATTAAAATATATGTTTTAAATTAGAAAGTCTTTATTATATTATTATAGATGTATTGAAAATGTTAACGAAAATTAAATTTTAATAAATTAATTTTAATTGTAGTTTTCCTAAATATGCTACAGCATGTGTAGTTACAAGTCTTTCTCAATTAATTTTTCTAAATTACAATTTTTTAAAGTATTGCTGTATAATAGAAGAAGTGAATTATTCATAAATAACTTCTACAATGATTAATATGTAATGTTCTGGCAAACCTATTTAAATTAATCGTCCTTAAAAGAAAATTTTTCGGTTTCATGAACGTAATAATGTAATATTCTGGAAGTAAGAACGTAAAAATTGCGAAAATTAACCTAAATTAATTTGTAGTTGAAGACCAGTCAGCAGAACTCTGCCAATGATATTTGGAGGGTTTATTGCACAACTATATCAAGTCCACGTAGTTATTTTAATGAGAAACATGAGCTTTAAGTAAACAAATTATTACTTTTTCGAGGTAACATTTCGCCTACAGCTTCACTAATATCTCGCATCTGAAATAAAGTTTTGACTCTATTTAAATTTCTGTCAGAATCAACACCACAATTAATTTTACAAGTAATTTAAAAGAACGGACTTGCTCTGAACACTCCATTTAATGCAGGGTGATGGCCATATTTCATTTCATTAGGGTTACGGTAGTTCACTTTTGGCTAATTTTGTGAAATTATCATCGATTTACAAGTTCTTTCTCTCCCTGGATGGATCGTATGAGAGATTATCATTTACTGCAATAAATATGGAACCAAGGTCTACACTTTCGTCGGCAGGCTGCTGACAGTATCATAATTGCGATAAGATTTATGTCTTGAGGTAAAATTTACAGCTATATTAGTGTGGATGTGTAAAGAATCGCATGAGGTGATATTTGGCTACGATAACATTTCTAGGCAATTCGCCCAATGGGGTTACTTAATTAGACATATCCATTCCTGTAAGTGTCATGTTCTTTCATATACCAAGAACAACTATGTGCTGCAGTGTCATTCTGCTACTGCACTGTAAAATTATTTCACATAAAATGAGGGGGGAATAGTTTGACATATCGCTGTGTCTAAGTCAATGAGTGGCGTTAAGCGAGGTGACTGTTCGAACTGGAGAATGCAGGGAATGTTATCGAGTTTCAGTCATGTTACAGCAACATATTCGGGTTGCGATGGGGCACGATATAGGTTTTCTTTTATTCAAATGTCGTCATTATTTACTAGTAGGAATGGGAGGTCTTATATTAGGTATACAGGGCTGCAGGTTACTTGCATTGCACTCCGGAATGTAACAATTCATCCCATCGTTTGGCATGGATGTGACGAAACTGATGTTCACACTTCTGATTTTGTGAATGGTAGGTGTACCCAGTGTTAGCTAATACAATATTAGTACATTACATCAAGGCTCTGTGTAATTTTCTGGACAATTCATTTGTTTTTCTAAGCCATGACCGTGAGATAGATATGAGATATTATCGAAAGCATGTGACGAGATCCCCGTCCTTCTGTTCCTTCAATGGTATTCCTTGTATCAAATATTTTCCTTTTATTCCTAAAATATAAAAGAAAAAACTCAACACAACCATCAGGATGCGGCACAACTACAAAAAGCAATTTGTATAAGTAAAATAGTTTGGACAGTTCTGGGACCACGGCACCTGACACTGACGCCGGACCGCCACCAAGTTGTTCTCACCCGACCACCTTCTTAAATCCGGGTGACCTTGACCTCGCGCCTCCGACCTAGGCTCCATGCCCGTGACGTTAAACCCAAATAATTGGAAGAAAAAAAAAAAGTAAATAATATTTGACAACGTACGCGCAGTAGGTGCGGGGTTCGAAACGAAGATGGAGAAGTACATGTCCTCCAAGCATAAAGACCAGCAGACGACTATTCCATATAATTATTTATTCATTGGTCAGCAAGTCACATCCCACCCCCAACAACCCATAACTCGACTGATTACTTGGGTCTGATATACCCCCTTCTTACCTTTACACATTTATATCGGCTAATTATTCGCATTCGTTTGACTCCCCTCCAGCCCCTTTCCAAATCCATATTTTATCTGCTCTACTAGATCCCCTCCCCAAACCAAATCACCACCAATTTGTATTTGAAGTTTAAATATCGCTATTTCCCCCTCCAGACATTAGACATTTGGTTGGTTTTACAANCCCCTCGTCCGACACTCAATATTTACTCACACCTCCTCTTCACATACCCCTACCATCCTCCACCCCTCCTCAGGACAATGCCCTCCCCTCTCTTCAATCAATTTAGCCTGTTCTTCATTGAGTGTTTATTCTGTGACACCTCACCCCACCAGTATTGTCCGACTAAGTATTCACTTTATTCAAATCCCTTACCCCTACAAAGCTTCTTTTAAGCATTGTCTGCAAGAGCACATGGGTGTGGGGAAAGTTGCCAATGCGAATGAAGTTACCCCTAGCCGCACTTTCTCGTCGGATGCGAAAGGTGACAGATCGCTCTCCCGACCCTCGTCTTTTTAGCATTCAGACTGGTAAGTTATTTTATGTTCCGATATTCCAGTACATCACGTCACAGAGTATTATCGGGCGTGCTCGTAATATGCATATATTTCCCCACGACATTTAAAAATAATCTGCTCACATTTGAAGTATCATTTCTGGCCAGCTAGCTTCTGGACGAATATTGGAACCTCATAAAATACAATACTGGAATTGTATTTTTTTTTATTTCTGTATCCTCTGTCTATCTAGTTTGTAAAGGCAATACCTTGGTACTTGCACCACTACTGTGATACTTTGTTTGCATTCACCAAATATGCTCGAAAACATGAAAGGATTAGCCATGTTCAGAATACAGATCGTGGCTCATATAAGTGTGGCGAACCCTTTTTTCAAGAAGCAAATTAGACATGGAGGTCCTCAATTTGCTAAAATGTGATTATCACCATTCATAACAATAACCCGAGATAAAATTCCATCAAAACGCGAGCGACCATTACGCCCCCTTGAATCGTAGCACGGTCTGGGATGAACTCTGAAAATACGACCTGGAAAACCGAAACTGTATGCCATTACAGTCTAAATACCTATGCCGCCCATAGCAAGAATGGGCCATATAAGGATATTTGCACATGTTTAGCTCAAATGGGAGGAAACATCGCTGTTTGCTCTCTATATAATCACGCTATCAATAAAAACATTATAATTTATATCTCGAATGCAGCTTTGCAAAACCGTCCAAATGTATTGAACGATGGGTATCCGAAACGAAAAATAGTCATTTATGAAGGCAGAGGTATCGAAAATAATGTAAAATTACGTATAGGAAATACACATAACGTGAGATATGCATACGAAAACACAGTTCGATGTAAAATATTAACGAAATATTAATCACCGAGTTGCCTCTCGGGAAACAGTTATGTTAAATTCATGTTGAAAATATTCGCGTATAGTGTTTGGTTGTGATGTGCTGCTTTCTATAAAGTATAAATGGCTCGAAAAAAAAAACGGAGTTCAAAACACTTCTCTGCCCCCTTGGTATGCGATATGCGCAGTAGAGGATCCCGTGCATTACACTCGCCAAGGCATAGATGCTCATCACAAAAAACTAGATGAGCAGACAAACACACTCTCCCGCGGCGCTTAGTGCAAAGAGGCTGACGTACAACAGCGGAGTGCCAAGCGGCCCCATACACCAGACCACACCAGGTATGAGGTATGTTCGAAAAATAAGGTGACTGCAAATTTCGAGGGCTACGTATATTCGATTATCGATTGGTTTTATTGTTATGTTGGTACACATGTCCCCAATATATGTTGACATTATCATCCAGTTTGCATTGTTACTTTGTTTGTGACAGATATAAAGGTTAGACATGTATCCGTGTGCTTGGCGATTTTTTGCTATCGCAAAAAATTTATCAACGAATCTGTACTAACAACACCGTAATCATGCCTCAGCCACCGTACTCACCGGACATGGCCCCCTGCGACTTGTTCTTGTTCCCAAAACTGAAGATACCCATGAAAGGACGGGACTTTAATGCCATACCAAAATGCGCATATCATAAGTGCTTCGAGGATTGGCAAAAAGCGCTGGCACAAGTGTATTATATCTGAGGGGGATTACATTGAAGGGGACAAAATATATATTGATGAATACATTAATATTTATTGAGACAAAGTCACAAAATAACAAGTCACCTTACTTATTGAACACACCTCGTATGTTGACATTGTCCCCCAATTCTCTTCCACATAGCGGTGATGGTAACTTGTGTGCGGTCATGTCAGAAGTTTATGATGTGACATCCGTCATAACAGTGGTTTTTTTATTGTGTAATTACCACATGCATTTTAGCTACTAAATCTGCATTTTATTTTGCTTCACAGAGAATAAGAAGAACCATTTATTTTGTTGTGTACCCCATGGATTACTTCCCATCCTCTTTGGTGGTAGCATCGCTGAGAGCTGCCAGTGTCGTTAACAGTGATATTCACTGCAGCATTGTGTCACCGACTGCGTCTGTTTAATAAGGTACGCTACTAGAAAACTCATTCGCTGCGCCATACAATATCGAAATATACTGTCTCCATTACATAAACGATTATAAGTAATATGCAATATTTCTACACTACTGCCATATGTTTCGCAGTGTGTGACATACACACAGAAACATTTGTCGTCTTGAACATAAGTATACATTTTTCCTATCCCAGCGTTATCTTGTAATATTCGCACTCTTAAATAATGCCGAATTGTGTAGTCGTGTGTAAATTAACACCTATTTTAATTCGCCAAGTACATTTTTATTTTATCATCCATATAATTGCAGATATCCTTTGTAGAACTGTTGGAACCTTTTGCAAAATAAGTATTAAGATAGTGTCAAGGTACAGTCTTGAACTCGCTGAACACGTTTTCATTAACCATCCAAGGATCTTCTGTTATTATGGACTGTGAATGTCATTATAACGATGGTGGTTATACGTTTTGAACTCTTTAACGTAGTATAAAGAATAATCTACGTAGGTGACATACAGCATGTGTTACAGTTTGATCGTGCGAAATATACACTTGCAAAATAGGCATTTGAAATGGATGAACCACAAAATAATAATAGAGAACATGTACCTCTGAAGATAAAAAAACGGCAACAAGACTCATACTGCGAAGAGAATGTAAATAGGCTGTGTGTTTAACGAAGAGGAATGTAATAAAGCACAGTATTGATAAAGAATCTGATGAATATGGTTGTACTTTCCTCGACACGATAATTTATATTATCATTGAGTTTGCGGTGTTTATGGTATTGAAAGCGTAGGATTCGGAGGGGGGATGGGGTCTGATGAAGATGAAAGGTGACAAGAACATCGGCATTGTATTTTCTGAATACCATTATGAATTTTTATGGAACAGCATCTAGATGCTTCGGAAATAGCTGGAAATTAGTTGTAAGTTAATGAGATATTAAATCATAAATTAAATGAAGAAAATGTTATCAAATATATTGGGATTAATGCTGAGTTGTAGTTAATTAAATAAGTGACACACTTTTATATTTTAAGAAACTGCTTGTTTTATTCCTTGTACAATTACTTGATTTTATGAGAGATTTCTTGATGAAGTGCTGTTACCAATCAACTATGATTCAGGACACAAGTGCACAAGGAGTGCTGTGAATCTTTTGAAGTATTTATGTGTGCCAATTGATTAGTTGAATATGACTGAGGAAATGCTTGAGGAATATTTTATGCGTGCAAGTCTGATGAATAAGTGAGGTATATTTGAGGCACCATGCATCATTTACTGTGCGTATAAAATGGTATAGGTCATAATGCATGACATCAACCTGTTCGGCTTTGTATTGGCCGTATGTCATTCGTTGAATTATGACCGACTTATGCTTTAAGTATATGGATGCGAGGTTGACATTCTATGATTGTAACATGATTTGAGGTAAGTGTGTATGCTACCTATCGTCGGGCTTCGGTTCAAGACAACACTTTTCATAATAGCATTAAAACCATTAAAATAAACCAATGCCAAATACACTATTGTGGTCGAGTGCTACAGAATAATTAGCCAGTTCCGAGGTAAGACAAGGGAAGTACATGTCACAACTACCTATAAAAAATAATTTTTAAAACTCTTCAACATTATGTATGCTTAGAAATTCGTTTTTGTAGTCGAGGGCATAAAATTAATTAGTAAGTGGTGATGTTATTTAAACATTAGTCTGGAAAATATGCATTTGTTAATACATAACATAATCATATCATATAATAACTATGTTCATAGATAAAAAAGTTTACAAAATACGATTATATACTAATGTTGTGTTAATAAATATATGCTCTTTATTTTTCACTCTCACAGGCATTTTGTTTTAATTTCTGGGCTTATTGCTGCTTTAAGAATGTGTCTTGGTTTTTTTGTTAAGTTATCTTTTTAAAAATAAAAAATATTTCTTTTATCAATTGTTATGAACGTAGTAACTGAAAAAGAGAATTTTGTAGACTGTACAAATTTTGTACTGTGTGTACAATTAAACTTTTAATTTAAAAAGTCCTATTTCGAGAAATACTATATAGTTTTAAAAGAAATTTATTAGTTATTTACTTAATAAATACTTATAATCATTAACTATTCCACTTAACATTAATTTTTTCCCTTGACACACTGCTGAATAAAAACAATTGAAATTGAATAAAAATTGCATATTCTCGATTTTGCATGCTTTATTATTATAATACCAATATGGCCAGTGGCTTGAGGAAATGTTATGTAGGTTATGATCACAGTCATGTACAATCATCATAATTGCAACTTTACTCAATATGGTCACCATCCAAATTGAATAAGAGAAAATGAACACTGGCAGAATTGCTCCTCAAATACTATTCCTAGTATCCTAGGCCGAATCTATACTAAATTAAACTACTTTCTTCCATGGAAGAACCACTTGAGCGATACGTCAGAAAAATTTTATAGTTATATGGTTGGTATATTGTCGGTATGGGTTGTGAAAGTTAGACATGGACTGTGTATGTACGGTATAAAATCGTTCTCTGGTCGGCATATGATCGACGTGGGTCGTTATATGATCGGTACATGTTGGCTTTATGGCCGATATATGACCTGCATATAGCCAGCATATCGTTGGTATATGAGCAGTGTATGGTAGGAATCTTTTTTAAAAATTGGGTTTACTGTTGACAGTGATCGTTATTTATTATATAGTAACGTTGGTAAATTGCCACACATGGTCTTTAAGGAATGTATTTAATTAATATACGTAGGTACACAGTATGCATATGACTGGGATATGGTCAAAATATTGTTTGTCTATCAGTGCTTCTATTAGGTATATATTTGAAATATAGTTGGTATAGTTGGTACATTGCTGTTCGCATTTGAATGTTTACTGATCGGTTGGACTGTTCGGTATGTAGTAATAATATAAATAAATCGTCGGTATAATTAGTAAATCGTCGGTATATTGTTGATGTATAGTAGGTATATGGTTGGTATATATTCGGTATATAGTCGTATATGGTTGGTATAGACATATAGTCGGAATATGGTTGGTATATTTGATTGGCATATTGTCTATATATAGCTTCGGTGTGTTCGGTATGAAAAGCATATTGCTCATATGGTCTTCATACAATTTATATGGTCGGTACGAATTGGCTGGTTATGTTTTGTTTTTTTATTTTTACTACGATAGTGACAGTAGCAAGTTCGTGTCTGAGGTTATGCCTGGTACTTTTTCTGAGCAATCTTGGTCAGTAGCGTGCGAGGAAACAGTTTTGCGTAGCATTAACTTTAGATTGATACATTCTGAGCAGAGTATAAATTGCTAAATCTTGATCAATCAGTCACACATTTTTCCAGTACCACTAACGAATCAAACGAGTTACGTTACATACACATCCCCATCCAACTATCCCCTTTCCCGTACCGACACTACCGTCCATTTTCTCACTCATGCTTGTTTCAGCATTACCCACAAGAGTGTGCTGACAACTCAAATTTTTAGCATCTACCAATAGAGTGCACCCATATTGCCCAATGCCAAACCTTTCACCTGTGCTACATCCTCCCTTCTACTTCAAATAATGTTGTAACATATTACATTATTTGGACCATATTTTTCAATTTACCAAGTATTTTATGCAATATTAATGTTTAGCTGAATTACAGTACACAGAAAGTTCAACAACCATATTATCCCAAGTATTTCTGGATCTTAACATCTGAACATCTAACTTAATTTCATTAGTATTTTTTAATTATTTAATAATTCTCATCCGGTTAACTGTTTGTTCAAACGTTGATTTTTTGATATCTTTTGGCTTGAAAAATATGACTTTATCAAATATTTATACACGTTTTTATAAACTTTTGTAGTAAATTACTTTTCAGATATGATGATGTTATACTAAATAAAATATCTAAGATTAAATCAGGTTTTCTTAATTTTAAATAATTTTCAAACCTAACAATTTTTTATAAATAGTTCAATCATTGACGTAATTGTTATTATCTTAATTATAAAAATGGTTGTTTATTGTGTTTTTAATGTTTTGTAGTAAGTATTTAAAATTAAGTATAGATTAAATAACTCAGTTAAATATACAACGTTGACTAATTACCTTGTAGTATTTGAAACAAAAAAATATATGCATTTTTTTTTCTTATATTTTAGTAATAACAAATTTTCTTATAGTATGTCCGGGTATGATACATTCAAATATTGTGTTAGAGACTACCTCGCTTTAATATGTTGTTCATATTTTTTTTTAATACTGTAACAATTTCTTCTGTTATGTTTATAACACGGTTTACATTGTTAATTAATAAATAAATTATCTTAAGAATTATTTAATATATTAACATAATTTAGTATTATTTTATTTATTATAAATTAGAACACCGTCATATGGTAACTTTAAATCACTGAAAAGATTTTATTTTATTATACCTGGCGTAGCAAAATTTAGTAACCTAAATTCTGAAGATGTTAGAAGATACCAAAATGGATATGTTTTTTAAATAACCATAGGTCGGAAATTAATAATTGAGGTACATTTTGACGTGATTGAGAACAGGAATGAAACAATTGCAAAAACTGTTCAAAGTGCGGCCTTCTGCTTCAATATAAGCTCTGTAACGACGTGTGGAGGCACTTGAAGAGCCTGGAAAATGGATTTCCAATTTAATCAGAGGCAGAGTTGGTCGCTCGGGTGCTTACAGCTGCTAGCACACGCCTGGCATTTTCGAACGTGTGCGGCAGGCAATGGCACGCCGTTGCAGAGCTTGTATTTAAGCAGGATGCCGCCACACACTTGAAAAGTTTTTGTAAAGGATTACAATTAAATAGAAATGTATTGGTTTCATTATCATTCTCGGACACAAAAAATATTTCTCAGTTATCAATTTCCGAACTATGGTTATCTGATACAACATACCGGTTTTGGTCTCGTCTAACATCCCTAGAGTATTGAATTTTGTTACACTCGGTATATGTATAATACATACACAATATTGTAAAATCATATATTTTTGGTTTTTATTTAATATAATAAGAGCTATTACTAAGTTATTTTATCATAACATTTGTTGTGTATGTCTTTGCTTTCATTTATGTGTTTATCTGTGTTTTCCTAAACATTAATTTTCGTTACGTTATCTTTATTATGAAATTTTTTATTATTTTTATTTTATGTAATGATAAGTTTGTACTCTTACTGTATCATATTTACCTTAATGTAGATCAATTTAATGCAATATTATTTTATGTGATTTATCTTAGTACTATTCTTACACTTTATTTTATTTTTAATAATATTATCTTCGTAATATTTGCACATCTTATACATAAACGATTAAAAAAGAAACCTATATATTTCATATTTGTTGTAATAATTTTGTGTAATATTTTGGTTTCCCATGAAAGTTGTTAACGAAAGGTGGTAACAGGCATAGAATTGAGCAATTTTTCGAAGCGCGATTTTCGATATCCGAAGGGCATGGAAATAAAATCACATTGAAGAATGTGTAAAAGTAGAAGACATGAGTGTAAAACACTTGAGAATGGGTGAGGAAGAACAGGCCAAAGAAGTTTCGGGGAGCAGGAAATTCGAAAGAATGAAAAACAGTCAAAGGTGCGCGGAGCCTTCGTGGATAGAAGCTATTGAGCTCTTAATCATGTCTACCTAATCCGGTTTGTGTTTCTCATACAGTTTCGGTGACATAGCAATCATTTCAAATTCGATCCTCATTAAAATCGGATACTTAAAATGGGGTCGACATTGCGCTGTGAAGGTATGGTAACCAATGCGATTAAAGAGCGTTCTTAATTCAGAAGTATAACGAATCGAAAAATTGCTCCTATAAAAATAAATTTATCAGAATTCCCTGGGCTGGATGAAATAATCCCTGAATATATGCCACCACACCAAATTGCAAGTCCCTAGAACAAGCGGCGCGGAAACAGTGACCATACTAAAATCAAAATCTGCGAAGCATACCCCCTATGTCAAACGATCTCCTCTTTGGGAGGAGGCGAAGGGGAGGGTGTAGTAAGAGGAAGGATGGGTCTAGATACAGGGGAATGGCGTCCCTCCCAGCCATTGAAGGGACCCAGAGCCCCTAAATGTGACGTTTTCGAGCACCAAACATTTCTTCATTATTAGTACGATGACCAGGCAATGTGACCACAGAAATGCACAGGCTATTCCTCGTGAGTGAATCAGGTGATGCATGATGAAGATGTGTACAGAACCCATCGTAACCGAACTGAGGTGATCGCCAAAGTGCAGGTGTTATACCCGCGGGTTCTGCGTGATATTCGTTGCAGGCGAATCATATGTATGTATGAAGATTTCCACATAACCCATGGCCAACTTAACCCCATAGTTTAAGTGGCTCGTAAGTAAATTATGATACAATAATTGTATAATTTTACTTATACCGAACTTATAGTACGCGAATTGAATATTATGGCACCATACTTTTGGTATGCAGACCTTTTGTTAGGTACTTTTGCCATATATACAATACAAATGATGGCATAATATTATGGTAGAAAGCCCTTCGTTTATTTAATCCCCGAAATTTGATTTCCTCTATAAAATCACTACGGCAAAGTTGAGGTCTCTCATAACTGTTAACAACATTGCATACTTGTAGGAATACAACGCATGATAATTAATTGGGAGTATGTAGCTTAAGTAGTTTCAGAGATAAACCGATTCAATACACACACCCTTTGATTTTTTTAAATTTCAAAAATAGCTTTTATTGTGTGCAAATAATAGATCAGGTTAAATTTTCAAAATTACGATCGTATTACGAAATTTAACATTAAAAGTGTCAACGAAGGATGAGACATAGTATTTAATCTTGGACGTAAGTGAAATCCTTAAGGGTGCTTCCTACCAAATTTGTGGCCACTGAGAATAGATGGAAAATCAGGGTTAAAGAAATTCCTTCTCAATACATCAATAAAATAAATAACCATATCAAACAAAAAAGTTCTACGTAACATTTCCTAAGGAATGCTGATACGTTAAAATATATAGCCCAATTTTACGTTTATTTTTTATTTAAAATTTATTTTTAAAATTTACAATTTATAAAATATAAGAAATAAATAAAAAAAATTTTTATACATTTTTAACGTGACGATATTTTCTGAATTGAGTAATAAATAAGGAATTTATATAACACTGATTCCCCATTTAAACTCTGTGACTGCTGGCTTTGTTGACAGAGTCGTTAATGGAGCAGCCATATGTGCCAGCAAATTTGAGTTTTTTCGTTGCATAAAACTATTGTTGTTGAGTAATATTACATGAGGGATTCACATGTCCATTGCTCTCAACACAGCATAACTGTGAAGGCGGGACACCTTGAATGACGGATAATTCGACGTGCCCTACACCGTAACGTTATTATCCAGCCGCTTTGACTACATTCGTTTCTCGTATGGATATTTTGTTCTACTTTTCGGCATGCCTATTGCTCATTTACCACACTTAGTATGTATCGTGCATATAGCATTTTATGCGCTGTTCTGAGAGTTGTTCTTGTTACATCGTTCAAAAATAAATAGACAAAACGCATAGTCCGCAATCAGTTGGTCCTACTTTATACTATACAGAGCTGATGGGACAGTGAGTAACGAACGCACTTTTAAGATTACAAAAGCAGGAAGCCTTCCAGTATTTTCAACGATGTAGACAGTTTATTGAGGTAAGAAAACGGCTGTTTAATCCGAACAACTTTTTATATGCCACACGAAAATAACAGCAGCAGTCTTGTGCGGCGTATTTACATGCGCCGATGCAAAAAATTTTTATGGATTGCATGTTATCCATCAATAAGCCTGTTTTACACATTTTGCAGTCGTTATCAAATCAGTTTTGCAAGGTGCATAAATTTGTATGGCAACAAGTGTGTTTATTGCTGTTTCAGTCATAGCATAAACATAATTACCACATTGTACTATAACAGACACAGATGCTCTCCATCTCCATTATAAATAAATGTACGTATTTATGAGTATATAATCTTTATATCTAAGTTTAGGGTTTATTATTTTACCACAGTACTAAATACACAAACGACTGAGAGCTATCTGAAAGCTTGGAGATTTACAATTGTGTTTGTAAGGACAAGGAGTGGTCAAAATACATGTTTATACTAATAAAATTGTGGATATGAATCTTATGCATGGATGCGTTTGTGGAAATGTAAACGATGCAGTTTTTCAATGCTGAATAATTTCCTAACAGGAATTTTCCCGACGACAAAACTTTCTAGGTGCAAAATAAACGTCTTGCAGTTTAAGGACCTTTCAGAAATGGGCTTTTAAGGTTCTTGAATATCAATATCTACAAAAACGCCCGACTAAGAACTAGTCCTTAAGTCTGGCCATATGGTAAGCACAGCATAAGTAAAAATGTTTGGTTAAAAATTTGTTTGTAATCCCTAAGTGATATCTGCAGACATACATAATTTAAAAAATAATCTTTTTAGATCCAAAGGAAATAAAAATGTATATTACTTCTCAAAAGTGTAAGTTTTTCATTTTGTAAAAGCTTAAATGATTGTACGTATAAACAATTGTAGGTACGAAAAATCGGATGCAGAGTATTTACATAAATAATCAATTATATTTGTAGAAAATGAGAATGTTGTTTAAAGTGTAATTAAAGTTTTATTTTGTTTTATTTCAAAACAGTTCAATATTACAATATACCAGACACAAAGCTCCAAATAGCTGCATAGTACTCAAGATACCAACCATGATACATTAACAAACCGAACATAGTGTCAACTGCAATAATAAATTCCCCATAGAAATCACAAACATAATTTTCTCTCAATTATCTTCTCATATAGCTAAAAAATAACTCAAAGAATTCGAATGAAAATTTCCTCTACAATACCCTCAGATTCCTATAGTTTTTTATTTCTTTGCATCTTTTTGTTAGTTCTCCGTCACCCTTAACTTTATTTTTAATCTTAAATATTACCGTCACTAGCTGTTTGCAACAAAAAGATATACATAATATTTTATAGCAATTCCTTCTTCTTATTATCAGATGGCTTTTATCTGGCCATAGATATCAATTCAATCTGAGAGAGGAAGAAGGAACAGGACACTATTTTCCAAGACTCTAACATGGTTTTGGTCTGCATATTCTTTCTCTACTTTTTTTTTCTGTAAATACAAATGAATATTCCAACAAAACAGAAATACATATTAGGTAAGGGACCACTGCAATCCGTGGGATAAAAAATGATATCTAATAAAGCAGGCATATCAGTGGTAACGTTTGTGTGTATATATATATATATATATATATATATACATATATGCATTTTACATATTTATACGCAGTTTATGGCATAAGTTTTTTTCATGCGTTGGACACTGTATAAGGAGAATAATTGAAAGTGGTTCACTGGGGCAAGAAGAGAGAGGAGGGAAGAGATGTGGAAATGAAAGCAGTCAAGTTGTAAGGTGGAATTATCAAATAAGAAACCCCCTATGTAAATAGTATTCTTCTGTAAAAAGGCGTTATGAAAGAGGTTTGAAAATGTTGAGCTTTTAAATTTGTTGCGTAAATGAATTCCATTATGGAGGTTGGGAAACATGCAAAGTATGAATCTCGTAGATTAAATGGTTTGGAAATGGCAATGGGCACATAAAATTAGGGTAGAGAAAGCGGGAGGAGGTGGCATTCATGTAAATTAAATTAACTAAAGAGAGTACAGAACAAGAATTAAGCCTATAAAGAGAAAATATTCACAGTAAAGTATGTGAAAATATGATCTGTAGTGCATAAATGGGTTTAGAAATGGGAAATAATGTCTCTGGAAATATTTTTCGAAATAGTTCCTATACTAAAATTTTTATGTGAAAATAAAGTTTTCAAAACTCTGTCCCGAAAAGTACCACTTCTGTAACTCTTTTTGTTCTCAAGACTTTGCAGGGTGTGAGTCTTAAATGTCATATGGTAAAAGATGAAATATGGGAATAGGTATCAATTTTGGTTTGAGTCGCTAAATCCAACCACTTTGAAAACATTTGGAAACCTTGCAGTTAAAGTGTTTCATTATTATTTTACATTTGTATACATATGTGTATATATTTGACTAGAAGAAGCATTCAGGACAAGCCTAGTCTTGTTATTAAGAGAAGATTTTTGGGTAAGCTACTACACACTAACTTTTTTGTAGCTTTCTTGTCATTTCAGTTTCAGCAGCATCGAAGTTGAAAAGTATCCCGATGTTTCTGTTGACATTGCAATAGCCATTAAGATAGCAGAAACTGTTACCTCCCCCCCCCCNTTCTTTCTTTTCGATTGGAGTACCATCCCACGAAGTGCAAACTCCTCCATACATTAGAATGGCCGTGATAAGCACACGTCCCATAATACCTCAGAGGACACACGAACAGATAAGCTGCCAATGTGCCTCCGTGAGAATGAGTGGACAAGCCACCCTGTCTGCTTTGTTGGGGATTTGTGGCCAGCAAACGGGCCGGCCTTCCTTAACAGAATGCAGACTGACCGAGCCCTTCCATGCCCGGCTGCCCCCAGCACGCGGCGAACAGCACGCACACTGGGAGAAGCGTCCACTGTACAGCTATACCCCATTCACGGTTTCTTCAAACTTTTCTGACGCCCTGATAAAGTTAAACTTCCAGGATATCCCTGCTCCTCATACAAACAAAGCTTAACAGAGTCTTGAAAATTACAGCAAAAAGACAACGCACCGCATTCGTGCGCACCCAGTGTTATAATATTTTGCATTAGGACCATTACTTACTAGGCATTACCAACACACCTATTTTCTCTGTAGATTTATTCGTATTAATTACAAATTAAAAATGATTATTTATAGGTCAAATATAAGTACAGGTTTAATTTAACAAAAAATAAGGTACTTTAATGTTAACACAAGTATAAAACACTTGTGATGTATTATATACTTAGTAAACAACCGAACACGTCATACATAGAGTGATTTTTCACAAGTTTCTTTCAAAAAAGTTGATAAAACCAGAACAGACTATAGACAGCTGGTTACCAAGTGGCTACTGCGAATGTATTCATCCACAAGTGACAAACTGTTACTTTCTGGGACATCTTGCCTTTACATACTCAAAATTAGGAAGGTTCTGCCTTCTGATTGGCCAACGTAGGTAGCCAATCACTGACTGCTTAGGTGGTGCTTTCTGGTTGACTGGAGCTGCTGGATAAGCAGGGGCTGACTCACTCGTGATGGGCTGGATTGTTTGGACATCTGCGAAGGATTGTTTCTTGTGATATATGTATTTCAGAAATTTTGAAGAAGGGGACAAGATGATGCATCATTTATATTAATTTTCCCTGTTCAGGCTGTGAAGTAGCTTTCATATTTTAATTGCTTCTCATATATAAATATTCTTGTATTTTTATATACTGCATATAGTAGTGAATCTGTCAAAAACTAATGCTGTCGGTTGCTCTTATATAGTGTTCTGCTATGGGCTCTTTTCTTTCTTGGCAATTAACTGTCTTAGTCATGCTTATACACTCCAAGGGTTACAAGACGGCATTGTTAAGATTGCCCCGCTGAAATTCGAATTTTCTATTCTAGATCATGGATTGGCTGAATTTATGTTTTGTTTCCTAACAGTTTTTGTTATCTTGTTAATCATTCTCCAAATATTTAATTTGAATTCATTAAGCTGTAATCTTCGTATTTTAGGCCTACAGATACGTATGTGTAAATAATATCTTGTGAAGAATCTGTCTGCATTGGCAAAGTCATTATTTCGTTCTAAATATGTCTTAATAAATTTCAGAAAATTTTTAACCGTTTTAATGATAATATCCGTGTAACATAATTTGGGATACACCGCCACACAATTGCCGATGTTCAGCTACGTAAAAAAAAGAGCCTTTTGTAACGGTTTTGTCAGACTATTGTTTCGCTGTGACGCAAGTTTCGGTATAGAATATTCGACATTCTCTTTTACCGTGACGCGTATAATCCTTCCTCGTACAACGAAAAATGTCAAAGGCTTAATCTAGAAACAATGAACATCACCAATAAAGTCGCTATGTATCTTCGCAGACAAACAGCTTTTCATAGTCTCCTCAGTTACAGATATAATTTTAAAAAATTGGAATGGAGCACAAAATAATTAATAATCCCTTCTTCGAACTCGCATCTATTTAAAAGCTGTAAAATTAAACACAACAACCTATATGAAAATTTTGAAATGTGCCTCACAATAAATATTGACTAGTTTACGCTGTAGTGAAGCAATAAATGTGCAAATGAAGAAGACAACACAATGATAATTATACTGTGTGTGGAGCGTTGATCACGATAAAACTCTCCCTTGCAAAGACCAAAAAACATTAGGATTTAAAATTCGTTTGCAAATTTTTATCCATCTGAATATGTTATTTGTTGATTATGTTTTTTGTGTTCAAATGAAGACAATAAATATGAATATAATTATCATATTTCTAAAATTGTACACCAGTTTTGCTATAACAAGAACTGTGTGAATTACCTTCAGTTTGTACTGTTTCAAAATTTAAAAAAAATTTTATGTATGTTTTTAAAGATCACATGAAAATCGTATTTAGGGATTAAAACGTGATAGCACAAACAACAGAATATAATTTTTTTAATGTTTTGAATAATTCTATAACATTTTGGTTTATATTTATGAGTGGTTTATTTGAAAAATGTGTAAAAATCTTTTCATTGTCTGGTTCAATTTCATTTTAATACGTAGAAGTTGGTTGAAATATTTTTATAAATGACACATTGGTAGAACATGTTTTTTTTATATAACACGTGAATTTTCGTGCAAAGTGAGACATGTAACATTTTTTAGGTCCTGTATTGAAATTTAAGCTTCTAATTTTATAAAACAGGAAAAATAATTTTTTATGTATTACATGATTCGTATTGTTTTGGATGTTTGATATATGGCAGTTGCTGTTCCAATAAATTTGTCGTAGATATTTTACAGTAAGATATAATTAGTTTGAAGCTGCATTTTCAAATTATTCATGACTGCTTGTGGCTATTTTCTAGCCTTCTTAGCAACCAACGCTCCTCCATGCCTGAAGAGTAGCTCAGATCCTGCACCCCTATCCCAACACTCCTCCACCAAACCCACCAGTTCAAGGGCCAAATTGGCGAATGGAGTGCACGAGGACAACACCAAATTGAGCAGTGGGAACAAACAGGATGCTAGTAAGTAGTTGAAGCAGAGAGATTCCTTCTCGTAACGCTCGCTTACCCTTCTTGTTCTTGTAGCTCTGGCGTTGCTTTCTGCTTTGTCTGTGTTCCACTTTTCTTTATTTTGTCCGTGTCTTTAGCTGATTTTTTCAGTACTGGTTGTGCTATTGTAGAATTCTTGGTGTCTTGTGTACTTTGGTTTCGCAGTCACTAATTGTTTCGTAAACTTGCCATTGTATCATTAATTCTGTGTATGCACAGCAGTTTCTGTGGTTGTTTCAGTCTCAGCGTAACCGTTAACCTATGAATAAAAAGTAAGAAATGTACGGAGTAACATATAGCCTGTTGTTTAAGTTTTTTCTTGTGTAGTGTAACTTTTATATGTCGCCCTAACAATTAGTACATGTATAATTTTGTATAGTAAAATTTTCGGTTATTACTTGATGATAAAGACATTTTGGCAAGTTACTTATAAGGCCGTAGTGTTTTACGTTTACAAACCTGAACATTTTATACATTTCAGTAAATGACTCGAATACAGTTGTTCGTATAAATATTTCAGGGAAGCAAAAATTGCAGAGAAAGTTCTTAAATAATAACAGTTAAAAGGCCGTTCACACTAAACAACTACGAAAAACCATTATGTATCTATTATAGCTTTAATATTTAGGTGGGCACTTATTAGAGAGGGATAGGTGATCACAGGCAGATATGGCTAAATATATTTTATATTAACTTAAAAACTACATTCCACGCATCTTAAAATTACTAGATACACTTATTACAAAACAATATTACCATAGATTACAAGAATTCCCTAGAGTGAAATTTTCAGTTTTGTAGGCGCATTTCACTCTTTTGTCTATTATTTAAAATTTGTATTGAAAAACTAAGGAACTAAGTACTTAATTAGTACTTGCTCTTTTCTACATTACTTTGTGTAGTTTAAACGCAAATAACAGACTTTCTATACTTGGTGAACTCGGTAATCTGGATCACGATTCTGTCTGACACCCTTGAGTATCAACGGCCAAGTTGACACCCTTCTCTGGCACCCAATACCCAGCATGTTATGTGTTGAACCATCTCCAAACAGTTCTAACCTCTCTGCGTCCTGAGGTGACTTACCTCAACAGGCCTGGCCAGAAATGTTTATAAGCTCGTAGCCAAACTCGTGTATGTGCTGGTTTTCTTTTACCGTTGTCCGATGTTCGTACTGGCTACAGCGAACGATCCACATTCCGTAAAACCAAAATAACTGCAAAAATAATTAGAAAAATTACACGCCTAATGCGCTGTTCGTAACTGTTGTCTATGGATACTTAAGATTATGGTCTTAGCACGAGATTCATTATCTATATAATTACGAAATTAATTTAATATAGTTTATTAATGTCACAATCATGACTTAATAGGAACCAGCTGTAAATAAATGAGAGTAGTGGGAAAAAAGTATTTTTATACGGTAATATATTTTGGGAAATTTTATAATTCGCTTCGATTAGGAAGTACTTGGCAGGCCTCAAAGTTTTGGCACATCGCTCGTAATATTTTCTGGGGAGATTGCCGAATTAATTTCCTTTTGAAAATTATTTAAATTTACTTGGTACAACAATATCACAAATTTTCAGTTTTAGGTAATTTTAAAATTTTCTTCACATTTCCATACACTCGTATCCAAAAACTACTCGTATTAGCTTTTCTTTTTCATAAACTTTACGTTATTTTGACTAACTCTGTATTACTGTATTTCTCTTAGATAATCTTCCATCCGTCAGAGTAACTATCTAGTATTTTTACAAGTATGAGAAAAAATTATGTTTTAACTATCTCGAGCATCGGCCTCAGTTCCGTACGTCATTACAGGATACCATGTCCACTGGGAAATGCTAGAAATTTTATTACAGTTTCGTAAAATTACAAACTCCATCTAAGATTCACATACAAATATAACCAAAATATTTCAAAACTTCAGACAGTATTCGAACATCGGGCATTACAGCTCACTTCAGCGTTGACATCCCTCATCTACAACAGTCGTATAGACATCAATGTGTATTCCAAAAACCATTCATTACATTTGAAATTTAAACTTGCATTTTTTCTTCAAGGCGCCTCCTTGCCCATTCCTACGCAGACAATAATTTGTTTGTGTATAGTGGTTTCGGGAATGCTATTGGATTCATAAGGTAGCAGCAGTCGGCAAGGTATTCACGTTCCCTCATTCCATTTGGATGCCGGTTAAGTTGAATAAATGTGACATTGAATTCTAGTGACATTGACCACGAGGTCCTTGAGTTGAGCACAATCGTATGCACAGTTTATGCTCACTTTCGTGTTGTTCCCCATCCAACGAGAGCTCTCAGTCGCATGAGATATGTGTTCTCATTGGGTCAAATTTCCTGGGCAGTCAACATTAAGGCATCTGATAGCGACATTCTTAGACATCTGCTTACTTCCCTTTCCCACTCAATTACTCATCTAATCGCTTTTATTCCCATAAACTAGGCCCTAACAAATCCGTCAAATTACCATACACTTTATGGCTAACTTCTCACGCCCTTTACGAATTCCACAGAGAGCTGTGAGTTCTTCCAAATCAGCAACAGTAGATTGGTATAGCAATAGTAGTATTTATCTTGATCGCCAATCTCATAGGTTCCACGTCACTCAAATCGCCAACATACGAGGGCTGATTCAGAAGTTGTGGCAACTATTGTTTATCTCCCGAAAAATATCCAACTCAGGAAATGTACTCTGTACAGTTGAAAGTGTACGACAAGTACATTTTAAAGGTGACTTTACATGGAGTATGAATGAAGGAATGTCCGGCAAGGAACAAAGAAAAACACGGCGGCTTAAGAACAGTTGAAAGTGTACAAGTATGTTTAAAAGGTAACACCACATAGGGCATGGATGCAGGAATGTCCGGCAAGGAACAAAGACAAACACGACTGCTTGAAATCACCTTTTAATTTATTTATTCTCGTACAGCCTGTATATATTAATTAGAACGCGTACGTATCGTATATGTACGAGCTGTTTAACAACCTTCAAGGTAGACTCCAAGGTTGTCCACGGTTTGTTGCCAGCGATGAGGCAGACGGGAAACAACATCGACTGCATGAAATCCGTCACTTTGCGCTACCTCTCGTCGAAATCCTGTGACGATGTCTAGTTTGTTGGCAAAACGTTTACCCCGCATTGGTCTTTTCACTTTCAGAATAAAATCGTAGTCACAGGGAATAAGATAGGGTGAATAGGGAGGGTTTGGCAACACCTCCCATCCCCAACACCGTAAACAACATGTAACGCTACTTGCTGTGTGAGGTCTAGCATTGTCATGTAAGATCATCGCATTGCCCAATAGTTCAGGACGTTTCTCTCGAACTATATGATGAACATGGTACTGCAGAAATGACAAGTAATACTGTGCATTTACAGTACAGCCCTCACAAACTGGATGAGACACTAAAACACCTCGACCGTTACATGCCAAAATGATCATCACCTTTTTGGGTGGCGGGTTTTGTCTTACCTTGTGCGTCTGTTGTGATCCAGGATAACGCCATTCATTGGGCTGTCGCTTAAATTCGTGTTTGTATGCTCGTGCCCATGTTTCATCATTTGCAATGATGCGCTTCAGTATGCCATTACCTTCATGGTGAAAACATTCAAAATATGTACGACATATCTCATATCAGGTCCACTTCTCTACCTCACTTAAGTGATATGGCACCCACTTGGCACAAATATTCCGTACAGTTAAGTCCCGCCGTAGGATCGGCTCACTGACTACGCAGGAATACCTGTATGCTGGGCTAATTCCACAACAGTCCAGCGAGTGCCGTCCATTAGGCACTGATCGACCACAGCCACTCATATTTCATGGTCAGCTGATACAGCACGTCCACTGCGAGGAAGGTCAGCTGTTGACTCTCTTCCCTGTTCGAAGGCATCTACCCACCTTGCCACTGTACGATAGGGTATAGCGCCATTACCCAGTACTTCCCGTGACTCTGCATGACATTCGCGTGCATTGCAGCCACGGCGTACGGTTATCTTGATGTAAGAACGCTGTTCGACTTTGGTTAAGTCCATTTCGCACCGCTGTCATCCAACAATTGACATAGGGAACGTGCTCACAGCCGTACAGATGCACTCTCATCCCATCTGACGGCAACAGTAGTTTGATATGGGGTAGCACACATTGACGAACCATGGACAACCTCGGAAACTACTTTAAAGGATGTTAAATAGCTCGTACACGTACGATACGTACCCGTTCAAATGAATGTATACAGAATGTACGAGAATAAATCAATTAAACGGTGATTTCAAGCAGCCATGATTGTCTTTGTTTTTTGCCTGACATTCCTGCACCCATACCCCATGTGGTGTCCCCATTAAAACGTACTTGTCGTAGACTTTCAAATGTACATAGTACATTTTCTGAGTTGGATCATTTTCGTTCGGGAGATAAACAATAGTTGCCATGACTTCTGAATCAGCTCTCGTATATTTCGACATACTTATACGGGGAAAATGTAATATTCTTGCACTTTATCAGTATATTTCGGATTTTAATGTAGAGTAATGACCAAAACTAAAAAAACTCTATTATTCAACTTATATAATTTAGTATGTTTTTCTATATAAAGTACAAGAATTTCATGTTGTGAAAATAATAAAAACTATCGTTATATTTGAAACACAGGAATACTTTTATTACAATGTATATTTGCAGCGGCATGATATTAAATTTAAAACACCTTACATTACAACTTCATTAACTTTGACCCAGGGGAAGCTTGTAAATATTTAATGGAATATATTTACAAAATATGAATTTATAAAAAAATCATATATAGGCATGGTGAGAAGGCATAAAAATCTCTCCAACTGAATAGGTGAAAGCTGGAAAATCAAAATTTTCTCTGGTTTTAATAAAAGTATTGGGTTAAATTTTTTTTTAACAGATCATGTTCAATGTCACTTTATACCAAGATCGCGTGTATTAAAAATTGCCTATATCTAACCGATCAATATGCGCTCCTGCTCTTGAAACAATTGTCATGCCCCAAACAACCATAACCAAACCGAAAAATGATGTATTAAAGTTCACACAAAATAAATTATATTTGCAACACAGAATTCTGCATGTACACTTGTTGTAAAGAATTAATCTCGAGACTATCTTTAGGCATAAGTTCCTCATCTTTAATATTTCTATTGTGTTGGGATATTTATTTGGGTTATGCTTTAAGTGAATCTTTGACTAAGTAGGTGCTTCTACAAAACAGTAATAAAGTTTCAAGCATATCCCATAAGAAAAGACATATTGCAACGACCTAGCAATCTGAGTTTTATCATATCTAGAGATATGCTTAGAGTAGGTTACCTAGATACGAGTGAAACTACGTAAAAGTTTGTGTAACTTAGAAAAGTAGATTACCCTATGCAAAATGCGTACGAAATTCAGGACCGAAATACACGACGGCTCTTCCTGGTCGATTGTAGATTAAAAAGAGATCATGTTAATACTTCATTAGGTTGAAAAGTTTGGCACCCTCTTCCCGAAGGAATACAGTCAGCCATCTGCCGGAACGTCTAGTGACTGATGTCTTACGAATCTACCAGAAGTAGCAAAGTCTTCATGACTATGAGCTTCATTAGAAATGTGTTCTCCCAGAAATATCTTCATAAAACCATTGAAGCGTTAAGTATTGCGATAAAGACGATTCGGGCCTACGTATTTTAAATATGGTAATGAGGCATGGAGTCTTGCTAGCCGAGGCTCACATCTTAGGCTCGACTTGATATGTTAGGCAATATTCGGTGGACTTGAAAGCCCTGCATTAGCTCCACACGGGATTGCCGGACACATCTAACCGAAAGTAGTTGGGAAGATGAGACTAGTAACCCACGTGAATCTACGACTGTTTCCTAGAGAAGGTGGCCATAATACTTTTATTAGAATAGGGTATACCAAATCGAAAATCAGTATTTATTATCCGATTTAATTTTATTTCATTCGGCAGAGTACTGTCCTGTAATACTTATGCAACATAGACCTTTAGCTAATTATGCATTTCGGTTTTATTACATCGAAATGTTCATTAAAAATCAATGAAATTGGGAAGCGAAAATTCTTTTCTATTCAAACTGATGGCAAAAAATAAGTAAGAAACCGTGAAAAAAATGTATGTTGTTAAAAATAATATATTTTAATCTGCTAGTTTTTTAATTAATACTGAAATTTTCCATGGAGTTTTCCGAAACCTGCAGCAGTGTCTTTCACTCTCTTTCTTTCAGCATCTACATTCATGTCAGTTTACTGTTACATGTAATCTATTTATTAAAAAGCAGAAATCTCCTTATTTTAAAATATATTTTAATTCATACTGAAATTGTAAATTGAGCTTTGCAGAACCATGTAGAATCATCTTTCCAGCACTCGTTATCTTTCAGCATCTACATTTGTATCAGTTTGCTTTTAAATCGATATGTTTCATTTAAAAAATTCAATTTAACAAGTAAAAATATTGCCTTTTTAATTCGCGACAAAATCTCGTGTTCCTTTTTTAAAAAGTAATAATGGACTGAATAACCCAAAATGGTTTAAAGATAACTCTATTGCTCGTGTAAATGTTGTAATCTCAGTGAATTTCACGAACAACTGACAAGGTATAGACACCCAGAATTTGAAACAGAATCGAATGTATATATGTTTCAAGATAAAAATCTGTGCTTAAAAAATTAATGTAGCAAGTGAAAAATAATTTACATACAATAACACCATTTGTAGTGAAATATCTAAAAGTTACTTGCTCCTAAACAGAAAACATAGGATGTTTTCACATTCTCTCCTGCTATTCGGTTACCTTTAGCCTGCCATTATGTCAACTTTACGCCCCTTCGTTTATTGTTTTTTTCTCTACTGAAATATATTTTGTCATTTGCCAATAGTGTGTGATGTTATGTTTACGTCATATTGCTTGCTCATGATTGGATGTTGTCCATGTGACATCTCTGGCTCAGCAGGTATATATAGCGGCCAGAGTCCCATGATGTCTTTGTTCTTCACCAGAAACGATAGGTGATAATAGTTTTCCCCCCTGACCTTTTTAGGAATAAATCTGATACGTTATTTAAGTAAAATTCTTTAAAGACTTTTGGAAATATATTATTAGGTGGGTTCATAACAATTATTGTGCATACATTTTCCCAGCAAAGTAATAAATCTGCCGAAATTTCAAGAACCACCTCAGACCAGTGAGGTATTAGGCAATGTATAACTGCAAAAATACAGTATAGAACGTTCGTAGCTATAATTAAAACGAATTGCAACTGATATTTAATTTATTTAAGGAGTCATTTGTTTGCTTCCTATGCAATGTGGATGAGCAATTAATTTATTGCACAGCTATCTTACACAAATAAATAGCTTTAATTTCCATTTATTTAATGTCCTGCAAATATCAATATGAAGTATTCATTGAATGGTGTGCCTGTGACCGGCATCCCCAATTTGTTTTTTAGTGGTTCTATCATTGACTTCAGCTGGGCCACCTACATCGTCGGCGATGCCATTTGCTCCACCATGGACTTGATATACTCAAAGGTGGTACGGCTTGACCAGTGTAGCTAATGTGGTTTATCATTTGGATTCAATCAGTGTGCCCAAATACATGAAAATAAATGTTGTGGTATGAATAAGAATCAGGTAAGGTACGAGAGTAATATTTGTGGGATATAATTTACAAGAAACGATAATATGCAGGGACACATCGAAACGAGTAAGTTTGCAGATCATTAGCTTGCCAAAATGATTAGCTTTGAATCTCCTTCGGCATTTAAGCAAGGGGGAAGATGTTAAACTGTCATCATGTAAGCATCAGTCACCACCCAAAATCGTGGCAGTGACTTGGTTGGTTAGTGGCAATGTTTTCGTGGAATTCGCTTCGAATGCCTGTCTTAATTTGAATACTTTTTCGCCGAAAAAGAAAGGGCTCGTCGGAGTTTATTTTTTCATTTCCTGATAGCGTGGAAACAAATATAACTGTTATCCTACAAAAGAAGTATGAAAGGAGGGTTCATTAAAATTTAACGTTTGTTTGAAATGTGATTCTGTAAAATTCGCACATTTTGACAGAGGTACTAACGGAAGGACTTCTTAAACGAAGAATATAACTTTCTATAAGCCCTTATCTATCGAAAATGCTACAAAATACTGTATGGGCAATATTTACCAAGAGGAGTAATCATTCAAATAGCATGGTTCGGACTGGTTGTTGTCGAAA
This sequence comes from Clitarchus hookeri, assembly GCA_002778355.1. Lineage (NCBI taxonomy): Eukaryota > Metazoa > Arthropoda > Insecta > Phasmatodea > Phasmatidae > Clitarchus > Clitarchus hookeri. The sequence continues at coordinate 1,251,883 of NQII01000003.1, forward strand.
GTTCTACAGCTCTGAATAAATAAGCTCGACCGTCTTCGTGATTTTAAATATATTGAACTCCCTGCAGCAATCAATAACAGGCATGTGATAACAATTAACAATACACCCACGACCACATGTGTTTTAAGTTGACAATTTCTGTACATTCCATTGAAAATGTAAACTCTTAGCAAATCGACAAAAGGTAGCGTGAGCTGGAACGAAAATTTGATTTTACGGGTATAAATTTCCCGGCCCCGTTCTGCTAAGTAAATATTTTCGAGAAAAACAACCTTGCTGCATCGATCAGCGTGTACTCGTTTAATGTTGAGAAGGTGATGCCCCTACATGTTGAAAAAAAAAAACCCTGGAAATATTGTTCTGCTGCTTATGACTGTGGATGGAAGCATCTGCTATTGTAATGTAAAATATATTTCTCTGCTCATAATATTTCAATTGAGGGCCCATGGTCACATTGAAACAAGTAGTTTTTCGCCTACTTTAACAACTGGTCAAAAGTTTCAGGGCTGGCAGGTGTGCATTTTTTAGTAAAACATACGAAGTACTGCAAGGAAAGTGCCCCAAAAATGAAGAAATGTCGCAGCTGTAAAGGATGGAGTGCCTCCATTTCCCAAAATAACCCTAACATGAACAATTTACCGATCGTTGTTTATACAAATTTCAAGGCCTTATTCAAACTAATTGAGACCTGCGAACCGAACCCTAGTCTGCCACACACTTTTGCATACCAGAAACACGAGGCATATGTATATGTATACAAGTGTGTATGATAATTTAATTCGTAATCACTCGCCTCATCACTACCAAAAGATCCAGTACTTTATATGGAGCTGGATGTGGAGAAGCACTTAATGAATGTGATAGTGGATATTGGGAATGCAGTCAAATATATTCATACATTTTTCAAGGAAATGTCACTGCTCAAATTGGCTGACAAAAGCAGATTACATAAGAGCGAAGATATGCTGCTATCGCACCACCCCATTTTCATGCTGGAAAATTACTAGGTAAGGTCCTCGACCACTTCAATGTGTGGAACATTGGACCTTTATACACCAGCTGTAATATTCTGCTCTGAAAACCCAAGAAACTCATCGCACTCTTCCATAACCTTCACTATAAACGAGAATAACATAACATAGATGGAGTACGATAGGAAAAATATTCACCATTCCACACATGAGTATAAGGTGTATAAGGTGACCAACAGAAACATCACCGAAATTTATTATGCTCATATTAAGGCCATGATGGAAAAATTTCGACAACAGCCAGTCCGAACCTTGCCATTTGAATTTTTCCTCAACTTGGCATATTTTCCCTATACAATATTTTGTAAAAAAAAATGTTATATATATTCTGCCTCGTAAATTTATATATTCTTTGTTTAAGAAGCCATTTTGTTAGTACCTTCGTCTAAAGTTGCTGGATATTCTTAATCACATTCGAACCAAATGTTGAATTAAGCCACATTCTCGTTCTTCTTTTATGAACTGCACTGTGGTATTTTTCCCCACGTGAGCCAAAAATGAACTAACGTTATTCTACAAACCCTTTCATTTTTGAGCGATGTACGTCATATGCAGTGTCGGAAAGCAGTTACCTACAAACTCTCCAAGAAACAAAACCAACGAAAACCCTGCCACAATTCTCGCGCTTGACTGATGCATACACGATGATAGGTTAACATCTCGCGCAACCATTCTATTCGTGTGTTTTGGCATACTGACCAAATGCAAAATATTAACCACATTAGCGACACTGGTCTTGCCGTACCACCTTTGTGCATATCAAGTCCATGGTGGAGCGAATGGCATCGCCGACGATGTAGGCAGCCCAGCTGGAGTCAGCGATAAAACCACCAACAAACAAATTGGGGATGCCGGTCACAGGCACACCATTAAATGAATGCTCCATCTTGATCTCTGCAGGAAATTAAAATATGGAATTAATTGCTATACATTTGTGTGAAAGCTGTGAAATAAACTAAATGTGCATGCACACTGCATAAGAAACACACAAGTGACAGATTAAAAAAATTAAATATAAGTTGCAATTAGTTTGAATTATATCTACGAATGTTTTATGCGATATATTATGCAGTTATTTATTGTCTAATACTACATTTCTGCGAGATGGTTCTTGAAAATTAGGTAAATTGTTACTTTGGTGGGAATATATATATATATATATATATATATNTATATATATATAGGTACAAATATGAGCACACCTGACAATATCCTGCCAAATGTGTCTGAAGAATCTTACATAAAATAACTTATCAGACTGATATCTAAGAAGGTCAGGAGAAAAAACATGAATATCAGCTATCGCATCAGATGAAGAGCTGAGACATTGTGGGACTATGGCCACCTTATATACGAGCTGAACTATATATGACACATTTATAACATACAATAACAAGCAAGCAATGTGATGTCACCATTAAATACTTCTTCCATTGCCACACTCCAGTGGAAATGACGGAAAATATTACAATCGATTAAATATGATAAACAAAGGGTTGCCAAGGCATAATAATGGTAACAGGATGACGTGTGACAGATCAGGAGTATTAGTGCGGTGCTGCCACCCAACCCCCCATCACATAACTAGTGTAGGGGCTTAGAGAGACACGTGGCAATCGTCGTCACCACAGAGAAAGGTCAAGCAAAGTTAGACACACGCTTACAATCCTTACACATGTCACTGCTGCGGAGCCCATCCCCCC
>NQII01000003.1:1254795-1356647 GCA_002778355.1 Clitarchus hookeri
AGAGAGCATATAAGCCTCTTTGCGAGAATGTGGGATTAGTTCTTTATTACCGAGCCGAGAGGTTAGTTCGAGAGTCAGAGGAGTAATCAGTAGACCATCGAGGGATCAGTTGAATATCGCCGCGCAGAGAGAGGTCAGCCGCGCTGAGGGTGGTCAGGGAGAGGGGGGGAATCGGACCCTCGGCCATGTCAGTACATCAGTAGAGCAGTCCAGGGGAGACGACAACATACGCGGGCCTTTTCCAAGGCCGCCCACATCGCCGGAGCTCATCCACAGCTGACATCATACCAGCAGAGATAAGTATGAAGTCGCAGCCCAGAGAAGCCCCCCCCCTCCATCACGAAGTCGCCCACAGTTAACTCGGGTTAGCCAAAACAGAGTACCACACCTTGGAAGTGTTTCTGTATTAATTTTTTGTTTTAACTCGAGATAATATAAATATCCAGTTAAGTGAAACGTCGANGATAATATAAATATCCAGTTAAGTGAAACGTCGAAAGACTACCTTATTGAAATACCCTCAACCTTCTAGGCACCTTATAGTCTGTGCCTGGAGGAATTAACTACGACCCTATAAACCACCCTGTATTCCACACATGGGGAATAGCATCAAGGATAACAGTAATGGTAACAGAATAATCGGAGAGAATATGAAAACATCCTAAGTTTTCTTTTTTAAATGTTTCGCTATGAAAATTCATTTTTCAGCTCGTAAATTTATTTTTATGTACAGGTTTTAATTTGAAATCATATATGATTGTCAATTCTGTTTAGAATTCTGGGTTTCTGTACCTTAGCAGTTGCTCGCGAAACATATTATGATTACAGCATGGCTCGAGTAAGGGTTATTCAGTTCACTATTACTTTGAAAAAGCTGCATGAGGTTTTGTCATGAATTGAAAGGATATGTAGAAGTTGAAGTAGAGGGTGTGAGAGAATTGCAGTGTTCTGCAAAACTATATGCACATTTTCAGCGTGACTATAAAATAAATTTTTTAAATCGGACAATTTTTCTCTTCATCAATAAATCATATATTATTAGCAGCCAGTTAGTAATTTTTTAATTTAAAATCCGCAGGAATTATTTGTTTCCATAATTTCTTTTATATGTGCTCGTCATGATTTTAAATATAAATTAATATTTTCCAAATAGTTTGATTAGTTAAAAAAAAGTCTATTTCATAAATATGGTTAGCATTCTTAGTAAAAGGTCTGTATTGCATATGCCTTACAGGTAGGTTATCTGCGTATGAAAAAAAGACAACAAATAATAGATAGTGATTTTCGATGTGACATACCTCATGCTTATAAATGTAATATTACCATAGCCACTAGGAAACAGCTGTAGATGCATGTGGGTTATCAGTCGTAACTTCTCACGTACATTCTGTAATGTCCGGCAATTCCGAGTCGAGCCGATGTATATGCTCTCAGGTACAGCGAGTACTGCCTAGCAATTACGAGTTAAGGATAAGAGGCGAGCCTCATCAAATTAAACTCCAAGCCTCACTGCCCCATTAAAAATACGTAGAGTCAGAATCATTACTAAGGAATCCATATTACCACCTTAAGATAGCTTTTGATTTGATCAATAATGAAAGTAATCCATTGCAATAACTGAGTCAGCTTGACTGTTTTCCAGTTACCACAGACTGCAGATTTGTAGTTAGTTGCTAAGTTAAGAAATATTCTGAGCCTCCTTTAGAATAATAAGTGGTGTATTTTTGCCTGGAGGTTATAAATGGTCGAAACATTAGTCGGGTACGTCTGCTTTTACTAGCTTCTATGCTTTCCTATGTGCCTACTTCGTTAATATACAAAATATTATATAATAATTTTCTCTCATCTTTACTAAACAATATCTCTAAAAATAACTTTTTATAACACTTGTATTTTCTTTAATGTTAGAAGTCAATATTGTATTCCAGTATAAAATTTTTACGGTATACCTGGTATAGCAGTATTTAAAATTCAGAATTTTGTATACCTTAACAGGTTCGTGCTTTAACATATCCAAAACTTCTGGTAGATCTGAAACATTCGGTATCTTTTTCATGAAAGTAAAATAATGATATATAATAAAACACACAATAACTAGGGCAGAATCTATTACTATTTTAGGAGCATAACATATTGAATTACATAGATTCTGCAGGGAAAACGACCGAATAATTTAGGACCATAAATCATAGAAGTCACAAATAATGCTACCAGTCACTTTGAGTGTACACAAGGATAATGACAAAAACTTAAAAGGGAAAGAAAAGGGAACACTGTGTTATTGTGCATAAAGCATTCATGATTATATGATTCTGAGTCTCAATCAATTCTCAACGAATTTTTTAAAATCGTTTTCGAAACTTACAAAGTATTTGTAACGAGTGTCAGCGTCAGTAGGTAAAATTAATTTAGTTTTTCTCTTCTTATTTGATTCGTTTGTGTTATATATGTCCTACCCCAGTATCACCTATCGTTAAAAAAATACACTCATTTTTGTAATAAATGCAACACTGTGAAAGAGGCTCCATAACAAACAGAAATGTATCACACAAATCAGTAACCAAACCAATTATTACATATTTAGCACAATGCAACAACATTACTTTTAAAAAAAATTAGTACTCTTTAAATCCTTTATGAATTTCAATAAGAGCTACTACATGCCATGGCTTTGAATCAAAAATGCCTAGGATGTGTACATGGGAAATGCGTGTCAGGTTGCTTCTACCCTGTTTTGCAGTTCATCGACATTGCCTGCTGGAAGAGAAAAATGGGCTATTCACCGAGTGACCATACCAAAGACATGTTCAACAGGTTACATAAAGGTTGAAAATCCAAACCACGGAAGAAGCGGTATCTTCCTAATATTGAATATTGAGTGGAACATTCTGGAAGCATGTCGGGTGTTACCTTGTTGGAATATCGCTTCGAGATTATATTGAAATAAAGGTATGACGTTACGTCTCTATGATTTATCTGATGTAGTAGTAGTTGTTGATAGTGCCCTAAATTCATAGCTAGCGAGATTGCCGTTGTCACACAATTGCTCTCTAAGCCATCATACCTATTGTTCGTGCAGTATGACACTGGACAATGCATTCTGTAAGATGGCACTCATTTTGACATAGTTTAATGCGTTTTCGGCCCCCATTGTAATAAAATTTGAAGCTGAACTCTTCCAAAAACACGATATGTTTTCCTGGCCACCACTTGGTGTGTTTGTGAGCGCATTTTAGTCTGAGCATCGATGTTTCAGGCTCAAGGCAATACTCCTCAAAGGAATTCATGCATGAAGTCCTCTGCTAAGCAGATGCCATTGAACCGTGAAAGCAGACAATTTCAGGCCTGTTACTGTGTAACAGCATTATGACAACACTCGAAATATAACTGAATGTTTTATAATTTCCATGCGGATGGGGTGTCATCCCTTGATGTCACATTTCGTGGTCCGATTCTTGGTTTTTGATTCGCTTTGTTCTCTTTAGTTATCTCCTCTCACCTCTGGCATCACTTTCGTGACACTAATACCCGCATGTGCAGCAATTTAGTGGTATGAAAACCTCCTTTATGCAACCTAATCATTCGGTACCATTCGAACTCCCTAACTTCGACGAGGCATACTGACGTAAATAGGAATGTTTACAGTTCCCTGACGATGAACAATTATATGTTCTTGTCCTCTATATAAATGTGTTTTAACTGACGTGTGACGCATTAGGCGTATTAGAGTGGTGCGGTCCCACAACCCCCCCCCTGCCACCATAACCAGTATAAGGACTTAGAGAGACACGTGGCAGACATAATCCCCGCACAAGGAAAGCTCAAGCAGAGGCAAACACGCGCCACAAGCTGGACACGTGTCGCTGAGGCGTCGCCCTGCCACCCCCCACCCACCTTCGCCCCCTATGCCTCTAGCGAGCCCATGAGATCTGTTGAGCGCCGATATATCAGAATATAATCATGTGTATTTCGCCCGAAATCCGAAAATATGCACCGAGAAACAGCTGACAAGCTGGAAACACCCCCGGGACAATGTGGACACACCGCGGAGAATTAGCTGACAGAGTAAGCTAGGGGCAAGGTGCCACCTTCCCCCTGCCCACCAACCTTCTGGAACCAGGGCATGTTTTGTGAAAGGCATTGTTCTGTTTTCGTCCCACCACCCCCTCCCCCAACAAGGTGACATGTGCCGACAATTAGGGAAGGAAGCTAGAGAGCATATAAGTTTACTTGCATGGAAGGTGGGGTTGGGGTTCTTTATTACCATGCCGAGAGGTTAGTTCGGGGGTCAGTCAATTATTACTACACAGTGTTTGAGGAAAGCAGTCGTGCAGAGAGCATTTGGCGGGGGGATCGGACCCCTGGCCACGTCAGTACGTCAGTAGAGCAGTCCAGGGGAGACGGCCACATACGCGGGCCTTTGCCAAGGCCGCCCAGATCACCGGAGCACATCTCCAGCTGACAGCATACAACAGTAGAGTTAAGTATAAAGTCGCCGCCCATAGAAGACCCCCCTCCACCCCAAATTCGTCCACAGTTAATACGAGTAGCCAGAATAGAGTACCACACCTCGGAAGTGTTGCTGTATGTGGTTTTTGTTCAAACTTGAGACAATATATTCGTCCTTCAAAATGAAACAGCAAAAGACTACCTTATTGAAAACCCCTCAACCTTCTAGGCAACTTATAGTCTATGCCTGGAGGAATTAACTACGACACTATAAGTCATCCTGTATTCTCCACAGGTGGGGACAAGCACAAGTTAAATTGGCTTCCCCAACTATTTAGCATCATGTTATTTGGCGCTCCACTGTGGGGCGGAGGTGCGTCAGAACGTTACCTCAGAGAGGCTGCTGTGTATTCTTCATGGTGTTGCTTTTTCACACATATGAGTGTATAAAACATAGAAAACATAGATACACTCAAAGTGATGAATTCCTAAATATTTATTAGCTTTACAATTTACATTTACGTAAAACTTTCTTCTTATCGCAATATTAAATATTGTAGAATTTCTATTTAGATATATGAGAAACTATATTCCTTCAAAAAGCAAGTCTGAAAAACTATGTTGTGAAAGTTTTATTAATAAGCCTTTAGAGTAAATAAAAACCTCCAGTTAATTGCCTGAAGAATGAAAATAATTTGCAATCCAGCTGAGGTGGATTGTGCCTATGGTTTTCAAAAGTCGTTATGAAATGAGCATTTAATAATAATTTTTTAAAGTGCTAAGTTTTAAAATGGCAATATTAACCCAATTGCAATTTTTAATATTACACAACACTGTCATTATAACATTTAACATAAAGGAACACCGCCCAGTATGTATGTTAGTAGACAATGGGGCACAGTTTACATTACGCCACGGCCTCCGACCACTTTCACTACAATATCGGAACCATAAAATGGAAAAAAGTGGAAAAAGCGAAGCTGCCTAAATATTTTAGTCACATCTTAGTTGTAAACACGAAAACTCATAAAAATAATATGTAATGGAAATTATGTCTTAAATGTTAATTTATGGAAAAATCATATACAGATTTATATTTTGTTATGATCAGAAAAGTTACAATATTATAAAATAATAAATATTATATTAAAAAAATTTTCCGTTTTCATTATAGCTTACAATATTGTTTTTATTTTATTTCAATATTCCGCTACGATAGCTGTTGTACATAGATCAACTTTATTATAATTTATAACCGAAAGGTCACCCGTTATTCCAAAACCTTCAAGGTGAAAAATGTCATGAGACTGAAACACCTACCCAAGATGGCACCAAAAGACTGCCAACTCTCACTACCATGACGACCGAAATGAAAGCAAATGCCACTTAGAGAGTAATGGGCTGGAACACAGGCAAGCATTAAAAGCAGATGCAATACATATCGTAAGTACTACGAAGATGACATGTACCCTTAAAATACAGGAATTATAAATAACCATCACTCGATCCCAAGAAAATCGCTATTAAAAAGTATGCTCACTTTGAGAGTTACTCAAAATCTTAATGCGTAAATCCACGCATGGTTCACAACTAAGCGGAAGGCCGTGGTACAAAATCAAATCTATAAAAACGGTTACAGACATAAATATTTTCTGTAAGCTTAAATAAATTAATAATATTTTCTTGTAATATCAGAGAGTACTGGCACAGTGCTAACCATAACAAAGAGTAATTAACTTTCCAGTTATCAGGGGTAGTTTTCCGAGTAAGAACAGGTAGTAGTGATTTAAACAAATATTCATCATCTAACCACATTCCTGTAACATTTTCGAATAATCAGCAGATTAACGAAACACAAATATAAGTTTATTAACAAAAATGTCCAGAATGGTGAGATCTGCGAAAATGCATTTTAAATGTTATGATGTAGCAGTCTCTGCTTTGCCAATTATTATCAATTGTGGATAAGGAGAGGTGTTCAGATAGTGTGAGTTTAGGCATCTGAGTCATTCTGCGAGAAAAAATTTTCCTATAAAATTACTTAATATTTCTACACTATTCCAGAGACTGCCCAACAGGAATTCCCATCATCCTTCTCCATTGCTTCCTGCTGTGGTTCCAAACTAACTATTCCACTTTATTCTTTCTTTAATATTCAATAACGTCTAATACGGGCGCGAAGCACAATTGAAGATAGTGTTAGGATTTTTCGTCATAATTCCAAATTTTCGAAACTACTATAAATGTTGACAAAATGAAAACAGTTATTTTGACATATAGTATACTGAACGATTTCTTATATAAGAAAACTTCACAAAATTACACACTATCAGAATACGGATTGTGAAAATATTGTTCAGTGTTCTTTTGAATTGGGCGAAAGTTATTTTTCTGAATTTATGCATTTGTCTTAACAAGGAACAATAGACTGAGTTGTAAACAATGTAAATTTTTTTAAAGAACAAAAAGAGTCTTTTTGAAATAATGAAGTGTGAAAACCACGGAATTAAAAAATTTGTTTCAGTCAACATAATGGATGGTATTCTATACTTAGTACTGATCAGTTTATATAAGATAGTACTTTACAAAATTTAAAAATAAAATGAATTTCTGTGTGTAACATCATTATAATTATTTTTATTGTTTAGTATTAATAAATTTCGTTATCATTATATTCTCATCAATTTCCCTCAGACCTATCATCTTCTGCGGTTTTTGTGCAAATTATTGTTTTTTTACTCTTTTAAAATTAAACATTATCAAATTACCAAAGAGTCAGACATATGTGTCGTTTTCTTCGGTACCACTTCATGTTGAACTCGTTACTTCGGCTAACTTCTTTTCATACAATGCGCAATGAGATAAACGTCTTTGTAATTCTTTGTTAACCGATTCACAATATTTTCGTATTTTCGAATGAAACCTTTCTATGCCTGACCCTAAAATTGTGGACACTATAATATTATTTTTGATTTGCCTGTCATAAGCAAGGAAGACTACCATATAGTTAAATAAATGCGCTCAAAAATTAAGACAGAAGTGGCGAAAATCATACATACTAGGATTTGGAAATAGATATAAAAATCGTAATGAATTAAAATGCAAAACCTCAAACAGTTGACTACACATCCAATCTGAAGGGCGCGAAAACCAAAGCAGACTTTGGAATAGCTACAGCTGAATGACAAGATGCCAAGCTCGTCCGCATACTCTATATTGCCATTCATTTCTTGGAGAATGACTCCCTATTGTTAAAACTTCTGACTTGGCGTCCAACGGTTCTTCGATTCAAACAGACGTATATTCAATGGTTTCCGTGCTATATTTTACGTGATAGGGATAGAAACGTATTGAATATATTGGGAGCACCTAGATGAAGATCTCTGAACCTCCAGATCTCCAGTCATCATTCTTCACCATAATTCATAAATCCGAATTTTTTAATTTGTTATGTTATTAAATGGAAAAAAGCTAGTTAATCAGCAAAATGTATTGCTAATTAACATTAATAAAATACAAATTTTCTGTTAATTTTAATGAAACTAAGTTAATTTTAAAAAACATTTTAATTTAAAATTTTTAAAATTAGTAAAATTTTTATACAAATAAATTATTTTCGTCAATTCTGATAAAAATTTAATTTTTTTCAGCGCAACTAAGTTTTGCGCTGGTGTCTCTAACCTCCTTACTACTCACGATTTCCTATCTTATAAAAACCTATTTAAAAATCTAAGAAAAATATATTTTAACTGAAAATGTTTTAAGATTTGACACCTAAAATTGTTGGTCACCTTGTCTCCATATGCCATCACAAATCATTATAACATTTTTCTTAAAATGGATATATATATATATATATATATATATATATATGCCGATTCGGGTGCAAGTATCAAGGTATCTGAGGCCGGAGGAATCGCACGTCATGATGTCACAGGCGGTCGCGGCCAGCCGGGGATTCAAAATTTCCCGTTTTTCCCTTAAAATTATGCGTTTAGTTTTCGAAAAGTCCTGTTTTGTCCACAAAATTTCCCTTGCCCCCACCCCCTCATCAAACCCGAAATCCAAAAATTTGTGAAACAATTGCTTGCTCCTCATTACGGCTGAGTGTCACCTCAATGTAGCTGAGGAATCTTGAAAATCAGTCAATAAGGAATCAATAGAATAAAATTACATCAAAATTATTTTTATATTTATTTTATAATTAAAACATTAAAAATCACAAGTGTTAAGTGTTATATACCACTTAAATAGTATTTTCGAGGCGCATATGACAGGGATGCAATAACGATTATGTAACCCAAACACAGAACCACCATATTGGATTTAATAGGTTCCACACCCCCCTCAATTAATATAACCCAGTGCCATCAAACCACCTCACAAACACCCCTCATCAGCTGTGCAACATCCATCCAATCTCGTCACCCTACCTTACCTCCTCGCCCAACTCCACATACCCACCCTTCTTCGGCCACTCCTTGCAAACAATTTTTTTTGTGTTTGATAAAGGAATCGAAAAATTAAAGCGATTTGGAACTTGGCCCCAAGCATCGATGAATATTATAAGGAAAGAATCAATACATATACACTTCCCCCACTGCCAACCCTCAAAGACATAGTCCACCTCCTCTCCCCTGCCACCATTCATTCCACGACATTGAACCCCCGCCCCATCCCCGACANCCGACTGAAATTCATTCCACTACTATCCGACTCGAAAAGCATTGACCTCCCGTCCCCTTCCCTTACTTGTCACCTCTTCCTACATTGCTCGTTGGTCAGGCAGCTGACATGATGTGTCAAAATAATCATGGAACGATCAGACATCTAGGAATTCGTGCATTTATATATAGTAAAAACTATTTTTATTTAAATTAATTTCATCTAATGTTTTGAAAAATTACCAAACTTCTAAAATATATCGAAAAAATATTTTTAATGCAAAATATGTTTATAAGATTAAAATGTAAAATTTGCACTTTCTCACAGCAACTGGCAACATTTAGAAAATAAAACTTTCTCATGGAGGCATGGGAACTTGAATCCACAACTTCTTGAATAGGAGTCGGGTTCTCTGACCACTGAACTACCCAGCTGGTGGCAAGGAGTAATGCTTAAATATCAAAACGAACTGGCTGCATTCCATTATAGAATTACATACATTATTAAGGTGTTTAACATTATTTTATATTAATTTTATATTTTGATTTATTCAATGGATATAGGACTTATAAACACAATTATTTTGGAGCTATATTTGTTTAATTTAATTGTATTGAGCATTTTTAAAACCTTTTTAAAAGGCATGAAATGTATTAAAAATGGCAGTATTTTTTTAGTAGGGCTCTGAATCTAAAATAAGATTATATACCTAAACCCACATTAATTTTGTTATTTTATTTTAAATATTTATGTATCACATTACATAATACCAAGTCGACTAGTAAGACAGCGAATCGTGACAGGCATATACTCGTAGGTAGGCTTGTGAAATTCAGTTTCAAATATCATTTCTAGATCCAGGAATGGACGTTTGCTTGTAAAATACCTTTACAAACATACTTATTAGCTAATTTGTTTAGAAAAATATTTGCTTCAAAGTGATTTTTAACTTAATTAATTTATAACAAGATCATTACGTTATATGGTAAAATTTAAAAAAGAAAATTAAATTGCTTTCTACAAAAACGTTCAAAAAGTATACATGTTCGTCCATATACAGTACACATACACTGAAGAGCCAAAAAAACTGGTACACCTGCTTATATCCTGTAGCCCCCCGCCCCCCGGTTCCACGCCCCTTCCGCCGAGCATGCAGAAGTGCCGAAAGACGACGTGGCATGAACTCGACTAATGTCTGAAGGTATGCAGGAGTCGATTCACACCATGAATCCTGCAGGGCAGTCCTAAAATCCAACCTGCGCCAATTTGAGAAAGGATTGCACTTCTGTCACGTTTACTGATTCTCGTCAGTCGTCGTTTGTCCCGTTCTTTCATGATCTTTTTCTGGCTGTAGCGATGTCGAAGATGTTATGTTTTACCGGATTCCCGATATTCACGGCACACTCGTGAAATTATCGTAAGCGAACATCGAAATGTTATCGCTACCTCGGAGATGCTATGTCCCATCTCTCGTGCGCTGACTATAACACCACCTTCAAACTCACTTTAATCTGGATAACCTGCCATTGTAGCAGCAGTAAATGATATAGCGGCCGACCACATCACGTTACTCTGATTGATTCCATACCTTTGTTATTTGCATACGCACGCCTATACCAGTTTTTTCGGCTCTTCAGTGTACAATCCTTCGTTAACAGGAATCCAAGTATTTTTGTCACTTATAAATTGTATACTGTTGTACAGCAAGTTTTAAGGCAAAGTCTTTATATCAGAAACAATAGGCGACGATGCGCTGGCGAGCTGGTCGCAGTCGGTGGCAGCATAGTAACTAAATTGTCATCCGTCACACCAATGACGAAGGCTACAAGAACTCTCTCTGTCAGTACCGACACCATAGCTTTGACGATACCTGCAGTTTAACTTTGCATGACCTCACATGTTTGTAGTGACTATCGGTGTGGTAGAACAGTGACCCGCACATTAAGCACAAATATATAATGCAGTTAGGATTGTTCGTACAACAATGAATTTCATGCTGACATGCGACATGTTAGTGCGAAAATACCTTGTAGCAGTAGCTGCAAGGATAAGTTTACTCTGTTGGAGGTAATTCAGCTGAAGAAACAGATGTTGCATGAATTCGTCATTGATTGAGGTCTTAATGAAAAAATAAAGTAATTAAGTCTGATTTTTAATTTATGTGCACTGCTATTATGTACAATATTACACTATTTTATCTCCACTCTAATTTATGTTCTTCTCAATGTCTCTATTATATTATAGTCAATTAACTCACACTCATCATTAACACATGTTCAGTCTGTCAGTTGCAATTATGTGAAATGTCTTACACTCAGGCATCTAGTTCTATAATCCCGCCTGCCAGTCACACTTTCCACTGTACTGATGCTCGCAGTCTCAGATTTTACTCCAGCTGGTCACTTCCATCGCCAGTAGTTGCTCTTCTGCCTCATCGTCTATCGCTGAAGGTCAAACAATCGCGCAAACTCCCGACTCTCATATACTGCTGGCTAGGTGGCTCATCGCACTTCAAATTATATCTCTGGCCCTGATCTGGAAGGTTTGCCGCACCCCGAGTCAAGCTAAGAAAAACTAGGTCATTAAATCAGAACTTTCTTCAAATAAACAGACATTCAATGTGCTGAATGTCAGGAGCGCGTGAGCTGCAAAAGGCTTGTCGTGTCGACATGTGCGGCAGCATTCCTTTGTTTCTGGAATTATAGCATCGACTTCACACATTTCCTTCGCTCGCACTGGACTGGTCAAGGGCAGTGATGCAAAGTAGTAACTACGTAACAATACATTGCTTGCCTTTTAAAAAGTTTTTGAAATGCGAAATGCAATAAAATAATACAAATATATCACCAAAATAATTGCGTCCCTAAGGCATATATACTTTGATTGAAACTAGATATAAAAAAAAACACCGAAATATTTGATACCTTAATAATTAATGTTTCTGTACGAGGGAATGCGGCCAGTTTGTTTGGATGACTAATATAAAACATTTCAGCACTGCTCCTTGTTACTAGCTGGTTAGTTCAGTAGTCAGAGCACTTGAACCTTATTCTAGAAGTTTTGGTTTCAATTTCTCATGCCCCCATGAGAAAGTTTTATTTTTCAATGTTACCAGCTGCCATGAGAAAGAGCAAAATTTATATAATTGAAACCTTATAATCTGATTTTGCATTAAAAATACATTTTCACTACATTAAGCTGTATTTTAAAATGTTGGTAATTTTTCAAAACATTGTGATAAGATAAATTTAAAAAAATTGTTTTAATTATTTATGAATTAACCAATTCCTTAATGCCTGATCGTTTCACGATTATTTTGACAAGTTCAGTCACCCACCTCACCCACTAGTAGTGTGGAAATAGGTGTGATNGGGGGGGGGGGGTCCATGGTTTTAGAGTTGGTTAGGAGTGGAATGGGGGTAATGGTAGTGTTCGACGAGTGTACTGAATGTTGATTGGGAAGGATGGAGGGGGGGGGGAGACCCATGGTCGTGGAATGTGTGGTGGACTAAAGGGGGGACTGTATTTTTGAGTGACAGTAAGGAGGTGGGGTATATGTATTAATAATTTCAATATTATTTCGTTCGATGCTTGGGATCATTTTATAAATTGCTTAATTATTATATGATTTTATCTAATTAAAAAAAATGTTTTTCTGTATGGTCGTAGAGGGGTGGTATTTGGGGGGGATGACATTGGATGACGATATTGGATGGAAGTTGTAGTGTGGTTGACAGGTGTTGTTAGGGTGGGTTGGCGGGACTGGGTTTTGGTAATTTTGTTGGGAGGGAAAGTACCTATTAAATCCAATATGGTGGTATTGTCATTGGGTTACATAATCGTTATGACATCACGAACATATGCACCTTGAAAATACTAGTCCTGTCTTATATAACACAAAATACTTATGTATTTAACTGGTTTAATAATTAAATAAATTTTTATTTTTATTAATAAAATAACTTTTAAATAATTATATTGTATCGTTTCCTCGCTGTGGCTGATTTTCGGGATACCTCGGCCACATTTAGGAGATTCTAATCTGTAATGAGGAGCAAGCAATTTTTTTTTACAATTTTTTGGAATATTCAAGTGGTTGTTGTCGGGAGGGAAATTTTGAGGAAAAAACAGGATTTTCAAAAGCTAAATGCGCCATTTTGAGGGGAAAACGGGAAATTTTGAAGTGCCAGCCAGCCACACTCGCTTATGACGTTATGGTGTGCAATTCTTCCGAACACCGATACCTTGATACCTGCACCCAAATCGTCATATATATGCTACAAATAGAATAAACTATTTTAAAAATCGGGAATATTTATTTGACCAAATATAAAATAACATCTCTATAAAGTTATGCGATGTCGAACCTTCAAGCGGCGTAAAAATGCTTGCTTGTTTTTGGGTTTATGCAATGCAACAACTTAGGCTATCTGGAAATTTTAGATGGAAAAGTTAATGGACATCTCAGTGCTTAGTCTGATGCTGCATATGATAGATCATCTTTTCTTATCTCGACATCACAGATGTCAATCTGGAAAGTTATAATTCCTTGAATTTAATTTAGCTCACAAGCTATAAGTAGCCATACCCGTAATTATACACATTATTTCTGTTCAAAGCAACATCATTTTTCTCCAATTTCATGCGACTTTATGGACCAGTGGCCCATTAGGTTATGATTCATAAAATAGACCATGAGACACTCGTTGCTTTCAACTAACCTGAATTTGAAGTAATTTACATTTGTTAAATTAAATCAATTCCCTCTGTTCATGTTTTCTTCCATTGTTTGCAAACGGTGAGTAAACATATCTCATATTACGAGTGCTTTGGAAGGCCTTGGACGACAACTATAAGAGCAGACGTGAACATCTCCAGAGCTTCAGTTCACATTGACTAGTAAAAGACAGCAGAGGACTTGCGAAGTATTTCTCAGAGTGTAAAAGTCTACATGTCGGTAGGTTATCCTCGTGCTAGGTTATGTAATATGTGTATGAATGAGTAGGGATAATTGTTCTGAACAATTTACATGATTGTTTTAAGCAATGGGGACAAACGTCAGGAGACGATCCCTGATAGAACGAGGAACAAAAAAGCTCTTATGGACATACGCGCTGAAATGCATGGGCTCATCTCTAGAGGGCGGCACTGTTCCCCATTAAAATTGCGCACTTATGTATCGGTAACATGAGGCGTCTGATTCCATGTTGTTGATGACTCACCCTGGAGCGGACGTATGTAGTGTAGTGCAGCGCTGTGTGGCGATGGCCTGGTATTCAATTAGGGAACGGGCCGATATGGCTTTTACAAACCGACAGACAAATGGCAATGGGCGGGAGGCAGAACGGCTGTACCGGGAAAAGTATCCCGCCAACAGTAACCACACAATAACATTTTTGCAATAGCGTTTCGCCGTTTGTGTGAGACAGGCTCGTTTACAGGAATGGGTAACCAAAAGGGCGGGTGCACCAGGTATGTTTACCGGCCTTGGAGAAACACATGATCAACATTGTAGAAGATGACCCCGGTATTAGTACCAGGTAGACGGCCTGCCAGCATGAAGTAAGCCATATGACAATGTAGAACATTCCCCACGACAACAGCTACTAAATGTATCACTTGCAATGTATGCAGGGCTTATTACCCACCAACTTTCTTCCATGGGATTGGTTATGTCTCTAGTTTTTTGTGCAGGCCACCAAAATGGTGGGATTTCCATCATCCATCCTGTTCATAGATGAGGCCACCTTTACGAAGGGCAGTATAGTCAATCTATACTACACCCATCTGTAGGCTACACTGAATTCCAGTGGAATTGTGGCAGCGAACCATCAGCACCGGTTCAGCGTCAATGTGTGGGCGGGGATTATTGGCGACCACCTCGTGTGACCAGTCGTCTTTCCTTAATGCCTCATAAGCGAGGAATTCTTGCACTTCTTGCGGGTGACCATGCCTCCCCTGTAGGTAGAGGTGCCTTTGGTGGTACGAAGGGTTATGTGGCTGCTACATGATGGTGCTCCAGCCCACTTCTGCATTACTGTGAGGATGCATCACGCCGTCGTCCCTGGTCGATGGATCAGACTAGATGGTGCAGCTGCATCGCCTGCCTGGTCGCTGGATCTCAACTCGTTAGATTTATACCTTTGGGGATTCCTGAAAAGTGTCGTTCGTTTATGCGGAACCCATCCCGGACCTGCAGACACTGGAACAACACATCCATGATGCTTGTAACGCCATTCAGATGTAGGTCAGTGGGGGCCAGTTCGGACACCTCAATAATGGTGGCCTCATGATATCATGTTGTGCACAGCATTGTACTCTACAGGGATGAATAACGAAAAAAATTATATAGCATTTCTGGAATTATTTCCATGATACCTTTTTCGCTCCTTATCCACTCAATGATCGTCTCCTGCAGTCTGTCATCATTGCTCAAAATCATGATGTATATGCTTGCTACATTAATAGGTCTGTCTTTTATTTATCGCATAATTTATACAAGCACAAAACTTTACATTCTTTAAAACTCACGTTTCCTGTCACACAGAGATAAAGGCATTTTGTTTAGAATGTACCATCTACTTTTGTAGATATAATTTGAGCATTATATAACAACAATAAGTTACTGACGTGACTTATGAGCCTTTTTTTCTCCATGTAGATGCATATAATATTTAATGTAGTTCTTATAATATTTGATAGTATGAAGGCCTTGATGTCTCATTCACATCAATATCATTAAAGATGAAAACCAGAAACGTAAACAACAGTAGAGGGACAATTACAAAAAAACACGCCTGCCTTACCCAGGACTCGCTACCAGAAAACCTCGAACCTTAAGAAAGCGTGCAATGAACTGCATTACGGAGATCGGATTCGGAGCATCAACTTTGGATGTACTCAGTAATACTTTTAATGATAGGGTTTACTTAACTAAAAAAATTACAAAGCCATCATTTTGAAAATAAGAGCCTTAGCCAATTAAAGCTCATAAGATTACATGACCCACAATAACACTACCTGGTGGAAATCGGTTGGTTGTTACCCGAGATATAGCACAAAAGCTTTATTTTAGTATTTGGAGCAATCTTATAAAATTGACTTAATAAAAAAAGTTTCTGTATACGATGCTTCAAATATCAACTGTAAGCATAAACAATTTGTTTTAATTTAGTTAAATTCTTTAATAGATTTGACAAACTTATCAAAATATTTATATGAATGTCATTCTGATAACAAATGTCTGACTCCTCCTAAATATTGTAATTTTACATGGCCTTCACTAATGGTGTGCAAAACGTGGTGGAAACTAATTGAATTGTTGTAGAAATATGGCAAATCTTCACTTTTATCACCTGATACTATTTTGCAAAATGGCAGACAGAAGAGTGTCTCTGCATGCATAATTTATGCTTATAACAATTGTTGTAAGTGCACAAAATTTAGTTTAATTTTAACAAATTATTTAATAGTTATATTTAATATATTTTAATAGGCAGATTAATATTAACGTCATTGACAAACCCCTAGCGCACCTAAAATATGTTAGATCACATGCCTCTCTGTAGCACTATTTGTGTGTAAAATGTTGTTCGGAATTAGTTGATTGATCCTCGAGATATATTATAAAACCTACATGTTCTTTATCTTACGATCTTCATGAATGGAGGACAAAAAGGTTATCTATTAGTACATTCTATTATTATCATTGATAAAGTATGCAAAGTTAAGTTAAACTCGGTAACATTGTTTTGTAGATACAACATATTACGCTAAAGTGTTATTATAACCACCATTCTGAAAATAAGAGACTACCACACTTAAAATATACAAATTATTATGGTCTACCAAAATTAAAATTCTTCGCCAGATTTGGTGGGTATCGGTTGATTTTTACCAAGATTTGACCTAAAATATTTATTATTCCATGTGGGATTATCTTATCAAATGGTGCAGAAATGAGGCTCTGTATATACAATTTAATTGTTATAAATGATACAGACAGCATACAAAGTTAAGTTGAAATAATTTTCGAATTTTCGAAGATATAACATACAGAGGAACAATATTTATATGGTCGCCATATTGAAAATAATTGTCTGACACCCTTAAAAATTTCAATTTACGTGGCCTGCCATAGTACTACTACTTTGCCAAATATGGTGTAAATATTTTTTTCCCAGAGATATTACATAAAAATTTTAATTTGTCATGTGAAGCTGTCTGACATCATTGCGGACAAAAGAGACTATACTTGGACAGACAAATGTGGTGGTTGTCATGTAACTGCCAGAAAACAAAGGTAGGGTTGAATTAATTGCATGGTTTCTAGGATATAACATACTAAGCTAAAATAATTTTATGTACACCATTTTAATAATGTGTTACGCCTACTTAAAACATACCAGTTTACATCACCTGCTGAAGTACTGCTAGATTGAAAAATTTGGTAGGAATCAGTCAATTGTTTCCCGAGATAGGAAATTTTAATGAAATTTGATCATGTAGTGCTATTTTACAAAATGGTGGAAAAAAGTGGTTACAAGCAGACACGCAGGTTTGCAATATATTCTGCGAGCATATAAAGATAAGTTGCAATTTATTTCAATGTGTTACTTTCCATCTCATTGGAAATATATTCCAGTTATAAATATTTCTTCCGAATAATTTATATTTTTTTTTATATTTTCATTTGAAAATTCGTATTGGTAATTTTTTTAAATTCCAATATTTTACTTAATTTTTTCAAAATTTTGAATTTAATTTGTATAGTTAAATATAAGTTGCATTATTTTTGAAATGTATAAATTCTTACAACTTAAAATTACCCTATTTATAAACCCGAAACAGTCGCAATCAGCAGCCATTTATGCTAAAAATAGAGAAATACATTTTAAAAACACCATTTAAATATAAAATAAATATTTGTTAATTATTTTATTTAGAGTATTTTTACAAGATGCTAGAGCAGCATACTCAAATTCGTGAGCGATATAGGTCTTTATAAAATTGAAATAACAAAATTCTAGTTTTTAATTTATTCACACGGCTATTATTTACAACCTTAATTTGTATGCCTCCTCTGTAAATCTAACCTTGTTATTCTCAGTGATCATAATACTTAATACCTATCTAAAAACTTATAAAATTCCATGTCAATGTCTCTATTTTGATTACAGTGACTTAATTCACTCCGATCATTAACACATATTCAAATTTTATTCTGCCATAATTCTAAATGTCTGTTACTTAAGCATCCAGTTCAATAGTTATTTCTGTCAGTATCTCTCTCCACTATACCGATTCTTGCAGTGCGGTGACATCACTCCAGCTGGTACCTTTCGTCACTACTTGTCTCTCTGCTAGCCCGTCGCTTCGCTGTCGTCGCACACCTGTCGCTGTCGTCGCACACCTGTCGCTTAAGGTCGCACAATCCTCCAAATTCTTAACTGTCAGCTCGGAGGCTCATCACGGCTAAAGTAGTCTCGCTGATCCAATCTAGAAGGTTTCCCGCACACCGAGTCTCGCTGAGAGAGGCTAGAGCAATAACTAGAACATTCTTTCAAAGATAACTTCAGATATTCAATCAGCTAAATGTCAAGTACGCACCAGTCGAGACAGGCTTATCGCAACAGCATGCGCCATCTTGCATTTGTATATCGCCGCCCAAATCTCACATTACACCTACCTGGCCATCGCTCGCAGAAGCGTATCAGATAAAGGGAAGCGATGCAGACGAGTAACATATAACACTGGCTCTTCCTCAAGTCTGCTCGTCCCGAACGGAATCTGCAACATCCAAACCTTCATAGTGTGCTGGTCTGTTGACGTGAGCAGCTATCGGCTTCGCCCGAGATCCTTGGCCAATCAGAAAGACCACTTCATTGATCTTCTGAGTTCTGCAGGGGCCTTCCCAATATTTCTGCAGCTTCGGGTAGTACTGATTTTTCCTGATTGTGTTGTACATCCACACAGCTTTGCATCTTGAAATACCTCGCCCGACATTATCCAATCATACCAAGTCTTCATCCTGTCACTGTTTCTTAAAGGCTCTTGTTGTGTATCAACAACCACAGAAGAATTTTGGAAACACTTAGTAGGATCCCCACTGCTGTGTTGGCCTCATAGTCGGACGTCAAGTTAAGCACATCAATAAAACTTTGGTTTTTGTTGCAAGCGTAGCAATATGCCACTTTTCTGCTTTTGCTTTGTTTGAAAAAGTGATGGATTCTCGATGCCTTACTGAATGAATAGTTCTCTCATTACCAGTTTAATTATGCAAGTACAGTATTACTTCTTGCATCTTCCTTGATATTTCGTCTACGAATCTGATGTATGCTGGTACTTGCAGTGGATGCCGCAGGTTGTGGCTGGATCTTCGTCTGACATACTCTGAACCACTGCAAACTCCTGTCGACTGCTTCACTCTCCATTTCGGGCTCACGCAGCCAGTTCTTCGCCTCCCGAAGCACATCCTTCGTAGGAATGCTATTCTCAGAGCTTCTGACTAGAGGGGGCGTCACATCACTCGTTCCATGCCGTGGCTCCTTTTACTGCTATGTGGCACAGTGTGCGCAGGGCGTATGGATAGCACACGCAGGTCATCGCGCGCATTTTCCAACTGCTTTGTGAGGTGTACAGCTTGCAGCATCAGCTCGTCGATGCTGTGTATCAGTTGTTGGGCATACAAACGAAGCTCATAAATGTATTCACGCAAGTACTTGACTGCGTTCATCGATGCCATTTGTTCTTCATCTCGCTGCCTCTCTTCCAGCTTCTTCTTGTGTTTCTGCTGCTGTTGTGTGCAGTAGGCTTTCAGGTTCCCCGGAAGTCTATATGACCTACACTCGAGCCGTTTGGGTGCAGGACAGCGAAGCTCTGTAGAGCGCACTCTGGTAGCGATGTTCCTCATGGTCGTCTCCACCTCCTTCAGTGTCTTCTTGATGCAGTTGTAGTCTTCGTTAAGCGTCACTGCCCGTACCGGACGATGGGGTGCGAACATCTGTCTTGCTGACTCCACATTGAGTGCTTGGGCTAGGGCGTCTTACATGGTGTGGGGTGTAGTCAGACGTACCGCTTGCTGTGCCAGTGTTTCGGAGATCGCATCGATTAAGAAGCCGACTGCGATAATGTCGCGCACCTCCTCGGGGCACCCTTCCAGAGATAAGTGGAACAGCCGCACGACTTCTTGCCATTACATCTGCAGTGGTTCTCCTGGTATCTGGATGCGGCTTCGCAGTTAGGAATGGTGGGCACGTTGCCGGTATGGGTCACCAAAACGTATCTCCAAAATCGACAACAGTGTCGGATACTTCATTCGATGTCGCTTTGGCAGAGATTTTAGTATGTACAGTGTGAAGCCTCTTAGTACAGCCGCGAGGTAGTAAGCCAGCTGTTTGGCTGGTTAGCTATTTAATGTGACGACTATTGCAAACTGGTGTTGATACTACGGCCAAGATGATTGACCATCGTAAGGGGTGGGCTTAATTGAGCTCCCCATCCTCACTCATGGCTATGCGACACCAATGCTGCAGGTCTGCTGAATATCTTCCGAGGTTGGTGCATTGGTTACGCCTTTCACTGCTTCCCCACTTGTCTCTACTGCTGGTGTAGTGGTAGTGGAACTCCATTTCGAAAAACATTTCTGCAGTTCCTTCTCTAATGGACTGTCTTCTGTTTCATTTCATTCCCGACACTGTCCAACCTTTCGTTTACAATGTCCACTATTACATTTACGGGTTCTATCCAATCCCTCAAAATGTAGATTTTTTTGTTTACACATTCAATTCTCGTATTCACTAACTCGCTAATACCATATATTTTCATATCTACTCATTTATTAACTCTGTATATTTTCCTATTAACATTTACTGTGTCTATTTCCCTACCTTCATTATCTTTATTCTTGTAAACCAAATCACTTACACTAGTTATCTGGCAATTTGTATTCTCCTTAACGGTTTATATTGCGCTTTCTTTGACACTACTATTTTTGCTATCAATGTTAATATCACTTCGCTCGTTTGGCTACTTAATCCCTTAATTAATGCTCGCAGTTCTTCCAGGTTTGCAAATAGTCTTAATATTCCAGCCTACAACTAATACAATTAGTTAATTTGTGTTAATATAACTAGTTAATAGCCTTTTGCTTAACTTAATGTAGGCCTATGATTGAATGCCTCTACCTCACTTCTGACACAAATTTTACAAGATGCCTAAGGGCGTATTCTAATTCATGTCTTAATAAAAATAAAATAAATAAATTATATGTTTCAATTTATTAATTTTGCTAGTATGTAAAATATTAAACTACATATATACTGTATGTACACTTTATCAATAAATCTATATTGATCAGTGACAATCCACTTTCATAATTTACCAATTTTAATTTTATTTCAATAGTTACAAATATTTGTTACTGACGCATCCAGTTTAACAGTCCCGTCCGTTAGTTTTACTCTCCACTGTACCGGTACTCGCAGTGCGCAGACTTCACTTTTGTTGTTTCACATCACGAAAATATTAAAATACATAATTGACAATTTACAACATTCAAATAATCTATGGCATGTTGATGGAAGGTTGCTTAAAATTAAACTTATGGTTAAGATTATGTGAACTAATATTGGTCCCTACAAGGCATACCAACTCTATTCCAACAATGGCCACACATAATCTATACATATTGTTGGGGAAAGCATGGGTATCCATTTGTAGGTCATTTGGTGAATGTGAAGTGATACATGGACGACCCCATTGCTAGTGCAACCGTGATTTATTATGGAGTATTTATGGCGCCCACTCTTCACAGGTAGCTACTTCAGTACAATATTTATTTGACTAATTTTATAAATATAGCTAATATTGAACAATGAGTAACTTATGTGTAAATATCTAGTGATGAATATTTCTATATAAAATAGTATAATTACAGTATTTGCTGGGACTTCGTGACTGGTATCGAATAACTTGATGTACGTTTGATTTAAATGCAAGACTGCACGTACTTAACATGTGCGGTAGAAAATAAAAATAAAATATCCTTGAGCAAATTAACCCTGAAGGGTTTTTGTTGCTACACGCCACAAAAATATTAATACATGTCGACTTCATTTCTCAACAGACAAGTATATAATGCGAGAAATTACATTAAAGACAAAATGTTTGGGCTAATGTCGGGAATCAGGAACTAGGTTTTCTCTAATAAACGACACTGGTTTTTGTTAAGCTGCAGCATTTTAAATACTGAATTGTTCGCATGGTAAATTTTATGGATATATGGAATACCTGGTGTGATTTATATTATGCTTTTTTTATTCGTAATTCAAGTCTGAATATATTCTGAATTATTTCACCTAAATACAAGAGTATGTTGTATAGAGTTGGTTAGCATGCTAGACAAGGTGCGCCAGTTTGCGCCCAACCCTGGGCAAGTATAAGATTTCTTTATCAAACAATGCGTTTAATGGTGAATTAAACGAACATTAAAAACAAGGATAAGGTAGGAGTGAATTTTAAAATATTTATTTTTAAGAGATCTTTTTAACATATGTTGGAAGCATTGCTAGCCACCTTAAGGCCATCTCTTGACTGTGGAGTGGTACATAGATGGGCCATTATTGTTATAAGCATATGGGCCATGCTTAAGCCATTTACGGTCACCACATTTAGGCCAGTTATGTACAGAGGGAAGTCAGTGAAGTGGTGCCACTTCAGAACCAACAATGGTGCCAGGTAAGTGCCAGCTGTTGACCATCTTATTGCCAGCTTGACACCCGATTCTAAAACATAAATGGACAATCTATATTTTGCTACATGTGTACCTATGTGCAGGTCGTACACAAATAGAGTAGGTACTGGACCTGCCAGAGGTACTAAATATAGAAAAGGTCGTTGTTTCCACCTATATGCTGTAACAGAATGCGGCACCACAGCCAGAGAGATCTTGCAGTATGTGGGGCTTGCACTGAATTTCCCGATCACAACAAGAAACATTCGTCTTCTTTTGATATATACTGGCCTACAAGCACAGTGTCCAAAGCGCCATTTGCCTTTGACCCCTCGTCATCTTGCGGCACGTCGACAGTTGTGCCAGGAACTTGAACACTGTACAGAGTAATGGCGACGCGTTGTGTTCTCCGATGAGTCCCACTTCAGTCATAATGCAGCAGATTTTGGTGCCGTAGTGTATAACGCGACGATCCTAAACTGATTCGTGAATGCCGAAAATCCTGGACCCCAGATAATATGGTACGGTGTTCCATTGGTTATGACTCCTGGTCACATCTTGTTGTTGTCGAAGACACAGAGTCAGCACAGCGATATGACAATGTGGTTCTGCGGCCCCATTTTCTGCCATTTTTGCGCAACATATCAAATACTACAATGCATTAAGGTAATGCTCGTTCCCATACAGATATCATCGCCCAATAGGCTTTATCAGATGTGGGCATCATTATTTTGGCTGCCAGGGGCACATATGCCCCAAGTATGGAATATGATGGGGCTATGTTTGCATTACCGTCAACCACCTGCCTAGTCACCGGCAGTTGCCAGGATCATGGTGGTATGTGCCTTAGGACACTATAAGTCACCTGTATGATGAAATGCCTCGTCGCATTGCTGCCTGTATTGTTGCGAGAGGAGGCCTAAACCATATTGAACATGTACTTTGTAGATGCTGAATAACTTGCCTCCTATGTGTGAAATACTAATCACTACTCATTTGAACTATCATCAGCCTGTGACGGTTTAATACAGTTTCACATAAGGAGACTGGGTGTAGCGATTTCCATGTCCAGCAGTGTTATATCGTAAAGTCTACATGGACACATACACACACATCAGTATAACTATACTTAACAAATGAATAACATATTTTACAAATTCACGTTAATCACATAAAGCAGAATACAAAGATTTTATTTAACAAAAAATATAGTAAGTAGAATACAAATAATATACACTAGTGGAAATACATTTTATAACTACTCGTAAAAATACACATATCTGCCCAAATTTGGTACGCAAGAAAAAGAAGGTGGTATGTGGGACTTATGAAAACATCAAGTCCATTGCACATCCCGAACATTAAATGAAATACATACAGAAGTCACCATAAAAATGAGTGTAACCAATCCATGTGGCCACAAATGCAGCAATTGTGTCATGTAACCTCTTATACGAATGCTGAATGTCTCTCTGGTGTTTGATATTCCAAATTCACTGTACTGCTTAGCGTAGCTAGGCGATGGTCGTTGCTGGGGCTGTGCTGGATTTCAGGAACTGCCCCATTACATCCCACACACGCTCAATGTGGCTGAGGTCTGTATATCTAGAAGGCCAGGGTTTCATGCAAACACAATGTAGAGTATGCTGTGTTGCCCTAGTGACATGGGGATGTGCATTATCGAGCTGGAAACATTGGTTCCTGCAGTGTGTCTATATCTGGTCGGATGACTGGAATTGCAATGTCATTGATTACGAAACAATCGGCATTCTCCACAGAATGAAAGCCAAAGGCGATCGTAATGTGTAGCTTTTGGCCTCCCATGCACCCAAGTGTGGGTTGGGTATGGCGAGTGCAAACACACAACTGATTCATCCACTCACCCGCACATCTATAAACGGGAACACACCCATCACTTTTTCGAAGGCAGAAACGACTCTCAATATTTAACACCACTGTTCTCCATTCTTCACCCCTCCAAAACAGTCTCTCGCGATACCACCAGAGAGAATATGAGATCATAAACTAACTTAAAAATATCAATTATTTATAGCTTATGCAGACACATGAGGACACACAGTGGCTCTGATGGCATTCCAGTTACTGTTATGTCAGTCAAGGCGGCCAGAACGATCCTAATGTCCAGGTGCTCATCAGTGCAGCGAGGTGGCAATGGTGGAGCAAGGTGGATGTGTGAATCCAATGTCACCCATCTTCTTTACCAACGATGGAGCACTGACAATTCACACTCCAAGTGAGTGCCCATTCTGTGTAACGTCCAGCCACCCTCTCTAATCCCACTATATAACCATGCTCAAATTGACTTAACTGTTCAATTGGTGCTCACCATCACCTGCTAGGCATTTTACACACACTCTGCGATACAAACACAATGGAATCGCTTAGCCACCTGCACTCGTCGTGTTTTTAGACTACCTGCGATAAGACACTTGGTCTAAGGCCTACAGAGTGGTGCAGGCTATTGGTGCTATTTCACTTACAATCAGTGCCATCTACATGTGAACACTTTGTGTTGTAAAACCTGTTTGCCTTGGAGACTACTTACAAGATGTTCTTCAGTGCATTTCTATTAGTGTATTTAACTAAAAGTAACAAAAACACAAAAAGAACCTCTACTTCAAATTTTTTAAGTCTCTTTCTGTGAAACATTTATAATGTTTCCATACAGTCCAAACAAATCTCTTCAAATTTAGAAATTGAACTGTATCCCTCGCTTCCTGAGGTAAACAGTTCCAGAACTTAGTTGCGTTCAGCACATAAAGTGAGGCAAAAAACAATTGTGTTTGGATACCAGCAGCTTCTGTGTATCAAAAGAACGAGTGTTATATGCAAGGGGTTGAAAGAAACGAGACAGAAAGTAGTTTAGGCAGCCTTATAAAAACACTTGGTTTTGCAAGCAGTTCTTGTGCAGTGTACATCGGTTTTTAAATTAAGTAATGAGGGATTGTGCCTGCATTTTGTGTCAGGGTCGTATTTTTAAGAATAAAAATAAGATGTTCACAATGATTTCGCATGCATTAAGTCTCTGAGCTAAATCTGCATGTCGATCACAGAAAACAGTGTCATGATAGATAAGATGTGAGATTATTAATGTCTTTGTTAACGTCTTCATTAACTTCGTGGGTGACAATTTCAAGCCTTCTTAATTAATGTATATTTATATTTATTTGTTTTACGAAGGTGCTCTATGTTAATGTTTCACCTATTATAATTTCTAAGTGTTTTTATTGATTTCGAGAAAGGTATGTGTAGTGCATCCAGTATGATATTTGTTAACTTGGGTATATTGTTGAATCCGATTGTAATGCTCTGGGTTTTCTTAGGGTTTAGTTGTAGTTCATGCTTTATTGCCACTTCAGGATGCATGACAGTTCAAAGTTAATTATGTTAACTAAGGATGTGCCATTTTCAGGATGTGCTGACAAGTAAATATAGAAATCGTCTAGGTATATATGGTATTTAGAGTGCTGTTGTTGCTGAGCAATGTCGTTAATAAACATAGAGAATAGTAGATACCTAAGCAAAGAGCTCTGGGAACACCTATTTCAACTGCATGCAAGGTATACTGCTTTTCTCCCCAAATGCCTCTTGTAATGGCCACATTAATAATTTGTAATCAACTCTAGCGATATTTCAGAGAAATTAATTTACGATTCCTACTTGGCGAGTAAAAAGCTTTTGGTCTACATAAAAATGCTTTGCTACAATCCAGTAGGGTTGGACAAGTAAGCATAAAATTATACATATTTTGTTTAATGTTGTTTGTTACCTGAAGAATAGTGGAACCCCTTTCTGAAGTGAGATTGATAGTCAACCAGCAAGGTATTTTGTTATCTGCTAAGAAGCCGAAGCCAATTGTAGCATACACAGTAATTTAAGATGAGTACTGAAGTGTACTTTTGCCAGAATTCGTCCAGATCCATCGGTGTAGAATCGTACAGAGAAGAAACTTGCACAGAAACTTTGGCTTATATATGTTATAGTATACGTAAGTAGTGCATACATATAATATATAAGTCGTAGGATTGTGTAAGTTCTGGCAGAAGGGATCGGGAGATTCGGGGGTGGAGGCCACCAACGTATGAAGGTATTCGGAGCCTGTAGGCATTCGCCATGTTTGATTTCGTCACCCTGACAGATGAGAATTGTTAGTTTTACACAAGAATTACATCAGAATTCGATGATTTTTCCCAAAAGTCGTCTTTTCCCCCAAAATTGTTTTTTTATAAAAATAGGAAAATGAATTCATTAAGTCCTCAAACAAGGAAAGCGGACTCGAGGCTCCTCCATGTATGAACTAAATAGTCATCAAAGAAACAAAACAGATTCGAGGCTCCGAGCCAGGTACAGGCTGATCAGCAGTCATGGCCCTCTCCCCCAACCAACATCCTACACCAATATCTGAAATCCTCCTCACCATCCGCACCCTTCACTCTCAACACTACAATCCACCACACTCTTCACCCCCCACCACCTCCTCTCCCAGTATCTTAACATTACTCCACAACTTACCTCCCAAACCCCACCTCAATGCTACTCTACCACCCACCTCCCCCACGCCTTCACCTATACTACCCCTCGCCACAACCCATCCCCTCATCAATATCCTACCCCTCTCATGCCCCACCCCCTGACCCTTAAATTTCTATGAAATTATGATCTCACCATAATGGCTGACCATACAAATCCACCATACCAGTCGGCCATACAAACCAACCATTAGAAAAATCCATACTAGTCAGCCATACAAACCAACCATACGAGCCAACTAAGCAAACCATTTATATGATACAACTATACGAGCCATCCGTTTCAAACACCAATTCCAACCACCCACCCAATAATGACAACAGTGTGGCAAGATAAACTGGGCATATGAACTGATCATACACCAATGTCAAACACCTATTTACCCAACCAGGCCAACAGCCCTGCATGACCAACCATACAAACTGTCCATACAAGCCATCCATATCAGCCAAACATATCAACCAACCATACCATTCCTCCATATTCGCCCACACCCTCCGACCACACAAAACATACGAACAACCCATTACCACAAACCATATGAACTACCTATAACAGTAAAATATATGAACCAGCTAGATATATGGACCAAGCATCCCAGCAAGAAACGCATACCATCCATTCCAGCTGAACACACGATCTGACAATCCCTATTAGCCATATGACCTATTCAACCAACTATATAAAACCCACCATACCAAATGGCCATTCTGAGTGGTCAGGCCAACCAAAACCAACGGATCATCCACCCCATTAAAGTAACTATGCAAAAACTCCTCTTGTTGCTTTCTGTTAGAATGTGTTGATATTATAACACATACCAGCCAGCCATACGAACCATCCATACCAGCCAACCATAACAGTCGTCTATACAAACCTACCACTCATACAAACCAATTGTACAGGCCAAACATATGATTTATCCATACCAATCACGATGACCATTCTCGAGGAAAGTCGGCTAATACAAATCTCTTTGCTAAAATTTGCATGTTTGCAAAATATTCACAGATATTCACAAATACTTCACAAAACATCTCACATGCCCCGATCATGCAGCGAATCGAGTAGTAAATATCGTAAAATGATGATATGCATGTCACGAGCCATGTTGCCAACCAAGATGCGAGCTACAAAACATGCATCAAGTATGTCATGAGCCATATCACAAACCAAAATGCAAGCTACGAAAAGTGTCTCAATGCTTGTTACGAGCAACATCATGAAATCCATACCAGCCAGCCATATGAACGAACAATACCAGGAAAACATACGAATCAACTATATGAACCAACCACACAAGTCATCAATACCAGCTAAAAATAAGATTTGACCATGCCAGTTAACCATAACACCAAACCGTTCAATCTAACCATACAAAAAGACCATTATAACAAACCAGTTTATCGGCAATCAGGATCAGCCAACCATACCAACCGATTATTCCGACCAGCCAGCTAGACAAACAGACTAACCATTACTAACTGACCACAACATAGGAACATATCAGCCGACGATGAGACTTCAGCTTCGTCTCCGGTGAATTTGAAGATTTTGGCATCGCTTCCACCTTCTACCATAAGGTCTCATATTTTTTTTGTGATGAAGTTATTCACCCATTACCAAACCGACCCTCATCACACATACCTCGGCCATTCGATCCTTGTCACACATAGCTCTGGCATTGCTTCATGCAGTGGCTCGCAACATGCTTTGAGACCCTTTTTATATCTTGTGTCTTTGGTTCATGACATGGTCTATGAGATAATTTGAGGAATGCTTCGAATTTTAAATATTGGTTGGCAACATTGCTCGCGACGAGCTTCGCATAATTTTTCCGATAATCACTACTCAATTTGCTACATGAGTGCAATGTGTGAGGTGTTTTGTGAAGATTATGCAAACATTTGGCAATTTTTTGTGAAGATTTGCGAAGTTTTGCAAAGTTTTCGCACAAAGAAGTATGAAATGATTTTCATATTAGGTGACTTGTTTGGAGATGTCATCATCTATTGGTATGGCTGGTTGGTATGGTCGGATGGTCTCGCTGGTTGATATTGTCCATTGTTCTAGTCAGTTTGGCTGGAGCTATTTTTGGGTGGAGTCAGTCTTGGGTTGCATCAGTCTCAGATGGAGCCAGTTATTGGCCATTATTGTTCGTCGGTATGAATGACTTGTCGTCAGCTAGTAATTACCAGTCTGTATGTCTGTCTGGCCGGTTGGAATGGTCGATTGGTATGGTCGGATCGTGTTTGCTGTTATGATTGGCTGGCATGGTCAGATGTTATTTTTGTTGGTATTGATTTTTTGTGTGGTTGCTTTGTATGGACAGTTCGCCTGTTATGGTTGGTTCGTATGGCTGTCTGGTATGGCCTTTATTATGCTGCTATGACAAGCTTTGAGATACTTTTTGTAGTTTGCATCTTGGTTTGTGACATGGTCCATGACAAACTTGAACAATGTTTATTACCTCTCATTATAGTTCGCAGCATTGTTCATGACATATTTTGAGGAATATTTGGTAACTCGCATATTGGTTGGCAGCATGGTTCGCTATGAGTATCGCATTGAGAATCGCATAATTTTCCGTTATTCACTACTCGATTTGCTGCATGACTACTGTGGGTGAGATGTTTGCGAAGTTTTTGTGGATTTTTGCGAAGATATCGAGAAAATTCGCGAATATTTTCGAAGTTTTGCGAATATTTGCAAAGTTTTTGCGAAGATTTGTGAAATTATGCACGAAGAGGTTTGTAAAGAAATTTATATTATGTGTTTTATTTCATGACATGTAGTTATAATTACTATGGATGGCTCATATGTTTGTGCTGAATGGTTTGTTTGTATGGATGTCTGGCATGGGTTTTTCGTATAGTCGGTTGGTGTGGTTGGCTGGTATGGATGATTCATAAAGTTGACTGATATGGGTGGTTGGCCCATTGGTGCTGACTGGTCTCGTCGCTCAGAAAAGCAATTTGGTATGGTGGGTTCACATGTTTGGTTGTATAGTTCCTATGGCTAACTGGAATTATCGGCTCATATATTCAACTGGTATGGATGTTTTGTGTTATTGCCTGGTATGCCTGGTTTGTCTGTCTGGATAGTTCATATATATTGTGGGTATTGGTGGTTCATATGGCTAGAAGTTATTGGTGGTTCGTATGCTTGGTATAGTCAGTTTGTATGGGTAGCTCATATAAATAGTTTGCATGGTTCATTGGTATGGTTGATTCGTATGTTTGGCTGGTATGGATGACTTTTATGGACAGTTCGTATGGTCGGTCTTCCTGGGCTTTTGGCCTGGTTGGGTTGGATGGGTTTCTGGCATTTGGTATGGTCAGCTCGTATGTCATGTCCCATGGTCTTGCCAGGCTGTTAGCTTGGTTGGTATGG
The DNA here is from genome assembly GCA_002778355.1 of Clitarchus hookeri. Lineage (NCBI taxonomy): Eukaryota > Metazoa > Arthropoda > Insecta > Phasmatodea > Phasmatidae > Clitarchus > Clitarchus hookeri. The sequence continues at coordinate 1,285,586 of NQII01000003.1, forward strand.
GTGCTTGGTATTGATGGCTCATATGGTTGTCTCATATGGATTGTTTGCATGATTGGTAAATATGGTTGTTTCGTATGGCTGGCTGGTATGTATGGTTCACATGGTTGTTTCGTATGGCCGACTGGTATGGTGGATTCGAATGGTTGGCCATTATGGTGTGATTGTATGTTCATGTGGTATCGTTGGTTTGTATGGACAGCTGGCGTGGTAAGATTATATGGTCGGCTGGTATGGTTAGTATAGTTGGCTAGTCTGGGTGACTGGTATAGATGGCTAGTATTGATAGTTCATATGACTGTCTGTTGTGGGGGATGGCTAGATGATGTTAATTGATCTGGTCGCTCGTTATGGCCTTTTGGTTTAGGTGGCTTGTATGGGCACTTTGTGTAATTCGTTGACATAGTTGGTTTGTATGACTGATTTATATGGGTGGATGGTTCATCGGTATTGGTAGGCCTGGTTGTTTCGAATTATAATTTAATATGTTTGATTCATATGACTGGTATGTGAGTTTAGTATGGATTATGTGTATTGATGTAACTTATGGTTTGTTCGTATGGCTAGATAGTATGGCCTGTTCATATTGATGATTGAGATGACCAGGTCTTGTGGTCAGCTGATATGGGCGGCTGGTATAGTTGGTTCATATGGTTTGTTTGTATTGTCTGTTTGTATGGTTGTTTGGTGTGTACATTTTGTATCGTCGGTTTGTATGGTTTCCTTGTATGGTTAATTCATATGTTTGGTTGGTATGGATGACTTATATGGTTGGCTGATACGTAGGGCTGTCTGGCATGAGGAGGGGATTTTCGAAAACATTTTTAGAACTTTTAATTATTTTTAAGATTTCCCCTATTTTTCACAGTCAGGGGAGGGTGGTTAGTTGGTGGAGGAGAGTGAAGAAGTTGGATGGACGAAAAAAGGTTGAGGGTGGAGGGGGTGTTTGGTGGGTGGTGCAGAATGGTATTTGCAGGAAGGGCCATGACCACTGATCCACCTAATCTGCTGGGCCGGGCTCAGAGGCTCGAATACACTTTCCTGAACTGAGGACAATTTAGCTCATACATGCAGGAGCCTCGAATCTGCATTGCTCATTTGAAGACTCGATCAATCCATTTTTCCAATATTTTTTATGTTTTGAAGTGAAAGGTGACTTTCCGGCAAAATCATGAATGTGTGAAGTGATTTTTGGATAAAACTGACACTTATGATCTGTCGGCCATGAAGAGATACCACTTGGTGTATGGCTCTAGGTTCCGAATGCCTGCATCCTTGGGTGGACTTCGCCTCTGACGCCCTGATCCCCTGTGCCTGAACCTACATGATCTACTACATATATATTTTTATATATGATGTTAATCGCCTGTGTTAAAGAGAGCGAAGGTGGAGGGGGCGGTGATTGACCTTACAGAATGCAATGTTATTATTAGAAATTAAAATTTTCCAAACAATTGTGCTAATTCTAACACCATAACTATGAATTCTCGAAAACAATTGGAATTGGAAAGCACTTATTAACGTCCCTCGGTTTTGTGCCTGAAGGCTTATCAGGGGACGGTTTATTAGCTAACTTATAACCTAACTTAAACTAACACCCATGCCTTACCTAGGATTCGAACCCAGAACCTCCCGAGCCCTAGACCTGCTGCGCACTAACCAACTGCGCGGCGGGAGGTCAGCTGTTTCTAAAATAATAAAATTTATTGTTTACATGATATTGATTGTAATAATACTTCTCTTTTAGCAGAATACAATAATACAAAGGCATGAAAAGAGACTGGAAATCAAGCATATATTTTCGCGTGTACTAATGCATACACTCATATGTGTACATAATTGTATAATATACGGATATGTTAGGCGCAAACATCGAAATCATTCAGTGAGGAAAAAAGTCCAGCGTGCGTTATATGGATTAAAAAAAAAAGTAATATGCAAAATGTTGCGTCTTGGTCCATTTCAAATAGCCAGAACGCGTTTTTGAAGTTTCAAAATTGCCTATACGCGAAACTTGTAAAGTGGCTGTTTGTAAAAAGTTCGCAGCGCATTTAAGCTGGTAGGGAAATGTGAAAATGCGAGTGATTGAGGAGAATTTGGCGTTGTTTAACAGCGATCTCTTGACAGCCGAGCCAGAATGCAAGTATAGCGCCTCATTATATATTATTTTCTTCGGATTACATGTTTCTTAATAAGTAACATAACTATAGTTCTTTTCCCAATAGAAAACATATGCTTGTCATTCCTTGAAACATACTTAACATTAAACTGCACTGATGTGTACCGAAATTTTAAAATACGCGAATAATATAAAACGTTATATGTGTTTTGCAACACAGACGATTTTATCAGTTTATTCAGTACTGGCGTAGAAGCGCTTCGTTATACGGCTTTCCGGTAAATTTCCAATCGATATAACGAAGAGGTATAAAATTAAATGCCAAAAATAATGACTGCAGTTTAATTAAATATGTTCTTTTGTTTCCCAAAGAATAATATAATGCAATACAACAGGATTTTTAAAGAATTAAAACTGCAAAATAGAAAAATAAATTCTTGAATCTTACTGAATAAATCCTACAAATGTCATTATAAATTTCCATTCCAAAAAAAAAATTAAATTTTAATTTTGAAAATTTAAGAAATCTTAAGTAACAACACACAGTACGTATAAACAGAAATAGGTACATATAAGTTTCAAAAGTGACCCCGATTTTTTTTTATTATAACATATACTTCAAGATATTGCATTAAATATTTGAAATAAAACTACGTCAATTATTTAAAGGGCGTACACACTTATAAGTGTATAGATTCCCTCTTCGTAAAAAAAATATTTTTTGAAACTTAAGTTAGGTCTTACTTTGTATTACACATACTGTGAAACAATAACTAGAATGAGAGATCGAGGAATAAATAATTAGGTAAGCCACTACACACATCCCTGTTTACTAGTATTACAGTCACTATTATAGTGATTTACATTTGATAGCTTTATCAGCATTTACACTTAAATCAACACAAAACATTTTCTATCTGCCACGTATAAATACTTCTTCACTGCATGAATTTATGGATGAAATATATTTGAGAGATAAAGTAGTGGAATGAATTTTAGCAGTGCCATTGAAAACAGGATTTGCTGTTGTAAATTCACAGCTTTTAAAAAGTACGTTTTTTTTGTACCAAACTGGTACATTTTAGAATTGTTTATTCTTAAAACATCGACTTACACATTCCTAGGAGCCATACGTCGTCATTAACGGATTATGGTTGTTGCGCAAAACCCGCAATGCGTTTTGTCATTTCCCAACCGGCCATAATGTGTTGGAGGCGTTTCTTGAACAGCCGCGACACGAATTTTGCGTGTCAAATATATTGTGAAACTTCCAGAATGCGTTCTGGCTGTTTCAAATGTACCAAGATACAAAATGTGGCTTTCTCACTTTTTTACATACCATTTTCTGAAAAGTTTTCTTTCACTCAGTTAGCAATTTTGAAGTTAGCGCGTAACATATACGTGTATAACTCTTAAATAAGTACATATGATAGAGTAACTTAAGGAGAGCAAGTAAGCTGATAAACCTGTTTCATGTTCTCAGAATTAATAAGAGGTTTTCTAAAGTCTTTTTTTTCAGCTGAATATTTTGCAGAGAAGGATGAGCAGGACTCGGTGGCCAAGTGTGAGGACGAGAAGCAAGAGCCGATAGTGGTCAAGTCGCCTCCTGAGCCTACAAGAGTCAAGTCACCGGAGCAGATAATAATGAGATCTCCCGAGCCGGTAAACTGGACCGTGCCGTTGGACACTGGGAAAACCTTCACTGTTACCCAGAACATACATGATGGTAAGAAATCTGCTCGTATATTTTCCCTCCTAGATTTTACCGTTTTCTCATTCCCACGCAGATAGAACTACCCTCGTAATGCGTGTGCGTTTTTATTTCGACAAACTTTCTAGTCTATAACAGCAATGTATATTTAGTGCGCATTTCAGTTATACTGTAGGTAGGGACATGCTTATATTGCTACACGGAGTAACATTACTTCCTAACTATGTAAGCACTCGTGTCCTGTTTTGATGTAGGTATGTTAATAGTAGTAGCAATAGTAGAAGCTTAAAACTAGGTATTTTCTTGCAAATTTGTAAATGAAGGAACTCACAACATAGCCTGAAAAATGAAAAAAGACTCACAAATCTACCTTAAAATTAGAATAAATAAATTATTTGTCATAACTAAGTCAGTAATTCTGGAAACAAGTGCATTTAGCACGTAGGATGTGAGCTGTAACAATCTCAGTACGTCGTAATTACTTTGTCGCCGATTCGGACAATCGAATTAGTCTCTATACCTTAAAGCAGAGCTAATTTAAGCTGTTGATATTGTATTTACTGATGCCAAGCTCTTTACCTTTTGGCCGACATGGGAGCGACTTACGTACTAAACTCGCTGTGCATATTCCAGAAAACGGTACTCATACTTGCACCATATCACAGATTCGATATCAAGGCACCTCGCACCGTAATCTGGCGGTTTTTAACAACTACGTCACGTAGGCTATAAGAGCACCACAAAGAACATAATTTTAACTTGATTGCAAGGTGATAACTTCCTCGCCAGCGTCCTCAGTATTCGGAGTATAATAACAAATTTTCCAAAGATTATCTTACTAAATGTAGATAACTACAATTCGAAATTTCACAAAAAATTTCTTAATTGGTTGCCTATCTCTTGATGTTAATGTACTGAAATTCTCTCTGACATTTTTCGTATGACAAATACTGGAATCAAAAGATAAATGTTACAGTAGGCCCTATCGCTGTTTACGTTCATTGTCTTACAAATAACGATTTCCTGTAGCATGCGATTGATCCTTTGGTATAGAAACCCCTCTGTAAATATTACATTTTGATGCCGTTCTCTGAAAATTACAAAGAATTATTATATTATTCTCTGAGAATTTTAAATAATTTTTTGCTCAACATCTTCCTCGAGCGCTAGTTCTTTGATTTTCTGGGCCTGTCCATTTAAGTTATCATAATACGGCAATAAGTACGTGTGTTATATTTGAACTCTTTTAAAGTATGTGTTTATGGAGAAATGTTGTAGGTAGAAATACCATATATAAGTATATGTAATAAATATAATTTTTTTTTTTTTACATAAATACGTAGTAATTCCATCGAGTGCAATTCTTATTTCATTTATTTGTAGCATTCCTGGTGTTCCTGGTGTAACATTTAAATGTGTTCCTTTTTTCTGTTTTGAAATAATTAGATGGTATATTTATATGTAAAATCGTGTTTAAATAAAGGTTTATATTTTTTTTGCTTATACTTAGACAAATGTATTAACTAAGAAGCAAATAGAAGATTGGCTAATATCATTGCTAATTTTGAACGCTTGAGTGATTGTTTCGTTATACTATAACATTTCTTAATATAAAAAATAACGCTGATTTGAGACAGAAATTTCTGTATTGCAAGAGCATGGTGATTAAACCAATTAATATAGATATTTATCCAATGTAGAAATACACGACTATCCTCGTCCGTTTGGCCAATTTCCAGGTTGTTCCCAGCGACATATACTGCAATATAGACACACACGATCATCCTCATCGTATTAGACGATTTTCAGATTGTTCGCAGACACACATAATGCAATATATGCAGTTATTAGTTTCTGTTACCAGGTAAATAATAATGTTTATAAAATCGTTTGAAATTTTACTGGGAATATAAATATGCGGTAGGTCAAGAATAAATAAATTGCAAGCCACCATTGATGGAAACACCGCAGATATGTTCGGTTGAGGAAGAGTCGACTCACTTAACTTTCTGGCTCTTTCAAGTTTCGTTGCTTTATTTCATTTAATGAATTTATATTCTTTGAAAAGGCTGAAATTGAAAACTGATTTCTAAACACGATAACTCTATATACACTGATGGAAAAGCAGACTATAAAACGGTGACTGTGTATGTCACTACGTTCACAATTCAATCTAGAAATAATATAGCTTGATGACATTATGGGGCCGCAGTGCCATAATGCTTAGAGCAGTATCCTCTCACCAAAGTTAACCAAGTTCGATTCCCGTTAGGGTCGCTAGTAGTAGGATTAAGTAAGAGCAGGGACAGGTATCAGGCATCAGGAACTAGGAGCTGTCCGCCATCTTGGTTGACACCATAGCTGGAGATCGCACTCAATGGCCTGAAGCGGTAATGTTTAGAATAAATGACCTATTTTACAAAAAAAAAAAACATTTCAGAAAGGGTTTATTTTGCCCGAAAATTATATTTTCCCCCCAAAATTAAAAAAATTAAATAAATGTTCAGTTCGAGTCTTCGAAAGAGCAAAGTGAATTTCAAGCTCCTAGATGTGAGATTCAAAAAGTTCTCAAATTACAAAGTATTTTCGAAGCTACTTGGTGTATAAACCACATAGTTCTCAGAGTAGCGAAGCGGATTCGAGGCTTCTCGATATACACTATGAGAAAGATTTAGTTGCAGATACCAAATACATTTGTTTGAAATTTAATTGTTTACAGTTAACAATGTTTTATTATTCAGCTAATCTGCTGTTGTTACGAACAACTGCATTCGTTCATTTCAACAAAACATATAATTGAAAACAAATTTGTAGTGCCTAATAATTATATTATTGGTCTAACATCAACTGAATATATTTAGTACACACAAATGTTTTAAAGGTGTGTTCGACTAATCGGTTTGAATTCCATAAAGATCATAAATGTATTGGTGGAGCCAAATCAGTATTTCATATGAAAATGACAAGCATTTTGTTACCTGGAAGAATCTGATGTCTACAATCACATAATTTGTTGAGGCTACAAAATAAGCTTGGTCCGGTACTGGCATTTATTTTATTTATTTCGTTAGAAAAATGGCTCGAGAGTTTGTCTGTAATTTTTGCGAAAGTTATGAGAGTACACTCCATGTCAATAAATTTATTTGATGCTTAATAACGGTAGATAAAAACAACCACAATGAAATAAGTTCAACAGGAAACCAAAGGTAATACTGTAAAATTGAAAACATTTATTTTTGTACATGTCCTAAACTGCCACTCAAACCATATCTCGAAAAATCTTCTTACTCCATCAGTAGCCATGTTAGGAGTGATTACTAAGGCATTTGGTCGCAGAAGTTCCAGGTTCGAAATTCGGTCAGGCATCAACTTGATCTAAGTATGTGGCAAATAGCGTTAACAAAAAAATTTGCTTTCAGATAAAAATAATAAATTATTCCCTATATTTTTCTCAGTGTAAGTCATATAGTCCTCAAAGCAGCAAGGCTGACTAGAAACTTCAAGAGAGGCCCAGCAGATCATGTGGGTCAGCCGCCATGTTTGTTTGCATAACTGACCCAGTATGCCATATTGGATGTAGGTAAGAGTGACTTGACTTCGGTGTCACTTAGTAAAACTCTAGGTAAAAAAAATGTTACCGAACTCGAATTCAATATTGGATGTGTGTAACCTTTACCTAACACACTTTCAATTCGAGAAATCGAAGAAAATCACAAATTTTACAAAAAATTATGTAAAATTTAGGAAACATTTACATTACTGGCCCCAAACGTCATGTTAGATATGGGTAATCATTAGGGTTCTATTTTCATAAATATGGTGGAGCACAGGCACTCCCTGGATAAACAATTAGTAGATAGTTCTATCAGCCCTTGTGCCTATTAGCCATTGACAGTGTAATCGATCAATCTGCCAACCGCCATACTAATTATAGGCTTTACTTAACATGCATACCCTCTCCCCAAACCCCAGAACAGCACTCGAATCTCCACTTCCCTCAACATTTACCTGCCTTCACCATACACCCATGCTACCATTCCACCACCAGAATCACCATCTCCCTATGTAACTAACTCGCCATAATTCGACCCCCTCACTACCTGCCCTCCCCGCACAACCCACCACTCCCCTCTACTGCCCCACAAAATCTCTACCTAACCCCTCACTTTCTGCCCTAAACCCTCCATCATACCCTACGACAACCATCGCCTACCTATCACTCCAACTACTTCCCTACATTTTGTTTCCTTACCTTAGTTAGACTGATTATTCGGTATCCCACTACCCAAACAAATCAGTTGCCATATCTCGACGGATTACTCGCTTCAATTGTACTCAGCCTACAACCACTAACACCATGCTACGATCCCCCTTTCTCGCTATAATCAATTCAGCCAGCTCCATTTACCTCACTATGATTCAACTACCCCTTGGTGGCTATTTAGTCGTCCTCTGTCAACCCCACAACCATTTACCTGCCATATTTCGGCACCTACCACTATCACTTGAGTGTGCTAGTTGGGAAAATATTTTAAGTGGACAATGCCACATTTCTCACTGTTGATTGCCAGTTCGTCACGTGATATACACGCCTTCGCAGATAAATAATATGGCCAAAGTCGCATCATGTCACAGTTCCTCATCTTATGTGACAAGTGTAAGTATTCTCTGTATTGATATTTATAGCTCTCATTTTGGTAAGTTGTATTGTTTTCGACTCTTACAAAATACTTAATATTTTATATTAGTCATGCTTGTAATTACGTATATATTTAACCACCAAAGTCAAATTATGCTCTAATTTAAAGTACCTGCTCTAACCAGCAACTATTAGAAAGTAGTGATCAAGATTAATTGTCTGTTTACTGGCATGCCTACCAATGGCAGGTACCATCGCTGAAACCAGGTGGACTGCTTACGTTGTGGGCGATATCATACACATACCATTAGAGTTAGACACTTGAAACTTGGAAGTGTATAAGAACAGCATAAGCATAATCAGGTCTATATATCACACTATTGCCTAGGCCATTTATAAGCATAGTTTACCTCTTTTTCGAATCATTGGCGAGGGTGTCACAACCAACCAGACCAACCGACCATAAAACCATCAAGGCAGATTGGAGATACCAACTGATATTACTTACCAACTGCCAAGACCAATAGAAAAGACCAAATGGCAAGGCTAACAGATTGAAACACCATAACAGACGATTAAGCCAACTGATCAATAAAGCCAGCTTGACCAACTAACAAGTCCGACCGACTAGCCACCAAGTCCGAGCGACTAACCACCATTACCGACCATCCATTCAAAACATTCACACCAGCTGACCATACAAAACACCCTCACCAACCGGATCACCTTTCCATCAAGGCTGACTGTACATACCAATGGACAAGACCAACCAAATCAACTGACCACACCAAACATCTATACCAACCGACTAGACCAACCAACAGAGTCGGCCTTCCATTAATACATACCTACCCTACAAGCTTTCATTTCAGCTGACCATACTTAACAGGACAACCATCCAACAAGACCGACAGAACATACCAATGGGCAACACCAACTAAACCATTCCACCATGCCAGCAACCATACCAACAATCCACCAATAAATCATACGAACCAAACCAACGAGCCAGATATCTGAGCCATGGAAAATGACTGTGCACACCAGATGACTGAACCAACACCCATACCAGCCAACCAGGCCAAATGGCCATCGAGGCAAACTGTAGATAGCAGTGGGCAAGACCAACAAAATCAAATGACCATACCAAACATCTAAACTGACCGAACAAACCATAAATACCAGTAAAATTTACAGACTCTTCATCCCAACTGAATGTACCAACCAGACCAACCAGCCAGCAGGGCCGACTAGGCATACCAATAGGCAAGACCATCCATCCGAACTGTCCATATGGCCCAACCATGTGAGACAAAAATACTAGCCAAATATACTAGCAAAAAAAATGCTCATACTAGTCTACCATGTCAACTAGGAATACCAAACAACTATACAAGGCGATCAATATAATAACCATCAATACCACCCAACCTTACCATCTGTCAATACACTCTCAAGATATTAGCCAACAATACAAAATTGTTGTATAGCAGAACTATACAAAACCTACCTTAAGAATCATCCATACAAACCATAAATGTCTACCAAATATGTGAACTGACTTTGCCAATAACCCATACCAGGCAACCATATGAACCGATCATACCAAGAAACTATATGGACCAGACATATAAGCTAGCCACACAAGCTATCTATACAAGCCGACATTACGAACCAATCGTAATAGCAAGCCAAAGAAACTAACTATCTCTGCCGACCATACGAACCATTTTTATGAGCCGATCATATGTGCAAACCATACTGGCCTACCACATGTACCAACCTTGCCAGCCGACCATGCAACCCACCAAACCAGCCTATCATACCAACCGACCATACAAGTCAACAATGTGAACTGTCAAAACCAGTCGATCATACGAACCAACCATACTAGCTGACCATTATGTTAGCCATATAAATTAACCATACCAGCCAGCCAAATGAACGGACAATACCAAGCAACCATACGAGCCAATAATGTGGGCCATCCATGCCAAAAAACCATACCAACCAACTATTCCAACACTCCATCAAGGCCAACTGGGCATACCCATTGGCAATACCTACTGTACAAACCGACTGACCATACCAACGAAATATATAACCCAACAATACCAACTAGCCACACATATTGGCCATCTGTACAAACCGACCATACAAAAAGGTCATACCAGCTAGTAATACAAACCAACCATACCAGGTATCCATACTAGCCAATCATACCAGGGAGTCATATGTACCATCCATACATTTCAACCATACAAGCAAATAATACCAGCAAAAAATACGAAAGAACCATACCAGCAAACCTCCATACTGAACATACGAAATTACCATACCAGCCGACGAGACTATTTACCATTTAAACCAGCCAACCATACCCATCCGTACATGCCATCCAGACCAGCCGACTAGCCATACAGGCTAGCCATTACTAGTTGACCATATCAAAGGACCATACTAGCCAACCAGGCCAACCGACCATCCAAACCTATCAACTATGCGGAATTGCCATTATTTGCTAACCATACCAAACAATGGTGTTAGCCATTTAGTCCAACCTATCAACCAAACCAACCAATGATACCGACCAAACATACTGGTCAATGACTGACCACCCAAGACTGACTCCACCCAAGACTGACTCCACTCAAGACTGGATCTTGCTGAGACTCACTGCTGCCAAACTGACTCCTGCCAAACTCACTAAAACAATCGACAAGTCTAACCTGAAAGTTCAATCGGCTATTCCAACCACCTATACCAACAGATGATGAAGACTGATTTCGAAACATGTTGCCAAATATTAATGTAATTCCTAATATCTTCATGCAAACATAGCAAAAGACCTCACCCACTGCGATCATACAGCGAATCAAGTAGTGAATATCGTAACGTTATAAGAAGGTCGTCGCGAGCAATGGTATGTTTTGTTCATATGGTTACCTGGTGTGGGTGTTTGGTATTATCAGTTATTATTTTTGGCTAGTACCATTGGTTTGTTCAGCTGGCTCGTATGTTTGGTTCGTATGGTTATCTTGCATGGTTGTGCTTTATGGTAATTTCGTATGGTCAGTTGATATGGTAAATTCGTGTTGTTGTCTAACAATGTTGCTTGATATATATGGTTAGTTTTGTGTGGTGGTATTGATTGCTGTTAAATTGGTAAAATGGTATGGTCCTTTGTTATGTCTAGTTGGTATGATAATGGTTATGGTAAGTTCGTTTTTTGGTGTTACTGGCTCATATGGTTGGCACATATGGACAGTTTGTATGAATGGCATTGCCAATTGTTACACCCAGTTTACCTTACTGACCAGTTGGCCTGGATGTGTGGATGGTATTGATGGTTGGTTCATTGTTGTTGGTTGTCTGGTCGGTCAGTTTGGACATTTTGTATTGTCGGTTTGTTTTTTTAGTCTTGTCCACTAGTATGTCCAGTCAGCATTGATGGTCATATTGCTTAGTTGACTGATATTGGCGTTGATTTGGTCAACTGGTATGAACAGTCGGTATGATTAGCTTCTATTGTTGCTTAGTATGGTTGGATCATTGGTCGGCTCATATGATGCTTGGTATGTATATTTCGTATGATTGACTTGTATGATTGTTTGGTTTGATTAATAATGCCCATTGGTATGTACAGTTGACCTTGATGGTCATTTGGTATAGTTGGTATGGATGTTTGATATAGTAAGCTGGTATGAAAAGTCTGTATGGATGGTCGGTAATGGTAATTAGTTGGTAGGTTTTCTTTTTTGTCTGGTCAGCCTTATTGACAAATTGGTCTGATCATTGGTTATGGATTTTTGTACTGGCTAAAATTGTCGTTTGGTCTTGTCCATTGGTCTTGGCAGTTGGTGGGTGTTGTCAATTTGTAGGTCCTGTTGACCTTGATGGCTTAATAGTTGGTTGGTCTTGTTTGTTGTGAATTATTCGAAAATAGTGGTTAACTATGCTTATAAAGGACCTAGGCAAGTGAGATGTATCGGGCTGATTCAGCTTATCTTAGCCTTCTTCATCCCAAGTTTCAAGAGCTAACTCTAATGGATTGCGATTGGTATCGCTGATAACGTAAGCAGTCTAGTTGGAGTCAGAGTTGGTACTACCAAAATCGAAGTCTGGATGTATGCCAGTCACATGCATGCCATTAAACGACCGCTTCATCTTTATCTCTACTTTCCAATAGCTTGCAAGTTAGAACAGTTACTCTAAATTTGAGCAGACTTTTACTTTGGTGCGAAAATACAAACATAACTAGGAACATGATTAAAAGAAAATGCATACTATGATGGAAGGTTCGAACACAATATTACTTACTAAAATTATGGCTACAAATGTCAAGCTAGAAAAGACCATCTATCTGCTGTCGCATAAAACAAAGAACTGTAACATAGTGCGACTTTGGCCACATTATTTATCTGCAGACGCGAACGCGTGACCAAGTAGCAATCAGCAGTGAGCAATGCGATTTCAACATTAAACATTTTCCCCAATAGCAAAAGAGTGATAGTTATGGGTGCCAAGCTATGGCAGGTAAATTGTTATGGGGGCGATAGGGGATGACGAAATAGCCAATAAAATACAGTAATGGGGTTGAGGGGGTCGATCTATAGTGAGTAATTGGAGCTCGCTGAATTGATTATAATGTGTTAGGAGGGGGGCATGACATGATAGTAGTGGTTGGAGGTTGAGCCAAAATATAGTGAGTAATAAGTCGCAGAATGGCAACTGATTGGTTAGGGTGATGGGGAACTGACTAATAAGTCGATCTATATTGATTAAATAAGTGTAGTAAACTAGCTGGAGTGAAGGTGAGGGGGTGGGTTTCGGTGGGCTGGGGGGAGAGTTTGTTGGTAGTAAGAGAAGGGTTTTGGCGAGGGGGTGAGTGGGTGGAGAGGTAGATGGAAGGTGGGAAGGGGTGGATGAATGTTGTTGTGGGCAAGGTATGGCGAGTAAATCATGAGGGGTTGGAGAATCGGGTGGTAGGTTGTTGTCATGTATATACAGTGAGTGGTTGTGCTATTGCGAGTAAACTGTGAATTATGTGGACAGTTAAGTGGTTTGGTTGTGTTGTGTGTGTGGGGTGGAATGGGGAGAAGACGTATGACAAGTAAAGCTTATTATTTGCTTTGGAAGATCATCTGATTGATCGACTATTTTGTCGAATATTTTTGGTTCTAGGGTCTAGGAGAATTATGCTTATGCTTATGCTGACTGTCGCACCAGGGAGTGACTGTGCTTTGCTATCTTTGCTAGAATAGAACATGCAATGCCACCTATATTCAACATCATAGTTGGGTTCAGTAATGAAAATTTTTCCTCTGTTTCAACAATTTTTTTTTTTTTTGCAATTTTTCACGGTTTTTCAAGTTGATGGTCGCTGGTATTAAGATCACTCACATCCAACATCGTGGCTCTAATTTTTCCACGAAATTTTCATTTTAAAGTCATTGGTTGCAAGTTGAATCTTATTCACATCCGACATGGCAATCGGTTCATGATCAAAATTTTTGTATATTTTAACAAATTTTATTTCATATTTTTTAAGGAATTCTTTTTATATCCCGAGCTCTGTGCCATTGGGATCAAGGTCACCTACATCCGACCTAGCGTTCGGGGTCAGTAACATAATGTTTATGGTATCTATATTTTTATGTGGTTTTCGATTTTTGCACGATTTTTTTAGTTTAAGTTTACCGAAGTCAAGGTAAATGTTACCCACATCTACCATGACAGTCGGGGAAAATAATGTAATTTTTCCTCAATTTTACAAATTTTATTTATTTTCTACATTTTTCTAGTTCAAGGTCACCAGAGTCAGGGTCAAGATCACCCACATCCCATATGGTGGTTGGGTCAGTAATTCATTTTCTTTGCAGTGTTTTATATGGCTTTCGATTTCAAGTTCACCAATGTCAAGATCAAGATCACCCACATCCAAATTGCGGACTGGGTCAGTAATCTTTACAAACATGGCCACTGGCCCACCTGATCTGCTGGGGCTGGCTCGGTGTGTTTTGTCGACCTTGCTCCTTTGAGGACTATATTTCTCTTATATCGAGAAACCTAGAATGTGCTTTGCTGCTCTGAGGACTATATGGCTTATACACCGAGGATCCCAAATTCGATTTGATAATATGAAGACTTAGACGAAACATTTTTCCATTATTTTAGAAAATAAATTGGAAGAAGGAAAACGATTTTGGGGTAAATTAACTAATTTATGAAATTATTTTTGTGGTAAACAGTTTATTTTGTCGATAGTAAAATAGCCACACGCCATCAAGCACAAACTCCAACTGTGATGTCAAATAAGACAGCAGAAGGCTCCTGGGTCCTGATACCTGATACTTGTCCCAAATTATAATAAATCCTACCTAAGTAGGTCATGGATTTTCATATGTGGGAATCGTGCCAGATGATATTGCTGGTCAGCAGATTTTATCGGAGATCTACGGTTTCCCACACCCCTGTATTCCGGCGCTGTTCTATAATTACTCATCGGTTCTCAAGACACCAATGTTAAGAACCGCCCAAATCTCTCCGCTCCACTTGATGATATAATAGACCAATTCAAGAAATTAAAACTAAGTACTGAATGTGCTTAGCACCACATTAATGTACAGTTCACGCCTTCGGACATCAACATAGTTGCATGTTTTTGTGTGTAGACATTTGCACATGTGACGAATATTATCTTGAAGTATACTGTTCTAAGTCTCTTGCATCTGTTGGCACAATTGTTCAATGTTAGTAGCTGGCCATACAGACTGGGCCAGACATCCCCCCATCGTGGCGCAAACATGTTCAATGGGAGAGAGGTCTGCAGATCGTGCTGACCAGAGCAATTGTCAAAGAAACACGAAGATAATGTCAAGTAAGTGTATCATTATGTGCATGAGCACAATCCTGTTGAAACTGTACATCACCTTCCTGTTGAAGGAATGGTAGAAGAATTGGTGAAACAATATATTGGATGTAGCAGGCACTGTTTAATATATCGTCTGCAAACACCAATGATGAATTTTAAGTGTAACTTATTGCGCCCAACGCAATGATTCCAAGATTTGTCCCCGTATGTTGGTGACGAATACGCTTTGTTGGAATACCCTTACCAGGTTAATGTCGCACACATTAATGACCAACACTTGCATGGAGTCAGAACATGCTTTTAATATGCAATTCCATTCTCCAGTCGATCCTTTCACATCACTGTAGACATGCAAGACGGTGTTCTGGTAGAAGAGGAAGCCTGGCCAAAGGCAGACTTTCTTGTAGTCCTGCTGCAAGTAGAGTATTCCCAATGTTATGTGTGGAGAACCCTGGGGCCACATTATCTGTGATCTCTACTGTGAATGCAGTATGGTCTGCCAGTGCTGCCCTAACAATACGCCGATCTTGACGTGCATCTTTACTAGACGGCGGTTCCGAACTTGGTCTACACATTTGGGCCTGTTCAATTTGCCACCTTTAATAACATCGCCACACTATGTATGCATACACTTGAAGTGTACAACAGGGTCACGTATTCATCCTCGAGGTATGGAGATAGCTTGATTGCTACACACCTACTCGTAGTTCAACTTTCTAGGCGCACACGAAACTGTCAGGTGTGTTACTGTACACGGTGAAACAAAGTGAATGATACAATACCATAGGTTGGCCGACGTTCTTAAAACGTTCATCAGTTCAACTAAATTCCTCCAGTATCCAACTACTGTACCATGTTCGATTGGACATCACTATTTATAATGTTTTTTTCCGTCAGTTTAATTGCAGTAAGAAGTTATGTAAAATAGAGATTCATTTTGTGAATATGCGAACTCATTTGTGCATATATAATTTGTGAATCAATGTAGGACAAGGAAATATTTGTTTTCTATTCTTGAAGCTATGTGGCTTCGTGTCCACTGGCCTAAGAGAGCACTTCTACAGCTTTCTGGTTCAAAAGTTGCAGGTATAGGTACAAGGTTCAGCAATTAGATAACAAGAAATATCTCTGTAAACTGTGTTTTTAGTGGCTGTGATGGACACATGCATGCTGAGTGATCTTTATGCTTCCTTCTGCAGACAACACAAGCTAGGTTCACTGTCATTTGTCGACAATCAGTGAGTAGCTATTGGATCGATACGTCCCCAATTGCAGTGCCGGAATAATGTCTCATGTAATAAAATAGTCGTGTCAGTACATGAAACAGTTACTGGGGTGGAAATGGAAATGCAACTGAACGCAAGGACAGAGAAAACTGGAGCACATCTAGAAAACCCGTGATCGAACTGCAATATCCGTCATATTTTTCACATGTGAAATTCTGGTGTAACGCTTCAGGCAATTCATCTCGGATTGTCTAGGTGGAAGACATCTACTCTAGTCATACAACTGTGGCCTCATGTGTTTGGAATGGTCATCGCATGTGACGAGACCCAAAAAACGACAACAGACAGTGGGAGAACTGGATTTCCCACTGCGATCCATAAACCAAGAGGTGGTGGATTAAAAGGAAATTTCCACAACAACGAGAACGAGAAAAGAAAGAATCAGCAAATAGAAATAAAGTCGGTGTTGATCGTTTCCTTTAATATCCGTGGCATTATCAGGATTGACTAAGAACCATCGGGTCAGTATCAATGTTAATATGAGGATCTGACCAAGTTGAGAGAACCAGCGAGGGAGTAGGTGGCCTATAGCTGTTGAATAACGATGCGTGTATTCTCTGCAAGGACAATGCTAAAGGTGACTATAAATGTAAAATTTTAATATAAAAACTATAATCACACATTATCCGTTATTTCCTTTTAAACAGCCACATATTTTAACCTAAACTCACTATTTAATTAAAATACAAGTAACAACCTGGCACTTAACTAAGTAGAGTAATGTTCTTTATTTGTATTCCACAGAGAAGATGAGAAAATCAGTATATAACTGTTTTTTCTTTAGATTTATGGTCCGTCGAGCTGTAGGATTTTATACTAATATTATTATACCAGTACAATATATATTTTTAATTTATAACTAACACCACAAGCATAACATAACTTAGTTAATGAGAAAATTATAAGTTGCTCTGAGCTGATATTCGGTCTACATTAATTCTCTTTGGGATAATGTTACTTCATTTAATTATAGTATTGATTCCTCGCACCTATAAATTAACTGTGCTGAAAACGTATGTATTTAGTAGGCAACAGAAAAATAAACGATATGTGTATCAAATAAATACAACATTGCAACATATGGGAAAAGTATACACTTCTTTAAAAAATGCCAGTTTAGTGTCATTGCAGTGAAATATGTAAAGTGAGTGAAATTGGATTAACAACTCAAACATGTATTTTGGAAATAATAAGAAAATTAAATATTTATTTTTCTTACGCCAATATAATTACACCAAAATGTCAACTAAGTAATTGTTTTTACATATTATTGCTTTAAACATTATTAACATACGTCCCAGAAATTCTTGACCGCTACCAGGGATTTATTTTAATTCAGTACCTGATAATATGGGAAATCGAACACACACAAGCATATCTATCTCAAAAGTAAAACTAATTGTGTCATACAGTGCATCATATTAATATGTAGAATTTCCCATTCGATTTATTCAAATCCATATTGTATACCATACCAGTATTCTAACTAGTGTAGCAAAGTCCTGTGCGTGTGCATATACAAGCAACCATTAATAACACACTTCAAAATTTCGTATATTCACGGAATTTTTTTAGGAAATGTATAGTTAATGTACGGAAACGCAAAATACACAATGACATAAGATAGAAATGAGCTCCGTACATACAAAAATTTCGAAACCTCTCCGTATTTCCAACACCTTCGGATTTCGGGAACGAAGACTGCCAAGGATACAGATGCATTCTTCGCCGCTTTAACCAGAATATTTTTTTCCTTGCGACAGTTAAAATATTCACGCTGCTGTAACCTATTATTTTTAATATAAAAATAGCACAGGACACTTGCAACAGTTAGAAACACTACTAACCCTCCAGCATTACTAAAAACTGAAAACAGGTTTAAACGTAACTTTTTTTAAATAACCTTTTAACACACTGTTCCTGTCTCAGGGAGTGGTTGTGAAATTGCAGGAGTCACAGTCTATAAACTTGTAGACACGTTGAAAACCTGCTCCAAGTTATATGAATAAATTTGTTCCCTTTAAGTGGTTCTACAAAAGTTTAATAAAAGTGACCTTTAATCAATTCAGTATGAAAACACATACGTGTCTATATATAAAATACATGAGAGTGGGGTATTAGTGGGTAATACACATACAGATAGCAAGTAAAGGAACTGACAGTTCATCACCTAGGGATGGACGAGAGCAGATCGACGCTCTTAGCTCCATAAACTAAAATAACATAACATTTAATAATGTGATGGGAGTATATGTGAACCCGTTGGCTTTGACGATAGATAAAATGGCTTTTACATCATCTCGGTGTCAGTGTCAACGACACAGTGTTGTAATTGAGTAAGAATTTCCCAATATGGTACAAAGTTCACATACAAGGAAAGAAGATTGAGAAGGCACGACAAGACTTGTAAGCTGGCACCATCATGCCTCCACTGTTGCACTGTAGTAAAGCATTTACAACCACGTGTAGGGCATGAAGGTGTGGATAAAATGAGTGTAGAAAGAACCTCGTCCGGATGTTGTATCAGTGTGTAAAATATGCGATTATATTCAATCATAATTAATGTTTGAGTAGGCATTTAAAGACCTGGAAATATACGGAAATGTGGTCTGCCGATCAGCAAAGACTGATGAGATCATCACCACAGACAAGTGAGAATATATGACGTCACCGTCGGGTATGGAGATCAAGACAACTACAGAGTTCGCACTAAGAATTGTGACTGTGCCTCTACCCTTTTCGGATTCGCAACCGTTAACAGTGAATAAATGTATCCATTTTGGCGAACTTTTCAAATTAAGACACATTGCTCCAATACACGAAAGATATATCTGTAAGAAGAACTCTGACCGAAAGACATACTTATGTGAAAAGTGTGTCAAGCACATAATGCTGAAATGTAACTAGCATAGACACATACATGATGCAAATACAGTAGTCTCTCGACTGCCATACTTTTATATTTTGGTGCAGAGCTCTTAGCCAAAGAACCATTCCGCGCTTCGGCCGCCTACTTGGCAGGGAAGAGGGACCACGCCCTCTCATTGCATGTGTCCCAGCCATTCACCTGAGGTAACCAAATTCAAAGCCCCTACTTGATACACAAGTACGGCCGAAAGCACCCTTCCACAAGATTCTGAGACCCTCGTACTCAGACACCAAGTGTGTGGTCAGGCCGGGGTATTACCCAGACCCCTAGTGTCTCTCCAGGACACAACCGGAGCGGGTTGTCGCTCACCGCCCGGTCTTTCTTTGAGAGGGAGAATCTCCCCAGACCTCCTCCAGAATACAGTGTTAACCACTGCCAGCACGAGTCCAACCTCTAGTGATCGGTACACCAGAGAGAACCTCTGGTGGGGCCAACCCGATCAGCCTATGCTCCCACTTACTTTCCATGGCCCTAGTGGGTTTTTAGTTACCCGACCGCCCCACCAATGCTCTGCATAACCACCGGAAAGGCGGAGTACGATTGGCTCGGAGCGGCATGCTTCCTCAATTAATCGGGAATGCCGAAGTCGGGGATAGCAGCTCTTACTCTGAATTGGAAGAATTTTCATCGTTTTCACTCAAATGCCTTCCTGCTGACATCACAGCCTCCAAGCGAATACCATCACTTCCAACCACTAGCATACTGTTGGAGGAGCCGTCATCGGGCACTGATCATTACCATACATGGGAATTTCTTAACACAGGAAATACCTGTCTAGGGCCCCATCGGCCTGAATGCCAAGTGGTCCAACACCCCGCCAAGTGGTCGGGCCTAGGTACTAACTATCGGCCCAAACCATTACGGCAGATGTACCTTACCAGCTACGAGGAAACAGGTTCCCATTGGGAGATGGGCGGCAGAGCCTAATTTGCAAAGCACAGTAATTGCACTGGTAGCCTTGGGTCGCCATGAGTGGAGAGAGGCTATAAGAGACGCATCATCCACCCTTTCTAGGGCCGATGCGGTATCCAGGTTTGGCTACTGTAGCATAGTACTGCCACACCACCTCAAACGCCCGGAAACTTTCCTCCTGAAGGCGTCACCGACCCATAACCCCCTAGCACAGACACAAATCGATCATTCATAGCCGAAACTGTGATTTTGTTTGTTAACGGGGTGCTCTTAGCCGTGAGGCCCTGCCGCTCCCCGGCCTCCCAGTAGGCGGGGAAAAGGAATCACGCCCTCTCAACGCAGACATACAAGCGCTCATCGAAATTGACCAAACCCGTAGCTCCGACCTGTTCATCAGGCCGCACCGAGCATAGCCCGGATCTGATTTACCAGATCGCACCAAGCATGTCCTACCACAAGGCCTGAGATCCTAGCACTCAGTTTACCAAGCGTGTGGTCTGGCCGGAGCACTACCCACACCCCTGACGTCATCTCGGGGACGCCCCCGGAGCAGATGCTTGCTCACCGCCCGGCTCTTCTGAAAGAGGGGGAATCTCTCCGAGCCTCCTCCAGCTCCGGAGTACAGACACAACAAGAAATTTAGGTTTGGTACCGGTGTATACGGAGTTGCGACACTAGCAGAGAAACTGAAGGACGGTGAGTTTATTGTTTGCAGCCAGGTGTGCGTGAAATAGGTGTACGAAGAACTAATATGCAAAAAAATTCTAGTTGTAACTGTGCAATGTGATGATAAAAAAAAAATATGGCGATTGGTTTATTTTATGTTTGTGTTAGTTTTTAATTTAAGAAAAAATCCTGCAGTTAAAATATGAGTGCAGTGAATGTATAGACCTACAGCTCAACAAACCATAAATTAAAATAACAAGAATATACTGACTTTCTCATCCTGCCTATGGAATATGTATACATAAAATTACTGTATAAAGTTATGTGTCAAGTTGTTACTTGAAATGTAATTAACTTGTGAGTACTGGTTATATGAAAACCTATCTGAATCGAAATATGCGAATGCTTGAAGACTATAAAGTAAAAAAAATAATAAGATTCTGGAAATTACTGTCAAATAATACCGAACATTTAGCTTATGTGCATTTGTATGGCAATTCCCGATTTTTTCAAGAGTATGTATGTGTCTGTGTGTGATATTTTCTTTACTTGTTACAGTTATTATAACATAATAAACATTCCAAAATATGCAAAGGAAAGCGCCTTTGTTAGATAATTGCAAAGAATTGGAAATAAACGTGTGTTTGCAAATAGTATTATTAAAAAATTTCAAAATTTTAAACTATGAATATTATTCATGAAGCAGCAAATAGCACAGGTATTTTTAATACCGATGGATGTGTATACTCCTACTATATGCCTCTAAAAAAAATTACTTCCTGCAGAAAACAAAAAATTTTATAGTAGACAGCTAAACGAGATTACAAAGTGGATAGTCTATATGTGGTGACACGTTGTGAAAACCTACTGGTCTCACATTCAGAAGAACCTGTGTTCAAATCTTAGTCGCACCATAATGAATGCATAGAAGAGTAGTAAAATAAATGTTACGCAAGTGGAAAATTTCAGCTAATGGGATGTTTGCTTACTGGTTAAAAATAACTAATAGTTTTAGAATTTATGGAAACAAAAAATATGGAATAGTATAAAAGAAATAGTGATAAATAATAACATTGATCGCTATTTAAGCAGAAAATCATATACATGTGAAATTTTTTGCCTACTACAAAAAGAGATGGCACTGTATAACCCTTTTGACTCACAATCTTATATTGGTCCGAATACCATGATTTTGGTTTTCTCAGTGGTTTCCCAAAATCATTCCATGCGATTCCTTCCACATTTATGCGCTTTCGTCTTAAACGGTCTCGCTATCAGCAAGCCCTGTATAATCTTGTTTCGCTTACTAGGAACACTTAATGAACAAATAGAGCAATTAAATGTTATTTTACATGTATTCAAAATTGCATTATATATGTGCGTGCTCAATCGAGCTTTTATCTATATAGGGGTGGATAACAATTGAAACAATACATAATAAGGGGAAAAACCAGTGTTATTATAAATAAAATATTTAGTTCGTTGAAATGCTGGCTGGGGTGAGGCTTCTAACAATGTACTGGTTTTAAATCGCGCAGTATTGAATAGGACAGGAAATTTCTCCGGATATACATCTCATTCTAAGAAAAACATTGTTAGGAAATTAATAAATTATATGTAACAATAAAAAATATAACATAAGAACAGGTAGTGTTATAAAAGCAAACGTAAGTTATTATTTTTGAGCGATGGATTGGCAGGGCACGTATGTAAAACTTGTTCCGCGCATCTCCACTAGAAATCGCCTATTAAAAACCCACGTGACATATATATATGATAATACCATGCAATAAATTCGACTTAACGCATTGAAAATATTGATCAGCTATGAAAATAGGAAATTTTATTTGCTAAACATTTTAAATGTGGATTTTTATAACAATGAATGCTACGGAAATTATTAATATGCGTATGTAATGGGAAGACGACATACTTTTTCAGCAAAAATATTACTTTTTTAGTTACGTTTTCAAAATTCAATAAAGAGCCAAAAAAACTGGTTCACCTGCCTAATATGTGTTGGGCCCCCGCGAGTACGCAGAAGTGCCGCAAGACGACGTGGCATAGACTCGACTAATGTCTGAAGGTATGCAGGAGGCAATTCACACCATGAATCCTGCAGGGCAGTCCACAAATCCATAAGAGTGCGAGGAAGTGGAGATCTCTCCTGAACAACACTTTGCAAGGCATCACAGATATGCTCAATAATGTTCATGTCTGGTGATTTAGGTTGCTAATTGAAGTGTCTAAAGTCAGAAGAGTGTTGCTGGAGCAACTCGGTAGCAACTCCCGATGTGTGGGGTGTCGCATTGTCCTGCTGGAATTGTCCATGTCCGTCGGAATGTACAATGGACGTGAATAGTTGCAGGTGATCGGACAGGATGCTCACATATCTGTCACCTGTCAGAGTCATATCTAGACGTATCAATGGTCCCATTTCACGCCAATTGCACACGCCCCATACTATGACAGAGCCTCCACCAGCTTTAACAGTCCCTTGTTGACATGTAGGGATCAAGCATTCATGAGGATGTATCCATACCCGTACACGTCCATCCGCCCGATACAATTGGAAACGAGACTCGTCAGACCAGGCAACGTGTTTCCAGTCATCAACAGTCCAATGGCGGTGTTGGCGGGCCCAGGCGAGGCGTAAAGTTTTGTGTCATGCAGTCAACAACGGTACACGAGTGAGCATTCGGCTCCGAAAGCCCACATCAATAATGGTATGTTGAATAGTTCACACGCTGGAACTTGTTGATGTCCCAGCATTGAAATCTGCGCCAATTTGAGAAAGGGTTGCACGTCTGTCACGTTTGATGATTCTCGTCAGTCGTCGTTTGCCCGTTCCTTCACGATCTTTTTCCGGTCGCAGCGATGTCGAAGATTTGATGTTTTACCGGATCCACGATATTCACGGTACACTAGTGAAATGGTCGTACACGAAATTCCAAATGTTATTGCTACCTCGGAGATGCTATGTTCCATCTCTCGTGCGCCTACTATAACACCATGTTCAAACTCACTTAAATCTTGATAACCTGCCATAGTAGCAGCAGTAACCGATCTAGCAACTTTGCCACAGACTTGTTGTCTTATATAGGCGCCGCCTACCGCATCGCGTTACTCTGATTGGTTCCATATCTCTATTATTTGCATACGCACGCCAATACCAGTTTTTTTGGCTCTCCAGTGTATATAGAAACTAAAGACTTACCCCGACCAATACAACCAGCCTGCAGAGTTCGCTCGTTTGTGCCGGCCATCAGAACTGTGGCGTTTCTATGGAATATGTTGGTGGTGTGACTTCCGAGAATGTGAGTCCCCGCAGAAGTTCAGGGCCATATTAATTGCAATGACCAATTTAATCATTTAATTTATGTCTTACGCAGTGGCAAGAACGAAGGAGTTTGTGTGTGTTTCCTACTGTTTTTAACTATACCTCGTGAGTACTACGTTCTTACTTACCTCCACTCTCGATTTAGTATGCCCACATGCTAAATGTAGTGGGAATGAGTGTGTGTTATAATATTATAGGTCTTTTAAAATGCCTCGGTTTCCTTAACTTATAAGAACAAGTGATGCCACACAGAAAAGTTCCGCTGGTAGGCTAAAAATACGACAGATGGGATCCTGTGTTTCCGAACATGAAGCTGTTTTCGAACTTCCATTCTTTTTAGAGTATTTGTGATTTTTTTATTATAATTTACATTTTACATTTGGGTAGGTTCGTATGACTGTCATCGACGAAATTTTTGTGGATGGTTGTAGTGATGGGAAAAGTAACATTAGCAGTACTGAAGATTTAGGATTCGATACTTGTAACAGTAACGTTAGAGAAAAATATTGTGGGAAATTTTGTTTGAGGTAAGCTATGTGTTGTAACGAATGATTTTTACTACGATAGTAGTAGGTTTTAACAGGTTTAGGCACACTGATCGTTGGATTCGGATCGTTAAAAAATATGTAGTGATCGGAGTTCCAAGCAGTCCACCATGTTGGATTTTGAAACTCCCAAAAATTCTAAATTTTCTGTTTTTTTTTTTTTTAAGAAATCCCTTTAGAAAATGTTAATTTTTCCCCAAAATCGTTTCTTCCCCACGAAGTTTCCAAAAAAAATGGGTAAATGTGTTGATAGAGTCCTCGAATGAACAAAACCGATTCGAGGCTCATACTGCCAGAGCCTAAAAGTCCTCAGAGCAGTAAAGCTGACTCGAAGCTCCTCCGTGCATGAACCACATAATCTTCAGGGCAGCAAAGTGTATTCAAGGCTCTGAACCACGTAAAGCAGATAAAGCAGGTCAGTGGTCATAGCCACTTCCCCAAACTCCATTCTGCACCAACCACCCACATACCCCNTTCCGCCAACCGCCCCCCCCCCTCAACAAAATCGGCCATCTAAGCACAACCCCTTCTACACACCAAACCGTTTCACCACCTCCTTCCCACCAGCTCCCCACTTCCCTCCAACACCCACTTACTCCATCCTTCTTAACCCACCACAAATCTCCCCTTTTCTCCCTCGTATGCCACCACACCCTTTCCCCACACCTCACCATCATCAACTACCCACAACCTCTCCAATCCATCCTTCCTCACCTGCACATCATACCAATCATAAAAAATCGAGGAAAAGTACTATAAATATTTAAGTATCAAAGAAGGTTTAAAAAATTCCCAGAAAAATGTTGAAAGGAAGCACTTATAAAATAAATAATAAATTCCAAAAATACAGAAAAAAAGTAATTTGAAATTTAAATTTATGAACAAAAACCTTTTAAAGGCTTATAGGTAGTGTTTGTCGCCGTCACTTTACACATTTCAGGGTTCTTTTATTGTAAAGTTGGTTGAGCACAGATCCCTTTCCAACAGGGCAACCCGATGATGACTATACTCACAACTCAAAATTTAATATATATATANCCGATCTGCCTACACCGAAACAATAAATCATTGGCTTTTCATAACACATTATCCCTCCACCCTCACCGCCACCACTCCACACAACTCTTTACCTCCCTCAAAATTTACTCGATGTGACTCGAAACCCTAAATCATCCATCCTCGCCACCCCCCATCCGGCCCATTGTTCCTTCGCCCTTTCACCAATGCTTGTTGGTCACGTAATATTTCGACCTCTGTCGATGATTGTAATGTGCAATGTTACATCAGTTCATCGTTTCATGCAAGTGGTGACATCGCTCACTTCTTTGGCCGTCGCAGTTATCAATCTGGCAAGTTATATTTTGTTTGTTTCAATAATCACAGTTTGCAAGTTTTTATCGGTCTCTCTCATGATTTCACATACATATTTTTTCAACAAAGTAAAAACCTGATCCACTTTCAAATACATCCGCAAACCAGTTTGCTATTGTAGTGTCGATATAAAGATTAATAGTTCCTTTCATAGTGTGCGTGCGAACGGAATGTGTGCCAGTTGCCTGGCACTAGATGCCTGTGATTGGCTGGAAGAAACTTAAGATGCAAGACATATTAAATCATCCACCCATTATATTGGTTCTGAATAAACGTGTTTTTGTGTGCAACCTGTGGAATCTTTTCGCAGAAAACAGGTGGCCCTACTTAGGTACCATTCCAGTTGACCATACAAGCCCGACCATTCCAGCCGATCATAACAACCAACACTACCAAACACCCATACAATGAAACCAAGCCAGCAGCCCGGCAAAACCGACTGAGATATTAATATATGATACAAGATGACCATACGAACCATACATACCAAACATACCACACATGTGCAAAAGCTTACCACATAGCTATATATATATATATCAAACAACCCTACAAACCAACCATACTACACATCCATACGAACCGACCACACCAGCCATATGAATCGACCATACCAGCCAGTTATACGACCCGACCATACCAACGGTACCACACATCCATACGAATAGACATGTAACCTTAACTTTTTTCAGTGTGTTATCAATCTCTCCTCCTGCGCCTGATTCCTTGGGGTTTTGCATGAGAATTACATTCCAATTCTATAAACACAACAGTTTGCACATTAGATCAGTACAATAATTTTCTCCGACACTCCATTGTTACATTTGGTTCCCTTTTCACTAGCTCCAGAGCATTGTTTCTTTCATGTCATACCAGCCAGGCATAATTGCATCCCTTATCATTAATGTCCGTCACCAGGCTTTAATAATCGGCTGCAGTTAAATTAAGTCCGATAGAAATTGATGACATCCTCCCCAATCGCAGTGGGTTGGCATTGATACCACCTCACCTATCAACATCTATGCATGGGGATGATTAACATATGTGTGCTACCTTGATGGGGCCAAAGCCTATCCAAACTTTGTGAACATGATTCATGAATGGGTCCTCTCACTAGGGGGACCAGACCATCGCATCGTCCCTTTATAAGCGAGTGCCAACCCTTTGAAATCAACATCAGCATGAATGACACACAGCTTTTATTCAACTGGGAGGTACCCATGGGTCCCAATCACTTTCTCACTGAGCATACTGAGACCACACATGTCACTACCGAATTCCCCTGCTGGAGTGCTGACCATCAGTCTTTGCCCTTCAAGCAAATACCTCCCTCCAGGCCTCATCCTAATAAGGAGATTCAACCAATGCCAACCAGAGTCTGACACACGATCTGTTCTGCCAAAGGCTGGGGTTTCACACCGATCCCCTAGGTCCCCACGACTATACCATGCACATTTAGTTTTCTTCCATAACGACCCAGCCCCTCCAGTATGCCAGATAGTCCCTTTACTGGAGCTCCACCACTCCGAAATCTACCCACCACTGCAGGCCATTGTTTGGGTGAGTACATCTGGCTAGCAGGTCATCACCACAGGCGAGAGATACATGACACCTCTGGAAAGCTACACATAACCTCAACATGGCTTATCGCCAGTGCACTGGCAGGGCCACTATTAACCCATAATCGTCCTCGCTTCTTCAACCACAGTGAAAGTACTGTTTTTCCCGCCCAGACCTTTCGAGGAGGTGTAGATGAACTTGAGCAGACCTATGCTATATATTTATATTGCTGCCCTGTTTAATATACCATGCCTTGACCTGTGTGAGATATACAGGAGCAATCCCTCCCATTGGTAAGAGTCGAGAAGGCTCCGCTGGAGCTCGTCAGCCAGGGCACTTAGCCCATCACCAAAGCAAGCAATGTGTGTCGCGGATAATCTGGTGGGAGGGAGCGCCACTTAACATCGATCTGCTTTTACACCCATTGCAGGTTGGTCGTCTCACCCACAACAGGTCACCACAGGGGTCGGCTGAAATAGGATAGCCATTCCGGTAGTCACTACTACCCAACCAGGCATTGGATAGGAACGCCGTTTTTGTACACTCTTACACACAGTCGTTGCGACAGATGCTGCTTCGGAGTTCATTTTTAGCACAAACCACTACCATGTTACACCAATTACAGGCTGGTTTCTCGACCGTATGCCCAGCTCAAACCCAGCCCCCGGGGCCATACGAACAGACAAAACGGACAAACTATACAGGTCAACCATAGCAGTCAACACATGAACCAGCATACGAACGAGTCATATGAGCCGAACATACTAGCGAGCCATACGATATATGCATACCAATCTGCCATACGAACCAGTAATACCAGTCCAACATACAAACCAGGGGCAGCAGTGGTGTAGTGGCCAGGGCGCTTGCCTCCCACCATGTCGATCCATGTTCGATCCCAAGTAGTTTCACTAGTTGATTTTCGCATGTGGGAATCGTGCTGGACAATGATACTTGCTGGCTGGTTTTCTTTGTGTGCTCCAGTTTCCTCTGCCCCTGCACTCCAGTGCTGCTCCATCCTACAGTATTTTTATGTAATTTCCAGTGATGACGGGAATTTACGTGCCCACAATTTTAAAGTCTGTCATTAGGATGGTGTCGCCTCGCCGTGGGTGCACTTCTCTCACAAAATTGATTTATTTAATACATAAAAACCAACCATACAAACCATCAATGCAAGCTAAAACTACGAACCGATAATGCCAGCGAACCATATCAGCAAACCAATTCTGATCATACCAAACAACAATTCCTGCCAACCAGTCTAAAGAATATCAAGATATGCCAACCAGACCAACAGATAATTCCGAACATAGTACCAGACATACAGACTGCTCATTACTAGCTCACTTTAACAAAAAACCACATCAGCCGACCAGGCCAACCGACACTTGACCAACGAACTATACAGACTGACCATTAGTAACTGACCATACCAAACAACCAAAGCAGCTGCCCAGACCAACCAACTAGACCAGCCAACCATAACGACCAAACATACTGTCAACGATTGACTCCACCTAAGACTGGCACCTGCTGAGACCATCTCGTGCCAAACTGACCAGAGCATTTGACAAGGTCAACCAGCAATATCAACCTTCTATACCAACCAACCATACAAATTATGAGTGTGACGAATCTCGAAACAAGTCGCCTAATTTGGAAAACTCTTTGCTAACCTTGCCATGCATATTTTTTGCATTACTTCCGAAAACTTTACCAAACATCTCATCCACATCGATCATACAGCTAATGGAGTGGCAATAATCGGTAAATGATGCAAATCTTGTCGCGAGCCATGTCACGAATCATCATCCTAGGTACAAAACATCTCTCAAATGATGTCTTCAACAATGACACGAACCATAACAAGAGTTACTATACTTCTATCAAGTACGTCATGGGTAATGTCACAAACCAGATTGCGAGCTAAGAAACCTATCTCAAAGGTTATCACAATCCAGGTCTTGAAAACCATACCAGGCAGCCATACAATCCAACCATACAAGCCAACCACACAAACCACCAACTCTATCAAAAATACTAACAGACCACACCAGTCAACCTGTCTATCGATCATCAAGTTCACCCAACCTTAACAACCGATCATTCCGACCAAACACAGAGAATTTCCATTACTAGCTGAATATACCAAATGGCCATACCAGCCTAACAGGTCAACTAACCATGCCAGCCAACCATAGCGACCAACTATACTGGTCAACAAGTGACTCCACCCGAAAATTACTCCCCTCAAGACTGACTCCATACGAGTCTTACTCCATCCCAGACTGATTCCACCTAAGACTACTCCACCCAAGATGGATCCATCAAAGACTAGCGAATGCAGAGACCAACCTTTGCCAAACTGACTAGAACGATGGGCAAGACCAACCAGCCAGATAAGATGGCCATTATAGCCATCCATACCAAAATGCGATGATGTTCGATTTAGAAACAATTCGCCTATTGCGAATCTCATTGCTAACCTCTTCGCGCAAAAACTACTCTAAACTTTTTGATACATCGTAAAAAATTTCGGAAATGTTCGCAAAGGCTTTCAAATCTTTGCAAAAACTTCGAAAAACATCTCACCATCTGAAATGATGCAGAAAATTGAGCAGTAATTATCGGGAAAATGATGCCAATCTGTTTTCAAGTCATGTCGAGATTCAATATTCGAGATATGAATTATCTATACATATTATGTTGAGAACCATGCCGTGAACTAGAGAGATACAAAACATGCATAAAAGAATCTCATGGACCATATCACGAACTAAGATGTGAGTTACGAAAAGAGCATCAAAGCATGCCATGAGTCATGCTATGAAGCAATTCCCGAGTTATATGTGACGAGGATTGGTTAACCGAGCTGTGTGTTCCCTGGACGGTTTGTTCAATTGGTGAAAAACTTAACAAAAATACTTGAGACCTCAGCTTTGTCGTTGGTATGGTTGGTTCATGTCTGGCTGGTATGAGTGTATGGTTCATTGGTTTGTTTGGTTTGGACACCCACAATTATTGTTTGGTGTGGTCTGATTGTATGGCTTGTTGGTACGAATAGATAGTATGGATGGGATGGGTGGAAGGTTCATTGATGTTGGTTAGCCTGGTCGCTCATAATTGTATTTTGGTATTGTTAAATGCTATGGCTGTCCAGTATGGGAAATTCGTATGGCTAGCAGTATGAATAGTTCATATGGTTTGGTGTGTAAGGGCTGTTGGTAAAGTCAGTTAGTAGTGTTCGTTGTTATTCATATATTGTATAGACAGATGGTGTGTTAAGTTTACATGTTTGACTGATATTGTTCGCCTTCATAAATGGTGCATATGGATGTTATACAGTTTTAACCATCTGGTATGGACAGTCTGTATGGTTTATTGGTATTGATGGTATGTTGGTCAGTGTTGATTGTTCTGACAGCTCAGTATGGTCGCTTGGCTTTGGTGTTCTTTCGCACAGGTGTATGCAGATGGCCTTGATAGCCATCTGGAATGTTTTTCTGATATGGGTAATGATTTGGACAGCTGGTAGGAACATTCTGTATGGTTGGCTCGTATGATTGCATGGTGTGGATATTTTTTACTGTTTCTATGGTTGGCTGGTATGGATGGTTCTAATTGCTGGCTGGTATTGACTATTATTTGTTATATATTGGTATGTTTAGTCGGTCTTGAAGTACATTTGACCTGGTTGGTAATTATGAATTGGTAGTATGGTCAGCCTATGTGAACAGCCTGTATGGTTGGTGGGTTTTGATGCATGGACAGCCGTGTTAGTTAGTCTGGTCGGTCTGTATGGCCATTTGGTCTTGTCAACTTGTATATGCAGTCGACCTTCATGGCTGAATGTCCTGTTTGGTAAGGTCAGCTGGTATGAACAGTCGGTAAGGTTGGCTGGTGTTAATGGATGATCGGCTATGTTGGATAGGCTGGTCAGCCTGTTGGTCAGTTGGACTGATCGTCTGGTAAGGGTTTTTGGTTTTGTACATTTGGCATTGCAGTTGTTAAGTTTTGTCAGTTGGTATGTCCACTCGGCCTTGATGGTTTGATGGAAGGATGGCCTGCTTTTTAGTGTCCCTATCGCCAATAATTCGAAAATAGTTGTCAACTATAATTACAAACAGACTCGTAAAAAATTAGTTATATCGAGCTGATTCACCTTATTCTGGCCTTGTCCATTGCCCATTGCAAGTTTTCAATGTATTTACCATAAGGGTTTTTGAATAGCATCATTTTCAACATAAACCACCAGATGGAGTCAGCGATGGTACCACCATACATGATATCGGGATGTTCTCTGTTCGCATGCAGATTATTTAAAAATACCTCATGTTATAACTACACTCAAATAGCTCACTGATTAGAGCAGGTATTTGAAACTTAAGCATATTTTTTGTGTGAAAATATGTTTGCATTATTACTGTGATGATAAGGGTTGAGCACACTAGAACTTCCTAAAATGATAGCTACAAATATCACAGAAGAGAGATCAATATGTTATTTTTCTCATCAGACAAAGAACTGAGATTTGACATTTGACATATTAGTTATCGGCATAGGTCGAGATATAACATGGCCAATAGCTAACCACCAGCGAAAGTGAGGTGATAAGGGGTTTTAGGTTCGGACGGTAGGTGGTGAGGATGGATATTAAGCGTGTCGAGCTATGTCGAGGAAATGTTGAGATAATTGAAGAGTCGTGTGGATAGAGGTGTGAGTGAGGGATGATATATTGGTGCAGTGTCGGCAGATTGACCAACTATATAGCCAATGAAATATAGAGGACAGGGTCCTGTCGTCTGCTGGCTGTCCTAATATGAGGGGCTGTGTGTTCCACCATCTTTACAAGGAACGAACTTTGAAGTTGGTAAAGTGAAAGCAACAAACACTACATGTATGTTTTAATTTTTTCTTTAACTTAATTTTTTAATTATAATTTATTTTATTTTTGATGTTGGTAATATTTTTATAAATGTATACTTTAACATTTTACTTGAAATACACTGGTAAAAAATGAAAAATGAACACCTGGATGCAATTGTCCCACATGAATGAAGGATTTTGAATAATTATACAGGTTGTACACTCTATATGTCATTGTAACAAGGACATAAATCCATGGACAGAGGCTACAGAATGTCTTGAACAACAATGTCAGTATCTTGCGTAGCCACTTTTAGCGAATATGCAGTCATGCAGTCGTTCGTAGAGGCGATCATAAACGTGTCGGATGTCATCTTGGGGAATAGAGTTCCAAAATTATTACACCTGATTTTGCAATTGGTGGAGGTTTGTTGCAATTATTGCAAATCCCACCAAATTCCATCTCATCATGTCCCACATATGTTCAATGGTGGACAGGTCGGGTGATTGTGCAGGCCAGGATGGTTGACGAACACCTTCGAGAGCACATTGGGTAACATGGGATGGGAGTGCGACGGCATTGTCTTGCTGGAGTAGCATATTTACTAAGCATTGTGGGAATGGCAAGAAAATTGGCTGGATGTAGCATTCACTGTTCGGTGTTCCCTCAACAAACACCAGAGGCGTACGGTCATTGTAGGCTATTGCTCCCAGACCATGCTGTCAAGAGTCAGTCCTGTATTTCGCTGCCATATACAGTCTGGTTGTTGCCGCTCTCCTGGTCTTCACTCACAAACGACTGTCAATGGCACCAAGGTATAATCAGCTCTCATCACTTTACACAACTCCGCGCCATTCATCCCCCCAGTTACGTCGTTTGAGACACCATCCATGGTGGGTTGCACGGTGATAAGGTGTGAGAGGAAGCCTGCGCGCAGCACCCTTGATCGTAGACCAGCATCCAGCAAACGGTTGGTAATGGACCTAGCTGACACCCTGGCTGCAACAGTGGCCCTAATCTGTGCGGCAGTCACTGTGCGATCAGCAATGGCTGCTCGTCTGATGCGGTGGTCCATACGGGAATTAATATGCAGCTGCTATCTGGAACCAGGTTGACGAGCATGTGCATTATCGTTGGACCACTGGCGCCACCAATGTTGCACAGAAGACACTTCATGCCCTGCATGTTGGCAATTATTCGGAACGACCATCCAGCCTCCCTCAGGCCCGTAATATGACCTCTTTCAAAGTCCGTTATTTGAACAAAAAAATGCGTCTATGCCGTCATGGCGTGTCTACAATTCTTACTACACATAGGCCGATAATTGAAACAACAGACTAATCTTTCACCGAGTCAACTACAGTTGTATTGGGTACAGCAGTGTTATGACTAGAATGCAGACCCTTCTCTGAACACAGTGCAGCACTGTTTATCATTGCATGTACTGCCCTCTATCAGTGCCCCATTCGTATTTGTCGTTTTTATGCCACTGCAATTGTGGTGTTCATATTGCATTTTCCACCAGTGTATTTTAAACCATTTTTGGAAATTTTAATTATTTACAATTCTTTCTTGATATTTTATGATTGGGAGCCGGTTGGTAAGGGGTTAGAAGGGAGTGGTATGTTGGGAAGTGAGAGGTAGGTTGTGACAGGTTGGGTGATAGGCGAGATGGGGTAGGGGCTGGATGAGGAGGGGATGGCATTTGGTGGCATGGGGGTAGGGTGGTGATGGTTTGGGAGGGGGAGAGGATTTTTGTGGTTGATGGGAGGGGTGGTAGGGAAGAAGTGAGGAAGTTGGTGGTGGAGTGTGTGTAAAAGTGGTCAAGGATGCTGGTTGGGGAGGAGACCATGATTGCTAACCTTCATGATCCTCTGGACGTGGCTCAGAGCCTCAAATCTGCTCGTTTCCTCTAAGGAATTTTTGGTCCCCGCATCGAGGATTATCGAGTCTGCTTTGCTTATTGGAGGACCAGATCGGTACATTTCTAATTTTTTGGGTAATATTTTGGGGAAAATAACGATTTGTGGGCAAAAGTCACAATATCTGAAGTGATTTTTGGGTAAAACAGACAATTTTGAACTGTCTGGTGTTACGAAATCCAACATGGTGGACTGCTTCGCCCTTCGATCACTGCATCATTTGTCCGAATTTGAATCCGGTGCCACCGATATTTGTGCCAAAACCTTCTAAATCGTACACTCTAAGATATTCTTAATTTAATATTATTATTATACTTTAATTGCATTAGATATCTAGAGAGGAAATATTTTTTATTATTATAGCTTTGAATTTATTAGAACCTAGTCATACACTGACGATATGCATATAAATGGCCAATTTGCAATTTTTTAATGTAAGTTACACCAATCTTGCATATATTTTCATTAGTGATTTTTGAGTAACTAATACATATTGTAGGCAATAGTGACAAATCTATATTTTGCCTACCCGCAGATGTATTTCAGCGTTGACGCTGAAGTGCACAGTGAAGTAGAGATGGAGCAGAGACTGAATTTAAATGGTGGGGTACATGGGAGTACACCAAGAAAAGCCACTTGCCAATCAACAAAATTCTCCAAGTTTTACATCTGTGAAAATCGAGATTTTCGTCATGGGAAAGAGTAGTCTATGGACTATAAGAAAATTATTTGTTTTGCCGACATCTAGCAGTTTATAGTTGTAACGAGTTGAGGGTGGAGTAAATGTATTGCTCATTTTTAAATTCAGCATGTATAAACTATACAATACTCAGGAATACAGCTTTATTTCTTCATGAAGACTCGTAAAATGACACAAACTCACATATTTGCTTAATGTTAAAGAAAGCACAATAATATGTAAATAAATTATTTAAGTAAATGCTCTTATTAGATCTGTATCATACCATATTGCAATAGAGTGCGACACAAGTACCTCATTTGTGAACAATTCTGTAGTCATAATCAAAATGCTGACACGTCCATTTTCCTAACTTTTCAGGAGAGCAAATTTAAAGTTTGAATCTGCATTAAAAATCGAAATATACATACATGTCTTCAGTCGTTCAACACATAACTAGTTTACACATCTTAGTGTCACTTTGAATATTGCTGACAAGAATTTATAAAACACCATGATGTATAAAATAGTGTAAAGTACATGATATGTTTTGGCATGAAATAAATTAGGTAATATGTCAAGTAATATGTGACATGTCATTACAAATAAAATTAATGCATGTAAAATTCACAGTTATAATATACTAGGTGTGCCCGCGGCTCCGCTTGCGTGGACAACAGAATTATTGTTTAGGTTGTTTTTAATAAAGTTTAATTTTCCTTAGCGTTATTTTTATGAGATAAATAATCATTAGACAAATATTTTTAATTTAAACACACTTTTATTTTTTTCATTTTAATATTTTGCATGTAGTCATTTGTTAATTTTTTTATCTAAAGACATATATTTTATCTCATGGCCTCTTTGTACACAACATATCTGGTTTTTTTATTGGGCGCAAATACATACAAATTGCTACTGCAACTGACACGCGAACATGCGACATAATTGTCCATGTGAAAAGTTTGGTTGTTGGAGGTCAACTCCAGCAACTTTCAGGGTTTGGCCTTGTGACGTATTTATAGTCATAGCAAAACAAACCCTGATGGGAAATTGGAGATTCTTAAACTGGAAAGGCAAATCCGGTGGAATCAGGGGTATTCTGGGTTTTGAGATTTTTTTCGTCAGTACCGGTGCCACTCATAATAGTAGCCTCAATAACATAATCCCTCAAACTCTTTACTTGTAGGCGAGTGCCATTGCACAATTTTGGAGGGCTTATGTACCGTAATAACATGACTGGTGAGCCAATTTTTACAGCAAGAGCGTGAACAGGCAAACCCGATGGATTAAGGGAATTCAAGAATTCAGTCGGATAGTGGACTGCGTCTTCCTCTTTAACAACAGTGTCCACAGACGTGTACGTTCGGGAAGGCGAATTAATCATGTTCAGGATCGTTTTATTGATGTTTTCGACGATTAAATTTCTTGATGTTAAGATAGCACGATCTTGGAACCATGTCAGAGGCTTGGTTGTGATTCTTTGGACGTCTGAAAAATTAAATGGTAAAATCGCTTATTAGTATTTCTCTGCTATATATAGATGTACACTACTGCGGGTTTTTTTTCAGGTCTTTTTATTCTACACAATTCTTTCTAGATAATATTGTTCCATCTTTAACGGTTTAGACAACGTATTGCAAGATAGCGCGCTGGCTGCAAGCTTTTTTCCGACTTGGTTCACTATTATTGTCACTGCTTATTCCTAATGTTACTTTACGTAACAAAATATATACTAAAACGTGGCCAGAGAACATGGCTATTAATAAAAAAAAACATTTAAATTGGATATGTGGTTCTCGAGTGATAAGCGCACTAACAGACAGACAGAGAGACGTTGAGTTTTATAATATGTATAGATACATAAATTGTTATTTTTATATGCAGCTATTTGCTGAATACTTAAGTAGATGTAGTTATTGATATTGTTAACAATTAAGAGAATACCATACACAACTCAAAAATATATTTTCATCTTTTTCCAAGTGCGTGACATTTTCAGTCTGCATCTTCATCTTCACTGTTACCGTCACGACCGATGCATGTTTGTCTTTCAGAAGTGGTGAGTGACTGACAGAATACATGATAGGCTGAATCAATAAGTGCTAACAAGCTCAGCAAATCCTTTTTATTGGTAGTATTTATAGGGACTGGGGCCCTGTATGTTGGAGGAATTTGGCCTATTTCCAAACTGATTGGTTGGCCTCTTTTGTTGCAAAGCAGATCAAGATGATGAAAGGGTTCTTCAGACAGAAAATATTTGAAGATGATTATGCCTAAATCGGTAGTGTACTGAAGTCAGCGAATGTTAAGACGTTGTACTTTTCCATTATAATTGTCTACACATCGTCTTAATAATATACTTAGTAGTAGAGATGAGAAAGAGAGTAAATGATTTTGTTTTATTCCAAACACATTGGATGACTTCTTGCCCCTAACTGTTTTCACAAACAGGTACCAATCATGTGATATTATTATCTATACATCCATTTCTTATTTGCCTTTGTAGTTCATGTGTGGTCACTATCGCATTCAAGATGCGAATATCAAGGCACCTTAACCTCTTGACTGATAAATTTCAAATATGGATGTACTTGAATTGTCGACATGGACATTATCGAAACAGTTTTGTTGTTATTTTGTTCAGCAAAAGAATCAGAAAATGTAGTCAGTTTCTGTAGGTATACTGGTAAATTGGTCTGAATGAGATTGTACAGAACTGATCACAACCACTGCCCGCCAAGGATTCATGCCACATACAACAGTATGAAGTATCATCGTCAAAATCTCGGATAGTTTCATTCATGATATATAGTTGTATTTTGTAGTACACTATATTGGTTTTAAGATCTGAAGTGGGTAAACATTGTTGTATATCAAACATTATTTCTTTGTGTTCATTTCCTATTTTTTATGGTTGCTTGTCTTCATCTTTCGCTCTGTAGTCATATAGCATACAGACAATAGTATTGTAATCTTACCTTTATAATGTTGTGTTGCTAATACCATACCAATTATTTTCGTTGTCCTAGTTTTATTATTTATTTCTAGCCTCTATAAAACTGAAGTTAATAAAGAAACTTTCTCACATCATTGTTTATAACTAAAAGAGACGTAACTATAATAAACGTTGGCTTTTTTTTACAAATGCTTTAAATAACATAAAACGAAATTTCATATCTATAGATGTTCATTTAAGTGTCAAATAGTCCGAATGCTGTTTATCATTATTCAAAATGTGCATTCTGCAAGAAATATAATTATATACTGGCATTCATATTAATTTTAATACTATTATGGACGATAAAATAAAAATGTTACTTAACATGTCTGCCTCTGACAATATAAACAACGAATATCTTTCTTGCCAAATCATGACATGGCGATAAGTTATTTTTTACATATCAGCTTTGGCATTCAACAAAACCATTAATTTTTACCTGTCAGCTAATGTCGCAGTCAATATCACAGGAACTCTTGCAGATAGAAATTTCATCTTCTGATTCAAAAAAGAGCCGGATTTCGGCAACTTTGGACATGTCAGCTTTTGGAAAAAACACTCCAGAATTGTTGCGTTAACCAGCGATTACTCGTATTGGTCGGAGCTGTATCTCATTTACATGATCATGCGAGACATTCCCATAAATAGTGACCTAATCAGAATGTTCTTTGGTGATGTGCAGAATGAAGCACTTAGCATGGTGTGAGCCCACCTGTGAATGGAACTTTTACGTGTGTAAGTCATAAAAATGCAAAACATTGTGGGTGGACTATGTTTATAAGATGGCTTATGGGATATTTTCTTATGCATAAGTTCGGAAAGTTACTTTTAATCTTAATTTAAGGGCGCATTCGTAATTAAAAACATTTGGGCAACTATGTTTTTAAAAACGCCTAAGGCGTAAGGAATCAAATCACCTTGATTGAGGCCAGTAGTGGTACCTGAAATATGAATTTTGCATATATTGTTTCAGTGGATCGATGACAGCTATCTATGCTTAAAACAATATGAAGGCATAATGACCCACATCACCTTGATGGAGGTCTTGAGTGTAAACAATGGTATGAATTTTTTGGCTAAAATTTCACAGACCGAAAATGGCAGTAAGTATGCGTTTAAGATGGTATAAGGCATGTCGCGTGCCGGTTTAGGGATTATAGCACGATATTGGCTCACATCCATCACCCCCTCACACCATCCCCGCCTCGCGCACTTCGCTAGGCGCCTTCCAGACGGCATGTGGAACCACAGGAAGTGGAAAATTTCGCGACATGTGGAGCTGAAGCGAAGGCCTCCCCCCCCCACACCCCCTTCATCGTCGTACGCCCCTACCCGCCGGGAGATCTGTTGAGAGTGCAGGGCTTTCTTGAGTCATCAGCAAATAATCCGGTGTAGTTCGCCTGAACGCAGTAAATACGCACCGCGGCAGAAATACCTGACGAGATGTATTAGTGCCGAGGTATTACCCCCGCCACGCCCCTTCAAACCTTCAGATACGAGGACACATGTGGTGGAAGGCTTTGTTCGGCGTTCTTCCACTTCACCCCCTCACCCCCTTCCCGTCACTAAAATGCACCACGTGCCGCCGATTCAGGTCAGCGCTGGCGTGTATAAAAACCCCTTTCCAAGAATAGGAGGGGTCAGTAATATCGGGTACGTCAGGCAGTCATATCGGGNGGCGTGTATAAAAACCCCTTTCCAAGAATAGGAGGGGTCAGTAATATCGGGTACGTCAGGCAGTCATATCGGGGCGGTTGTTAGTTCATCTTCACTGCCGAGAGACGTCAGTTCGAGCAGAGAGTAAGTCAGTACAACAGTTACTAAGACCGGGATATCGGAACCCGGCCACGTCCGTCAGCCGCATCATTAAGGGGTCAGTCATATAAAAACAGTTGATCATCACCGGACCGCGGGGAGAGTTGCATGAGTACGAGTACGAACAGCAGTCCAGGGAGACGCAGCACCGGCAGACCTGCTTCCAAGGCCTACCACTTCGCTGGAACTCATTCCCAGATGACAGCCTACCCACACTCACCGAGAGTTAAGTATAAAATTCGTCGTCCAAAGAAGCCCCACTCAACCAATAATTCGCCCAGTAAATCGGAGTAACCGAACTAGCACAGTACCGCAAATCTCAAGTGTTGATGCTGTGTATTTGTGAATATATACGAGACAATATATTCGTACTTCAAAATACAACAGTAATAGTCTACCTCATTACAATACCCACAACCTCCACGCACTTTATAGTCGGTGCCTGGGGGACATTAACTCTGACCATATCAGCCGCAATGTCTTGCACAGTGGCGGTACCTGAGTCGTCGTTAATTTGGCGACCAACTTTGGGGCGCAGATACGTCTGTACAGACAGTATCAAAGAACCAGACTATACCAGTACACCCGAGTAAAGAGATCTCACATGTACCAGATTGCCGAACTAGTCAGGCTGAGCATACCGAAGTATACCGAGCTAGTAAGGAGGAACCCAAAAACTTAAGGGGAGTCTCAAACAAACCTCTTTGGCACCCAGTTGATAACCGAGATGCGCAGGAGCGAGTTCGAGAGCGAAACGAGGCGGGAGAATGGACGTTTAACGAGGAGCGGTTACCGAAGGAGGAGGCCACGACAGCCCATTGCACAATGGCTGGCAATAATGTGGCGCGATGTTCGAGCGAGAGACGAGGGACGAGCGACGAACGAACGTGGAGCGAGTACGAATACGAGCGAGAGGGTCTAGCAAATAGACAGAAGCGAAGCGAGCGAGGAGGGGTTAGGGAGGTCATTTCCACTGGCTAAGTGAGAAATGACGTGGGGTAGGCGGACTAGGATACAATTCCGCGCCTACCAATAGTAAAGTTAAGTCATGAGTACCCTGCAGGAGGGTGACTGTAAATGACAGGAGAAGTAGAAAAACGCGCGGCCAGTAAGGATGAAATGCCGCGCCGAACTAGTAAATTAAGCCTCAAATGCCCAGAGATGTGAATAGCGATGCCACTGAAGCGCAGTGGGTCACTAGGTCACGGGGGCAGTGACCCAGGTCAGGAAGATAACCGACAACAGTAATAAAAATCGAGAAGTAACACAGCGCAAGTGTTAGCTGAAGTAAGACAGTACATGTTGGGTGCAAAAACGAAGTTTGAATCGCCAGTCGAGAAGAAACGCCGGGCAGACAGATAACGTCGCCACCGCGCCAGTCAACATGAAGTGTGGAGAGTCGGCGATAATAGGCCCAAGCCACAGCGCCGCCACACGATAAGAAATACCATCCTGAAAGAATAAGCGCACAGTAAAATGAGTGAAAAATAAACGGTCGAGAAGACGCACGGGAAAATGCGTGGACGTAGTACACACGAGCGTGCGGGAAGATGAGTGGTCGCAGAATAGACAGTAGGAGAGAAGAAAAGTGCACCGAACAAGCCACGAAGCCGGGAATCCACAGTCACGAGCCGAAAACAGGCCTGCAACACAGCAGGCCAGTAAGTCAACAGAATGAGAGGAAGGCCAGGCGGCCCCCTCACCCCCTCATCTTCACCATGGATGCTGAGATGCATCCAGGTTCCAGAGCTAGGTGCAAGAAGACATCACTCCGCAGCAAAACACAGACTCTTGGGGTAAGTGAAGTAAATCCCCATGCCACCCGCGGAGAAAACTAGGTCAGGTTATACAACCTGCTAAACAATTTAAGTGCGACAAGGACCGTCTACAGTGAACAGTGTATTCTGACCTTCAGTCAAAAGACTTAGACGCAACATTCAAGTGTGCCTGAGTGTACTTTTATGCAAGTTCCATGTTGTAAGTTTTTTTTTTCAGAGAGACAGTTTATGTTTACAAATGGCCTAACGGCAAACGCCGCGGCCACAGCCGAGAGACAGTCAAGAGTCTAATTATTTTTTCTTTTCACAAACTATGTGTCATCGTAAAGTAAAATCGTGACATTTGTCAGGGTGCTTTGTTTTCTTTTCGTCGGACATTTGTAAAAACTGGCCGAGTGCCAGCCAGTAGGGTGAACCATTGAACAAATAACCAGCCTAGAATGTAAGAGAGTGTTTTTCTTTGGACGACCTGTGGAAGTCGTATGTAATGTAAAATTAATTAATTCCTGTCACCAAAACGTAAAACAATTGCCAGTTGGGCAATAATTACCAGCCATCAGCCCACTGTTTGTTTGCATCATCAAGAAGGTATTCCAATTTACGAGGAAACCGAAGCCCGAAGAACCAATAAGGTAGGAGGTAATTTTGAGGGTCATGTTGTGTAACCATGTCATTTTTACCATGTAAATTGGTAAGTAACTATGAAAGAAAGTGAAGGTATAATGTACTGAGAGTCCAAATTGTGGTACTGGAGGTATTTAGCGAGTCAAATAGTTAGCCAGCAGTTAGAAATGTACTGTAGCAAGCAGTCGTCTTCAGGAGTAGAACCCCATAAGAAATGTGTCAGTTGTGAATAGAAAACCTTTTGTGTATTGGAAACCCCGGAAGGCCGGAGAGTTAGGCCATTCTTGCAGGCAGAACCACGCCTGTCAAACTTTACAGTCGCGCGCGCCGATAGCAGGGCAGCCGGCTGTCACGCCACGTGGGACCGCCCCGGAGAAATACACGCAAGCCATGAGCATAGAGTAGGTCACCTTTCAGAAGCGAAACTTCGCAGAAACCCACGATTTTTGGTACAGAGTGAGCCAAAGTCGAAGAGATAAGGGGGGATTGTCGCGTGCCGGTTTAGGGATTATAGCACGATATTGGCTCACATCCATCACCCCCTCACACCATCCCCGCCTCGCGCACTTCGCTAGGCGCCTTCCAGACGGCATGTGGAACCACAGGCAGGTGGAAGATTTCGGGACACGTGGAGCTGAAGCGAAGGCCTCCCCCCACACCCCCTTCATCTTCGTACGCCCCTAGCCGCCGGGAGATCTGTTGAGAGTGCAGGGCTTTCTTGAGTCACCAGCAAATAATCCGGTGTAGTTCGCCTGAACGCAGTAAATACGCACCGCGGCAGAAATACCTGATGAGATGTATTAGTGCCGAGGTATTACCCCCGCCCCGCCCTTCCAAACCTTCAGATACGAGGACACGTGTGGTGGAAGGCTTTGTTCGGCGTTCTTCCACTTCACCCCCTCACCACCTTGCTCCCAACTAAAATGCGCCACGTGCCGCCGATTCAGGGCAGCGGCTGGCGTGTATAAAAACCCCTTTCCAAGAATAGGAGGGGGTCAGTAATATCGGGTACGTCAGGCAGTCATATCGGGGCGGTTGTTAGTTCATCTTCACCGCCGAGAGACGTCAGTTCGAGCAGAGAGTAAGTCAGTACAAGGCCGGGATATCGGAACCCGGCCACGTCCGTCAGCGGCATCATTAAGGGGTCAGTCATATAAAAACAGTTGATCATCACCGGGCCGCGGGGAGAGTTGCGTGAGTACGAGTCCGGACAGCAGTCCAGGGAGACGCAGCACCGGCAGGCCTGCTTCCAAGGCCTACCTCTTCGCTGGAACTCATTCCCAGATGACAGCCTACCCACACTCACCGAGAGTTAAGTATAAAATTCGTCGTCCAAAGAAGCCCCACTCAACCAAGAATTCGCCCAGTAAATCGGAGTAACCGAACTAGCACAGTACCGCACATCTCAAGTGTTGATGTTGTGTATTTGTGAATATATACAAGACAATATATTCGTACTTCAAAATACAACAGTAATAGTCTACCTCATTACAATACCCACAACATCCACGCACTTTATAGTCGGTGCCTGGGGGACATTAACTCTGACCATATCAGCTGCCATGTCTTCCACAGTGGCAGTACCTGAGTCGTCGTTAGGCATATGGACCACAACGCATTAATGGAATTCAGAAGCAGTGCCTGTGATATGGCAGATATAACCTTAACAGTTCAAAGATAGTGGAAATCTGGCCTAATAATTTCGTGTTGGTCCGATATAGTCGTACTACAATTTAAACATAAGCAGTATGGTAACAACTGTCCTATATTCGTGGCTGCGGATGGTTAAATTATTACATTTAAAAATGGAAGACCATGCTTATGTCTAGTAAATTCATTAGGGCTTCGAACATAAATGAATAATAAAAGTTCATGGTGTCATTTTTGCATTACAATGGAAAATAAGTCCGAAATGTATAAACGTTTGTTATATTATATAACAAGTCTAGACTTATAAAATCAAATACATATCGCTGCTCATAGTCACATAATCACATTTTATATTTCTAATCAGCTTTCAAAATACAAATTTCTAGACACTTCGCATAATAAACTTAACTGAAAAATTTAATTATTTTATATTAAATCATATAAAAAAGATAATAAATGAGGATCCTAGCTCCCCTTAAAAATTGTCAGAAATTTAACGAAATATCAAAACATGAAACTCTCAGAAAAAAAAAGAAAAAAAAATCGGGGAACTATATAATTTATCAAATCCCTTATATTTTAGACAAAAGACAAGATAATAATTACAAAAATTCAAAATTTTTATAACTTTTAAAAGTTTATAATTATATATATTAACCACATAATAAAAAAAATTATTT
This sequence comes from Clitarchus hookeri, assembly GCA_002778355.1. Taxonomy (NCBI): domain Eukaryota; kingdom Metazoa; phylum Arthropoda; class Insecta; order Phasmatodea; family Phasmatidae; genus Clitarchus; species Clitarchus hookeri. Next base: position 1,330,554 of record NQII01000003.1, read on the forward strand.
ATGTAATTAATAAAACTTTAACTTTAAATACAAATTTTCAAAAAGTATATAAAACATATTGAACAAACAAATTCATATGAAAATATTCAAACAAGAATAAGAATAACATTTTATTTAAATAATATGAATTTTAATATCATGAACCAATTGATACTTCCTATTTTTATTCGTCCTTTATGACATAGTAATAAATTTTACCTTTTTAGAAAAGGTAAAAATTCGACCTCACTTTGCTTTAAATATCAAAGCTTAAACAATAACTTTTTAATTTTTATCTAATCAAGTTGTTTTTAAACATCATCATAAAAAGAAATTTTCTTTTTGTAATTTCTATTTTAACACATCATTAAATTTTTCAATATTATTTTTAACGTTTAAGCACAATGTCAGAAAATACAATAAAAATTAGGAAATACAATAGAATAACATACAAAACATAACAATATATAGCAATAAATAGCATAAATATTATACAATACAGTATAAAAGAATACAATATAATATAATAAAATACAATATAATACAAAATCAAATAATACAATGTAATAGAATACAGTATAATATAATACAATACAATTTAATATAATAAAATATAACAAAATAATTCAACTTAATAGATTACAATAATTTATAAGATAATTTAATTCAATACAATATTCTATAAGGGACTAAAATAGACCACAATACAATAGAAAATGTAATACAATACAATAAAAATATTCCTACTTAACATTAAAAATATTATGCAATGGAATATATTAAAATACAGTGTAGAAAATAATGTTTAAGTTTTAACTAAAATAATTGTATTTTTCATTTATTATCTTTTTTTTATAATTTAAATTTCGATTACTTAAATTTAAAATATAAATAGAACTTATTATTATTTAAAATGAAAGCAGAAAAATAGATTATGACAGAAAATATTCTTTACAAGAATTACTTGAAAATTGATAAAAATCAACGAACAAAATTTTGGATTATCATTATTAACAAAATATTTAAATAATTTTATTACTAAATATTGCTGACATTGTTTATACAAATAAAATTAATAATTCTATAACACATCCAAGTTGCGATAATATTTTAGTAAATAATGTAAATGTTACAGATTGCAAAGGAAATTAAAAATTTGACTTTTTTTTAATAAGGTCCCTGTTGCAGTTTTCAAAAATATATAGATCTCTCTTTTATAATTAATTTTTGGCCAAAATTACTGTTTTCGTAAAACTTCCATATTTATTAAATTATTCTATCAAATCTATAATAACTGTAAAACAAAATATAAGAAAAAGATAAAATATTTTAGGCTATAAATAATAAAGACCTAGTTGTTATTCCTTATTAAGTCGTACTAGCAGATGTAAAAATTTTATCACCCAAAATTGTTGTTGATTTTAAAAATTAAATTATTTATTATAATTATGTACAAAAAGGTTTTTATAGAATTTTTTTCACAAAGAGGAGGTAAGGCAATAATTAGTGTTTTTTTTTAATTTTAAATTATAAGGAGATTTTAAAGGAAACCCTTATGTAACAATAAATAATAATAATATTCTAATAAGTTTTTACAAGGATAGATAAAAATAATATTATAATTATAACCAAATGACAGGTCGTGGAGTAAATAGAAAACTTCGAAACCATGTTATCGATTTGTAGTAACCCCGATAAAAGATAGAAAGAAATTTTTTAATTCTAGCTTAGCTAAAAAAAAATGGAACAACATGATTAGAAGAAAAAATATATAAAAATTGAATTTCAAACAAAACCTTAATTTAATCCCATTAAAAGCTGTTTAGAATAAAAGTTATAATCATTAATTAATAGAAAATATTATAGAATAAATAGAAATTATCAATTTTATAATGTTCCCGTTTATAAAATATAGGAAAGATTAACATGTTTTTCAAAATTTTTGCTGTGTTGTTTTAATCTTTTAATGCATAATGTTTATTGGAAAAAAATACTAAAATACCAACAGGAATACCAATAAAATTACATGGAGAAAAACAAAGAAGAAATACTCTAAAAATTATATTATTTCTGCTTTAGATTTAATTATGTAACAATTAATTATATAGAATTTAATAAAAATATGGAAAATAAAAATAATTATTAACAATTAAACAAAAATGTTTAATTAAATCTTGGAAAATTTTTCAATATTTTCGAATTTTATAATGTCTTTCCTTCCCTCGGTAATTTATTGTGGATAAATGAGAAATAATTTTTTTGTTTTCCTTGTAATCATTCAAATCTTTTAGTATCTTTAACTTGTACATTTGCAACTTTAGCTCTCGTTTAAGTATTCTCTATCGTATTTTATTCAATCGTGGTATTCTAAATTTTCGTAAAAGAAAAAATCTTATACGATTTTAAAAGTTTCTATTTTTGGACCAGAATGGGCACAAAAAAGTTTTTTTTGTAATTTATTTTGAAGGTTTTTCTGTGAGTAAAAAAAATGTTTCTTATCCATTATAAGGAAAAAATACAAATCAAACTCTTTAAAATTTTCTTAATTTATAATATTTTAATTAATTTTTCAATTTTGTTTTAATTGAATTAAAGATTTATTTTCATTTTATTTACATAGAAAACCAATGCAATTAAATTTTTCTTTATTATTTATAACAAAAAATGCAAATTATATGATTATCTTATTCCTTGATTCATCCAAAAGCCTATCAATTCATCTTCCATTTTTAAAATCTTTTTCTTTTTTCTTACTTTTAATTTATATTGTTTCGGGATCGATTCAGTTTTTTTGCAAACAATTCTATATCCTTTCTTATAATTTCATATATTTAAATCATTGTTCTTTTTAATTAGTAGTTTTTAATAAAGCAGAATTTTATGGTTCTATTTCTTTACCTTTATAAGGAGACAAATAGTTTATAATATTTCATATTTATCTAGGAACAAGTGGAATAAGATATTTTGTTTTTATTAATGCATTATATTTTTTATAATGCATTTCTTTGTAATCGTCTAAATAATATAATAAGATTAAGAAAATAATTTTTCCCATATTTAATTAAACATTTTTAGTTTATGGTTAAAATATTATTTTTTTCCTTATTTTCATTAAATTCTGTGTCAGTAATTGGTAAAAAATTTAAACGAAAAGCAGAAATGATATCACCTTATAGTTTATATAAATTTACTTTTTGTCCAGGTAATTTTATTTTTACTCCTGTTAATATTTTAATAGTTTATATTACTCTATTTTACATAATGTAATAAATTATTAAAAACAACTGTGACATTTTTTTATTATTTTTAACTTTTCCTGCATTTTATAATTTGTAACAATATAATAAGTCATTTTATAAAAATTGTTTGCTATTTTCTATTAATTATAAAACCTATAATTGTATTAAATTATTGTTCTCTTTTGAAATTTACATTAGTATAATTATAAATCGTTGCTTATTATCTTGTTATTCCATTATAATTAGCTAAGCTCGAATATAATTTTTCGTTGAATCTTTTATCTAAGTTTTTTGGCTACTCCAGGACTTGTTTTTTGGCAAATAAATTTACTATAGATTTTAACTCTCGATGTACTATTTATCAAGGATGAACAATCGATTTTATATGTATTATTATTATTTATACATTTATTACACTTTTCTTAATATTGTTCTTACATTCTGAAGTTTAAATGTTGTATTAAATATTGGCTCATCTCTTCTCTATTAAAAATTCAAATAAATAATTATATGATATATTGATATCTGATAAATAATAATATTGTTCCTCTAATTCTTATTATAATTTAGGTAATTCTTTTAAAAATGTTTCTATTTGTACATCTGTTATTACAGGCTTATAAGGATTAACAACTGGGTCATTATACGTCTCGCCTATATTTATTAGATATTCTTTTATAATTTGTTTAATTCAATTTACGGTATTAATAATAGAATTTAATAAATAGGAACATTTTGCTTTAACAGCATGGTTTACTAAATTTAAATTAGAAAATCGAGATCTAAAATATTGAAAAAACTACCACAAGCAAGTTCTTTAAATGATATGTTTTCATTTTAAATTTTTTTAATAAAATCTCTTAAATCTGTTATTTTTACTATTATAATTAAATTGCAACATGGACATTCTATAGATTTTATTTTTTCTTCATTTGTATAATTAATATAAACTATAATTGTATAAGATTATTAAAATAATTTTCTGTGTAAACTATAATCGAAATATTTTTTTGGTTAGTCTAATTATATTTCAAACAATATTTTTTTTATATTTACCATTGAAATGTTTATTTCTGCTTCAATTCGCATGTAAAAGTTATGACATATATTTTACATATTAAGTAGTCCAAATAATTTTTATAAAAAATAGTAAATTTAAATTTCAAAGTGATATTATTGAATAAATATTATTTTATTATATTGCATTATTTGCATATTTTATGGTTGGTTAATTTACTCTAATGTAGTATATACAGTTTTATTATCGAGTATTATATTGTATTATATTGTAGTCGGTAGTACTGCATTCTATTTTATTGTGTTAATTATGTTATATACTATGGTATTCAATTTTATTATATAATATTGAAATATTTATATTGTATTCAATTGCTGAAAATTAAATTTAATTTTATTTTATCAAATTTGGTTGTATCGTAGTTTTTTATTCTGTATTTTATTCTATATTTTTATGTTGTATTGTATTTTGTTTTATTGTATTACATTTTGATCTATTCTATTGAATTATATTATATTATTTATTACTGTTATATTTTATTCTATTGAATTGTAATGTAATATTTAGTGTTTTGTTGTATTTTATTTTGTGGATTTCTATTGTTTCATTACGAATTATGAAAAACAATTATGCAACAAAAATTTTGTTGAAGAAAAGTGAGTTCTAAAATTTACCTACCTGAAAACAGTTATTACAAATCTTATTATTAATTAATAATACAAACACAGAATTGATCTGTGCCATATATAAAAGTTGCATATAATTAGTAATTTAAAAACTTATTTTCTTATTAAATTTTTATTTTCTTACGATTTTGTAAATTTAATATGTTTAGATATTTTATATAAAATGTTTAAGCTTTTATAACCTAAGTAAATATGTTTAATCTCATAATTATATAACTTAATAATTTTTATATTTTAATTTTTTAATTGTATGACATTTTTTTAATGTTATTTTCTTTATGTTTGGTCTGAAATGTTAATGATTTGGCAATATCGCATGAAGCTAACTCAATCTATTCCCAGCAGCCTTTTTCAAAATCACTAGCGGACATGACAGACACACTGTACTAACTGAGTAACATTTCAAAATAATTTATTATCCAATGTTACTTGAAGATTATGCACCGAATTATAACATGCCCTTCAGTTATCAAAAAATATTAAATCTATATATTTGGAGATAACCAAAGCATATAAAACTAATTCGCTCATTTAAACAAAAAACGTACTATATTATTGATTACATAATATTGAAAGAATATATTAAGCAGTGTGTAATATTAAGAGATGTAAAATAGTTTCAGACAGAACAATGAGTAAACTTAATTAAATAGAAATAATGTGTAACATTGTTCCGAATAATTTAAATAAAACAATGTGGTGAATAGGACATGTTATGATATGTTTGAATATTAATGGTGCACTTGGTACTTTTGAACATATTAAATAAAGGATTATATTACATCATAAAATATAGTTTTTTATTATTTTTGAAAATAAATTAAAATATAACACTCTTCAAAACAAAAAAATATATAACAGCTGTGATATAAATTAAAAATCGTATACAATAAATTACAACAAGACTTATTAATAAAGTAATAAATTGTAGCTAATAATGACGAAATTATGAACAAATAATATATAACTTAAAAAGCTAAAAAAAATAGTATGCAAAACTAATTTTTTTTTATTGCTCTCACAGTACATATTATTAAAAATAGATGCTGTACATGAAATACAGGTATACAAGAAAAAATTATCCTCTCAATTTCTCCGTATGAATATTAATTTGTCATCAATGTAGAAAATAAATATATCAGTTGCATTGAGATGACTTATCTTAACTAGTCTAAATATGTAAACAAACTGTTTACATCAAACTATTTAATTAAAGATATATATATGTTTAAAATAATATTTTCATTAATCATCTGCATATACGGAACCAATTCTTATTGAACAAATGCAAGCAACATGTATAAGAAAATGTAAAAAATCTAAGGTTTAGACGAAAATTTATTAGATTATCTAGCTAGAGAAGACATAACAGGAATTGTCATTGGGTTATACATGTAAAGAAAGGACATCTAAAAATAAAACACCAAGAAATAATAAATGAATACTTTTAAAAAAACATTTGAACTGCAGGATGAAGGTTGCTTGGTAATACCAAATATAGTAGACCATTAAATCCTGAAGTAAATATTGAATGTGAATTTTCAAAATATTTATATAATTACAAGATTTTATATAACTTTATTAGTTTTATTCATAATTTTTTTTAAATGTCCAAGTGATACAATTGACATACATTTTATTATCTCGTTTATGTAAAACATTTTATACAAATATTTATCAGGGAAATTGGATATAAACTATTTTTCATTAAAACCACTTTTAAATCATATATTTTTATGTAATTTAAAAAGAAGGTACGTATATTTTAAAACTTTTACAGTTGTAAATAATTATTTTGATCAATAAGCAGTAAAGTTTTTTTAAAAATACATTTTGAAGTTTTTCATTTAAAAAATACCGTCAATTTTATTTTTAGTTTGTGTGGATAAGCATTGGCATTTGCATATTTCAACTGTTTTTAGTTTTTATTAAACTTTTGTTCGTTTCCCACTAATAAGTCTAAATTTTGTTCTACAGTATATGCATTTAATAATCGGCTATAACATTAATCAATTTTTTATTTCCATGTAAAACAGATTTTTTATTAAATTTACTTTTTAATGTTTAGTTAAACCTTTGAGTCTTTAAATTTTTTATAAGTACATTCATTTGCAAAGCAATTGATCATGATGAACGAATCGTGCTAGTACAACGAAGGTTACCACGCCGTATTGTTTAATATGGTATGCTTTCAATTATCAATTTTTTTTTTGCAAATGAGAGTACAATTGTCGGATTTTATAAATTAGTAAACATTTATTACATAGTTATTTTTCAAAACCGTTAGTCATATTTACACCATGCACTAATTATAAATAATTTGATTGCTTTTATTAACAATTAGAACTTTTTGTACTATCAATATCATGATTCATCTAACAACTTTTAATAAAATGGTATTATTAATATCAGTATCAATATTTAAAACAATCCCATCAAATTAAAATGGTTATAACATAACTTGTATGTTGGTTAAAATATTGAGAGCCTTGCCTGTTGTTTTACTAGGTATTTTCATGCATTGAATTCTTGTTAATCGTAGATATTTTAAAATAACTATCACAAAACATGTTGTCATATATATATACCTGATTTCAAAACTGTGATTTTAACATTAATTGTAAATGTAATTTGTTCAGTACATGTTGTGAATTCGTATTTCAAGAATAAGGTTTCTTTTTCGAATTTATAATTTAAAACATATTAATTATACTGAGATATGTCAACGCCATTAACCGAATTATATGTAGGTGAGGAAACCTTACACTCGTTATTACTATAACTGTATTTATGAAGTATTTATTCAAATATTGAAGAATTTTTTTTCAAATATATTTGTTTATTATTTAATAAAAATAGTACATCACAAATGTATGAAATTTAGACCTTGATTTCAATTACATTTAAGTTAGATGAACTCAAATAACTGAGTTAAAATTTATTATTCTATCATAACTTAAATATAATACGTTTGTTTTAGAATCTGATTTATGATAGTTAATTTTGCAGGTATATTACCACAGAAACTATTAAAACAATACATATTATCGTTTTCATAATAGCTTACATAATGTGTACCTAGATTTGAAGAAAAGTCTAAATTGAATATAGACGATTCATTTTGGTTTTTTATTAGGTAAGTCATCTATGATATCTATGTTACTAAAATTTTCTGCATTTAAACTTTTAACATAATTTATAACTTTTTTTGGATAAATGAGCAATACTTACTGTTGGTCTTCAACTTTTTCTCTTAACCACTAAATCTTCACATAATGTTTGTTCTTATAATTCAACATTTATGTTTTCTTGTTTGTTAAACAGAATTATATTTAGAAATTGCACTTTCTGCTTATCTGCCTAATGCATGTAATATAGAAAGTAAAATAGATGAAAATAAAGCTATATGTGTTATACTTCATTCACTACAATATTTTTCTTTCAATATTTTTTTATAATTGTTATCCAGTATCTTCACTTTTTTATGCTTATCAAGTTGTACGCTGTTAAATGTTTATCTATTTTTTGAAGTTAATTAATAAAATTACCAATTGGAATAATATATTTTCGTATATATATTACATTATTTAAATTTTTCTGAAATAACGTGTCTTGTAATATAACTTTGTATATCATAGTATGTAATTATTCTATTTTATGCCCTATTAAAATTTACTTAATGTGTACACTGTTTCTGAAAAAATAGTAGAGGCCCCCACAAATTGGTGTATCTTTATACAGCATACTTTTTCCTCCTTTTTGTAAAATTGTAACACCTTTGTGTCATAGTTAAAAATCTGTATTATTATCATTATATGCAATAATTTGTTTAATACATGATTCATCCAGATGATGAATCCTTTTATCACCTCTTTCCAATCTTTAATTTTACAGCTTAAAATATGCTTTTTTTGTATATTTAAATATATTATTGAATGCACAATTTATTTTGCATTTAATATCATGTTATGAATTTCCAAATGAATAAAATATAATATTTAGGACCATAAATTATAACAAATGCACTTAGAACTTTTAAAAAACAGAGGTGCATTTTTTATTCATCATTTCTTATAATTAAATTTTATTTATTAAAACTATTATTAAATACATTTTATTCGATTAAACAACTATTTCAAAGTTTTCGTACATCACTCCTACAAAATTTTTTTTAGGTAAAACATTATAACCTATACAGGATGTACCGTTACAGCGGTAACAAACTTTCAGGAGAGATAGAGTACACCTAGACGATCGGAAATCACATAGCAATGCATGGTCGGAAACGCTTTCCTGGCGCGGTAGTGACGACACAAAACACAAGAAAGGAAGGACACGAACAGGGTCATCTGTTGCTTCGGTTTGCGTAGCGACATCTATCGCGTACACCAGCCAAAGACGTCCCAGCATTTTTGCTGTACTAAGAAAATAAACATGTTTTCTCATCCTGTGCTCTGACGTATTGCTTACTGGTGATGAAATCAATAACTACACCATGTTCGAAGACATCCAGCTCCCTTGTTCCTCCATTATGAAGATATCGCGTGGCACTAACATAATATTTTCTGAGGGGTGTCCGGATACTTTTGTTCTGATAGTTTAGTTAACTGAAATAACTTTATGAATATTCAAAAGATGCTATCTAGTGCACATTTTAAAAATGTAACAGGTTGTGGAAAACATTATAAAAAGTCGTTACTTATGCAATTCTAATAATAATCCTATTTAATACAAAAATTTCAATATTAAATTAATTTTTCTAAATAATAAATAATGAATGGAGAAATAAAACATTTTTAATTTTGATCACAAGAGATTACTCCTTATATACATGACAATTTAGTTAATAACACTTATGCGGATAACATAGATGTTAATAAAATGAATTGGTATTATATACAATATATTAAAAGATAACTATTTTAATGAATCTAAGAATTATTTTCAAGGTGGCGGAATAATAGGTTAATTTTAATCCCGTAATATGAGAGATTGTTTTTTTTATTGAAAAATTTACGCATTCTTAATAAAATTCATCCGATGCCTAATCCTTTAAAAAGAACTACGTTGGTTGAATTAATATCCGTAGCTAAAAATTATGATTTAATTAGTTACATAATCAAAAGTAATAGCTAATTAATTATGCAGGAAATTGTCTTAAATTCATATACAAAAACATAAATGTAGGTCATAATTAACGAACATAATAATATAACAGAAATGAGATATTTCATAGCTTCAAATATATAGGTTCTCCCGTAAATAATGGCCCATCCACGAAAAGCTAATAAAGCAGGTCACGCCCTATCAGAATATCGCATTTTACCTTAGTAAACGTGGCTTAGTTTTCACGCTATTAGGACATGTTCCAAAATGTCACAAACCTCTAAGAAATAACACGTTCGGAAAGTGCATGTCGTATACGGGATGTCATCATTAAACTGGGCCGACCGTGCATCAGGGCTGGAGGATAAATAATTGTGCAGTTATTTTAAGTGTAAAGTTTAATAAATAAAAGCATGGAAACGTATGTATTTATTTTATTCCACCTTTTTTTTTAATATCTAACCCGCCGTGGTAAATACTCTCTGTACAGAGAGTGAAAATCAAATAACTGCGTTATATAATGCCATAAATGTTCACATACGAACATTTAGGTCACACTTGTAATGTAGAAACTATTAGACCATGAACCGTCATTGCAAATGTTTTGTTTCTAAAAGGCAGTATCAGACGTATTTCACCTTAACAGACTCTCTACTACACTAAAACGTTTTCAAGATAATAATAATACTGTTGAGTTTAGTACATTTGATTTAGCTAAAAATTGTTTAAACTACACAATGGAACTATCAAACTATTTTCTAAGAAAACTGCAATCTTGGCCACAAAACTGCCATACCAGTTCGATAGCAGAACTATTAGGAAATATGCTGCAAACAAAAAATTATATATATATATATATATATATATATATATATATGTGTCCATTTATAGCATTTGCGGAAAAAGCACCGACTAGATTTATAGTTTTGTGACATTTCCGAACAATTGCTAATACTGTGAAAACTAATCCACTTTTATTAAGATCAAATTCAATTAATTTAGTAGGGTATGACCTGCCCTATTGGCTGTTCACAGGTTGACCATTATTTACCGTACACCTGTAGATAACCAGTAAGCAATAATATTATTGCTGTAAATATTGATGATTTACCGTTTTCGAATATTAATGATTATGGGTTTTAAAGTATCTGTGAGAAAAATTACTAAACCGGATAAAGTTTTTTAAACAGGAATTTAAACATTTGTAATTAATAACTATGGGAATAGTGAAAAATTTACAGTAGTGTTATATAATCAACAAAAATGGTACAAGGGATAAAGCAAAAAAATAAATTTAAATGCTATTCAAATGTTAAAGTTATCAAGGAAATATATATTTTAGGAAATAAACTTCTTAACCACTAACAAAAAAAAACAAATATATTAATTTAGTTGAATATTTTGGTAAATTATATAATAATCTAGTAAATGAAAGACATCGAAGGTAGGGTTGTTGCTTTGAATACTATTATTATATTTGTAGCTGTAATAAATACATACCAGATAATTATATTATTTAAATAATATAATATAAATTTTACTGCATTTCCAAATTTAATTTTTATGATATGTAATTAATAATTATTTCTAAATATTTAATGAAAAATGCTTTGTGCATAAATATAGATTCAATTTTAGCATTTTTCATCACTCTTAGTGTGTTTTAACCCAGAAACTAAATTTTGGCTGATTTTAAAATGGTATTCTAAGATAAAGGTCACTCCACCTGAATACGCATAGTATATAATCCCCCCCCCCCCNTATTCTGAACACAAGTATCTGTTACATCAAAATTTCACTACTTAAGTTACTTCCCATATCTCAATTTGTATGTAAAGCTTAAACAATTCCTGGTAAAAATAATGTCCTTGCTTATTTTAGACGGTCCCGTCTCCCAAAATGGCAACTGAAAGGGGTTGCCAATGTAATAACTGATCTCATTTGTTACGCACTGCTAGCGTACCAAGTTCCTTTCAGTTTGGTGTCGTAGAAACTTAAAAAAGAAAATTAACTCATCATAATAAAAAATAATCCTGTCATTTCGAAAATAAATTTTCCCATGAAGAATAGTGGCAGCCATTTGGTGAATATCGATGCAAATGTTTCAAATATATAATGGTATCATTTAATATAGTTGCACAATCTCAGAAAACAGAGTTTTATTATTCTTAATGTAATATTTATGCTATAAGAAATGATAGCATGCAACATTTGTTTCCGATATTTCGTGTAGTTCTTGGCACATGACATCTCTCCTTAAAGTTGCGAATGTGGTATATTTCTCATTTATTCCCTTAATGGCATTTTGATTTATTTTCTGCTATTGTAAATATCCATTAGCAACATGCACATGTTGGTTGACTTGTTCCCTATTTAATGGGGATTTGTACAGTATTTTACAACACAGTCATACTGCTGGGCGGAAACAAGTGAAACCCCGGAAAGTATGTAAAATACCCTATCATTGTTATCTCTGTCTCTTTCTATACGACCCTTCTTTCTTTTCCCACAGCTGTAATAACGCTCGATGTGGATACACAAAACTGAAAAGTTTTCTTAACGGTTGTTAATAGAGCTGTGACACGAGTGTGTACGCGTGCTTGTTACCAATTCATAGGCTTGTAGTATTTATTACTAGATGCAGTTGTGATAACCTTTTTGCGATGAAGAAATAAAAAGGGACATTTCACTTTTCCAGTAGATTGTGCAACATAACGAGGTGACTCTGTAACATGGAAATATTAAAGTTTAAAAATACAATAAGAAGGTGGTGTTGCTACGGGAAAAATAACTACACTATTCACACAGGGCAAAAAGAGGAGACTATCAAATAGGAAGTTTGAATTGAAGTTATTTGTCTGTGGAGTAATGAGGAAAAATGTTCAAGAATTGTACAATTTAAACATAAATTGCCTACAATTGTGAAGAAGCGGCCTAATCGGTGGGAAAAGATAATAATTGTTTTAGCTGTAGGAAGAAACTAAATAATATGTTCAAGAAAAATTGATTCCGGTTCAGAATATGCCAAAACAGTAGGCGTACATTATGGGAATAAATGGCATTGTGGCACTGTGCGCACAGTATTTGAGAACAAGGCACAAAAATTACCATATTGGAAATAAAAATCTTCCTTAGTTTACGTTGAAGAAACATGTATTCAACCTAACTATACAGTCACTAAATGTTAACAACATGAATAGGGTCTTTACATATACAAAAATGATTAAGCAGATCAGAGGTGGATTATGGCATACGCTGGAATCAAGAAAGGTTTAATTCACAGAGACCTGTTGATTTTTATGAGCAAATAATTGGTGATTATGGCAATGAAATTTAAGAGAAAAAATGTCAATAAGTGGCAAGAAAGGCAGCTTATTTCTTAAATACCAGAAACGATTTCTCGTTGACTTTGACGACGTACCGTATCATGATGTTAAAAAAAAAACCATCCACATAATTTTCTACAATGTAAAATATAATGGGGCTACATACACAAAACTTCGAATTGTCAATAAATGGAAGAAAAAGTGAACTGCCAGATCTAATGAAACTGTGCCACTTTCTTGTAACATACCACATAGATAGCAATTTTTGTTTTCATAGTCACAAAGCTGTAAGATTGCCGACATACCACAGTGTTCTCAATCGCAAGGACAACATACATAATTTAGTGAAATCATGAGTAGCCGCTAATAATGTAGCTTATTAATACGTGGCGTTCTTTCAGTAGTAGTGTATAAATGCGGATACCAGCACAATGTATTTTAAAAGGGAGTGTGTGGCTGCGGCTGAGAGCAACCTACTGAGGAGAGACTAGTATGAAGTAGGAAGACTTCGGCTCGATTCGGGATTGCTGGCCTACCCCCAAGGAGTTCAGCGGTTATGATTAATAACCAGTCAAGCATATATGTATGTTTAAGTAGCCATATTACTTTTATAGGCATAGGGAAAGCCATCTCGATTATCTGTATTTATTATCCTATTTGAAAAATTATTTTTTTATCGGACAGAGCACCTAAATATAAAATGTACATTGTGTAAATTTTTTGCTAACTATAATTATTGGATTAATTAAGTCTATTTTTCTTTTACAACTTAGTGAAATCTACAGGCAATTTTTTTAATAAGTATGTTCATCGATTTTTGCGAATCCATGTGTGTGTCTCTCTCTCTCTCTCTATCTCTTTCCCTGTTTTTTTCAGCTTCTTCATTCACGCCAGTTTGCCATAAAATCTATCTATTTTACTTGAAAAGTTTTTATTCATCGGGTTGCATTTATAAATCATAATGATAATTCAAGCATTTTTTTCATAAGTAATGATTGTCTGAATAACTTAAAGAAGAAAAATCCCTGCTTCGATTTGGGCTGTAAGCATAGTATGGCTCCCAATATCCCCGCCTGTCAAGATCTAGATGTTGTACATGAAAAAAACTTGAAAGGACAGCACAAGTTAATTTTAAAAACATTCCTTATATTCTTAATCGATAACATTGTTTTTGATGTTTCAAATTCATACTTAATAATAATTTAATAAATAATTTCATTGCATTTACACTATAGGCTACGAAATGCAATAGCAATAATTGCCCATAAAATAAATCTATCGATAGTTTTTTTTCATTCAGAGAGGAAAAAAGAGTCATATGCAAATACTTTGGGGTTGGAACTTGAGTGTAGATGCACACTGAGGAAGTGAGCGAATGCACAAGTTTATTTTTCTTTCCGCAAACTTCCATGCTAGCTTTCTATGTGTTTGTTTAGGAACAAGCAAGGTGCGTGGTATTTTTCTCATATACACATATATTTCGGAATTTGCAGAGTTTCATGAAGTAAAGAAATACATAATTTATTATAAGGACACTATAGGACACCCAAGTGGTAGAAGGCATTGTACCTGACGTATTTTCTAGAAATTATTATTTTAAATGTCAGTCACTCTCTCTCTCTCTACCTCTCTCTCTCTCTCTCTCTCTCTCTCTCTCTCTCTCTCTGGGCACAAGCTGCAGTGGGGAGCAGGCATTCAGCAGGGCATCGAGGACCAGCTCATCAGTTATGTAACATCTGTTCAGCATAAAACGACCATGTGAACATGCATGCATGCGCACACACCCCTTTCGTTTATACACTGAAGAGCGAAAAAATTGGTATAGGCGTGCGTATGCAAATAACAGCGGTATGAAACCAATCAGAGTAACGTGATGCGGTCGGCAACTAGATCGGTTACTGCTGCTATAATGGCAGGTTATCAATATTTAAGTGAGTTTGAACGTGGTGTTAAAGTCGGCGCACGAGAGATGGGACATAGCATCTCCGAGGTAGCGATAACATTTGGATGTTCGCATACGACCATTTCACGAGCGTACCGTGAATATCGGGAATCCGGTAGAACATCACATCTTCGACATCGCTGCTGCCGGAAAAAAAAACTTGAAAGAACGGGACAAACGACGACTGACGAGAATCAATAAACGTGACAGACGTGCAACCCTTTCTCAAATTGGCGCAGATAGGATTTATGGACTGCTCTGCAGGATTCATTGTGTGAATTGCCTCCTGTATACCTTCAGACATTAGTAGAGTCCAAGCCACGTCGTCTTGCGGCACTTCTGCGTGCTCGGAGGAGGGGGGCCCTACATTATATGAGGCAGGTGTACTAGTTTTTTTGGCTCTTCAGTGTACCTGCAGAGCCTAGGATGAAACAAGCAAGCAATGTGACATCATCATACATTTTTTTACCGTCTCTCCACTCAAGCTAGAAGTTATCGAAACTGCAGCAGTCGGGCAAATATTATAAATGGAATGGGTGAGAGCGCATGCATGTTCGCATAGTGGTGTTGTGCTGGACATATGTTACATAGCCGATGAGCTGGTCCTCAATGCCCTGCTGAATGCCTGCTCCCCACTGCAGCTTGTGCCCAGAGAGAGAGAGAGAGAGAGAGAGAGAGAGAGAGAGAAAGAGAGAAATTCACCGATGAAATAATAATTTTTGGAAAAGACGTTAGTTACAGCGCCTTTCTACCCTTTGTTATGCTATAATGTCCTTAAAATAAATTATTAATTTTTTTATTTCATAAAGCACTGCAAACTCTGTGATGTATGCGTATATGTGAAAAAAATGCCATACTCCTTGCTTGTTACTAAACAAACACATGGAAAGCTAGCATGGAATAATGGGGAAAGAAAAATAAATTTTAGCATTCGCTCACTTCCTCAGTGTGCATTTACACTCAAGTACCAGCCCCAAAGCTTTTGCATACGACTCTGTATCTCCCCTCTGGATTAAAAAAAAATTTACTGTATTATTTTTACGGGCAATCATTGCTATTGCATTTATCTGCCTATGGTGCAAATTGATGGAAATTATTTTTCAGGTGCTAAGTACGAATTTGAAACTTGCAAAAAAAAATTTCGACTGAGACATAAATAAATTTTTTTTAACGAGCTTGTGCTGTCCTTTCAAGATTTTAATGTTGAATGTCTAGATCTTGACAAACGGGTACATCGGGAACTATACTACTATTACAGTGTGGCTCGAGGCAGGGAGGTGGCCTGTTTTATGCTATTCAGACCATGATTACTTATAAAATAACTGCATGTATTATCATGATGAATTTAAAAAGGCAACTCGACGAATTAAAATTTTTCAAGTAAAATGTATAGATTTGATAACAAACTGTTGTGAATGAAGAAGCTGAAAGAAAGACAGAGGGAAAGAGAGATATTCATAGTTCTTCATGATTTCCCAAAAGTCGATGCACTTACGAATATTAAACATAGCTTAATCACTAATTTGTTAAATAGATTTGCCTGTCAATAACATTACATTTTTAAAGAAAAAATTTAATTATTATATCCGATAATTATAGTTAGCAAAAAATTACAATGCACATTTTTTATGTTGGTGTTATTTCAGATTAATATATAATTTTTAAAATAGTCAATTTAATACACGTAATCGATTTGGCATGCTCTATGCCTATAAAATTAATATTGCTATTAGAAACATACATATAATCTTAAATGGTTATTGGACGTAACTGCTGAGCTCCTTCGGGGTAGGCCAGCAATGTCGTGTCGAACCGAAGACTACCGACCTCGTCCTAGTCTATCCTCAGTAGGTGGCTCTCAGCAGCGGCCGCAGCCGCAGCCGCACACTCCCATTTTAAATACATTGTGCCAGTATCCCCATATATACCGTACTTTCAGTTAAGAGATTAACGGTACAAAGAGATACAAAGCGTAAAATAAAATGAATGATAAAAGCAATACAAACAAGAAAAAAACACTTCAAGATAGGTACTGGAAATAATAGATTAATAGACAATTATACAACCAGTGTAATTGTCAACCTGCAAACTAGTGACATTAAAAATGTCAACAACAGTAGCATTAGCAGTAGTAGAAACACAGAAACGCCACACACTGATGGAAGCATAAGAAGAATCAAACTAATGGTGTAAGACAAGAGAAAAAAGTGTTATGGTTAAACTTTTTTGCTTAAGTTCAGGTCCCTTTGTTGGGAAACAGACTGCTTCACTCGAAAACTCATCCTCCCATAGGGCTTGATAGAGCACCATGCATCATACTATATTTGACCGCAGTGATCTTTCGTTGTAATGGATCAGGGTTTTGGTAATAATTAAAGCACATTATTAAACTGTTCCTGGACATATCAATAGATTGTGACGGAGTTTGGTCAGTCAGGAGAAGAAAATCTAAGGCACTCCCCTTGCGCACTTCCTCTGAAGGGGTAACTCCATATCTTCATCCCTCATATCATCTGAGCAAGAATAGTCCGGGGGGATGTATTGCTCAAAAATTTCTAATAATTCCTTGTAAGTCGAGTAAAACACTCATATACAGTCATTGCCTTCCGATAGGTAACATAACTGAGAAAGCAATTCCGGCCTATACAGGTGGTCAGTGTTAATTTTATCCAATAATAATAATAAGGTTGATTCGCAATTAATTAATATACAGCAAGTTTCTAAAACAATTAGCTAAGTTCAATTATTATTAATTGGAAAACAAGAAAAAGATAATTAGCACCAACCTAGTGGTAATTATTAATAATTAATAACCAAAGTATTCACAACATTTAATATAATCTGATAAACCAAAACAGAGGGGAGGAATGGAGGTTCTCTGGAGAGACTTCTCAGGTTCCCAGCCTGATCTGTCAATAAATGAAAGATAGCAGTAAACTAAATACTTACGTTACAACTAAGTTTCAGTTAAAATGAAATTAATTGAATTACCAAAGCTAGTTATACTTATCAAGGTGCAGCCGAAGATGGGCCCATCGTAATCCTCACCGATCATAACCAGCAATCCCGCTAAAGGGAGCTCGGTTGGACAGCGAACAGACACATTTGCACTCAAAATTATGCCCGAACTGCACTTATCTTAAACCGAAACACTACAGCGAACGACTCTACACAAACATCAGACAAATATGTGCCAAATCAAATATATGGCCATGAGCCGAAACCCCTGCATAGGATTTAACTAACAGACACTCGTGAATCATATCTTTCTCCGACACTGCCTCTAACTGAACTCTCCTGACTTGACACCAAGATGGAACGCGTTCAGTACACGCGGATATGACAGCTATCCAGAAAACATCAAAACCATAGAGCAGTGCCACCTGTCGCATTGCCTAAACTCTACATTTTTTATACAGGAAAGTATTCAACCTCTGTAAGTCACCCCACCCACATAACTGCAAGCACAGCTAACTCCGATGATCCTACAGTGTGGCTTGACTCACACCTACTGCCTAATAGCTAAGAGAGAATTTTAAAAATTAAGATGTAGTTAAAGACAAAGGTTTCTAAAATTTTATATGACAATAAAGTGATGATTTACTACAGCTGGTCGGTTTGAGAGAATTCATAGGAGTCGCTGAGAGGGCACACTTTCACCACTAAAGCTCGCCGTCGTTACTTCCAATGAGCACTGCAAGTCAATGTGTCCGACGGTTTAGCGACATGGGAAGAATGAGGCATGTCAGAACAGACTTGGTATTATTTCCAACTGATGAGAATAGTTTCATTGACCACATGCAGTTAACTCCTTTCAAAAGCTTCATGCATCTAAAGGGAGTTATAAATTTTCTTGGGAGCCCAAAAACTTTGCTTAAGCATCTGAAGCCAACAAGTTCCAAATCCTGGCATGCTCCAAGGAATATTTTCAAGGTAAAAAAATTTGCGACTTGTTATTTCGACAGTTTGTGTAATTTATGGTTTCTACTCGAATCCGATTGAGAATGTTTGGTAGGAGAAGAAGTGCACGTATGTGGCAAACAGAAACGAACATTACCCACTGCTAGCTACAAAAGATGCTTGTTTTTTGGTAGCTTCTCTGTAATGACGACTGCGACGAGTGGTTCAGAGCGACGGCCAAATGTCCTCATAAAAACTTTTGTCGTGGTCACAAGTGGAAGTGCATCTATTTAATTAAATAAATTATGAATTGTATTGTACTAAAAATTTAGGCTCAAGTGGTAAGAAACACTACCATATAGACGCATACTAGAAATATCACAGTATGAAGCTTGCTAATGGAACTGGTGCCGATAAGCAGTACTTCTGATTAATGTTTCACAGCAATCACTTTTTGCATTTCAACATAATTTGTCATGCACCTATTACTGTAAATGTGCATATTGCACACGTATTTTTTAGCAGGGAATTTATATTATAATCGTGTATTGTATATCTTCGTATTATGTAACTAAGACAATTCGGCGGAACTATGATAGGCCTATAAAATGCTTTCGAACATAAACAGTACAAAACCAATTACATTTTTTAATGGAATATACTACAATTTTAATGGCTCACAAAATTTTAACATTTACTGATCTTGACACGCAAAGAATTGAAGACACAGAGAAGTAAATTTCAGAAGGGGTGATATTGATTGACAAGAAATTACGCAAAAAATAGGTAGATTTAAAGTAAATGCCTGCTTACCCAGTGATACACGGTCCTATTCCAAAAAAAAATTATAGGACTTAAACTACCATGAAAATATCACCATTAAATATTTGAAACTTAAAAATACTGTTCGATTTAAAACGATTTTCTACCACAGTCAATAAGCTCGTTGACTTGCACCCCGAGTGCAGACAAACACGCACCATGGCGACAGTCAGTAAGTTCGTGGATTGTCAGAATAGTGTCACTTTATTGTACTACAGCATATAGGTTGTATCATGTTGAATGCGAATGGTGGAACACGAGAATGTCGCAGTTTGAGAAAAGGGAAAAAATCATATTTTGTCACAATTTGGTAAATCTGCTGGCGAAACATTCCAGGTAATGAAACACGTGTGCAGCGATCATGTCATGGGCCATTGAGTTATGTTTGAGTGCCGCTAATTCATCGCATAGGGGAGAGACAGTTTGAAGGACGGTGAGCATACTGGTCGGAAAAAAACCAGCCGAACTGACAGCAAGATCAAAGCAGTTGCAATGCTGGTGTATGCAAACTGCACCCAAACTAGTAGACGATCTCACAGCAGTAGTAGGGTGAATAAAGAGAGGTTGGCGGCTTTCAATAGCGAGGTCAAAAGAGACGATGAGAGTGATGTAAGTACGGAGCAGCGCCGGAATGAAAGGGCGGGGGAAACGGGATATCACCGAGAAAACTCCCGACAATCAGTGGCATCGCCCGGCACGATATTCACATGCAAATATCCGGGAGTGACCCCGCCGAAGATTGAACCCGTTCCGCCTTGGTGAGCAGTAGTAGGGAATAGACATGGAATTTGCCCAAATTTCTGTCGGAAGACCGGAACATGTAGCAATGTACACAGTACGATGTGCCACATATACTGATGAAAGACCAATGTGACCATTGCATGGCCGGATCAGTAGTGCTGGCGAAGGGGCGTTCCTCAGCCGGATCATAACAGGGGAATAAACAGGGTGTTTTCTGTACGATCCGCAACCGAAGTGACATTTGGCCACCTGGAAATAGCCATCACCAACAGGATATAAATACCATGTTAGGAACATGTCAAAAGGCAAGATGATACTCGCACTTTTCTTTGAAACATTGACCATTTGTTTACATGGAATTCATTCCACGAGGAGCAACTATAAATAAGACCTACTATATGCATTCTGAGCTGTGGCACAAGATGAAATTGGCTGTTGCTACACGACATCACCCCTGAAGATCGCTCTGTACTTGTCCAAGATGAACTGACAAGACATCAGGTTACTGTGTTGCGACACCTTCATTACTCACCTGATCTCGAATCATGCACTTTTTTCTACAGATACATGGGCATCGATTTTATTTGTTCAGCCGAGGAGATAATCACTGGCACAAGAGAAGCCACACTGGGTCTTCCTGAGAACATCTTTCAGCAGTGTTTCCAAAAGTTATTCAAACAATGGCTACTTTGAGAGACAATGTGCATATGTGTAATTATTGGAAACTGTGGTGCGGGCTGGTGACGCTCAGGCCGCCAGTACCTGAAATTATTTAATATCGCCGCGGTGCGTGTCTTTCAATATTTACGGCTAAAATCCACGAACTTATTTACTATCAGCAATATGATTTCTCTTTTATATCGAAACCTAATTTGAATACTGGGCCAAGCTTCAACAAGAAATATTTAGAACAGATATGTATTGAACCAAAAATTAAAACAGCCAACAGTTAAACAATTCTCCAGAGGTCTAAAATAATTTTAATATCACTCCTAATATCATTGCCATACTCATACAGAGATCAACGGCATGAGCTAATTTAATTACCAGTTAACTGGGAAGACAAGAAAATCCATTCAGGAACTTACAGAGCTTTAAACATATAAGTGCACAAATTATTATAAACAACAGTTTCATAAATAACAAATTGCAATATTTGAAAATAATGTGGCTATAAATGGTAAGCAACTAACTGTGCAGATGTAGGTGTGTAACATAAATTCCCGAACAAACACTAGTAGTATGATATGGCCGAATCGGGTGCAAGGTGATGGGGGAGAAGAGCTAAAAAACCGAGAGGTATCTTGGAAATTCCATTCTTTCCCCTCAAAATGTCACTTTTTTCCTAAAAATTCCCGGTGTTCCCTCAAAAACACCGATCCCCAATTGGCATAAAAATGATCTGCCCAATGGTCATTTTCAATTAATTTGGAGGATTTTGGGGTTTCGTTTTTTACCCATGGGCCTCTACACACCTAGCCTAACTTACCTCACCTCCTTCTTCCTCCAGCAAATATAAAAAATCAATAAACACCGCAAAAAAGAATAAAAAATCTAACATTCGAAGAACATAATATAATATTAACCTCACACTCCCTCCGCCCACCATAAACTACATCCTCAACCCACCACCTTTCCATCTCCAAAACATAAAAAAATGCAAAAAAAAAATTATAAAGTCGAGATAAAATTGCATTGATGACTCCGATCACAATTTTGGATCCCAGTGACCTTGACCCAAATGACCTTAAAAACAAAAATTGAAAAAAAGTGGTAAAAAATGTTATAAATTCATAAAACTAGTAAAATTATAAAAATCGAAGTACATATAATGTATCCCCACCCTTCCCCCTACTCTACCACAACATCCAAAACATCACCCCTACCCTTGACCAAACAACCTCAACCAAAAAAATCAAGAAAAATCGCGAAATATAGAATAATAAAACTGAAAATCGAGGAAAAAATTACATTGCTGACTCCAACCACCATATTTGTTGTTGTCGACATTGACACTGACCAAATGACCTTGAACTCGAAAAATAAAAATAAAAAATCTAACAAATGGTAAAAACATCGAGGAAAACAATTACATACATAATGCGAAAAACAAAATTTTGATGTGTGTGACGAGGGTAATATCTTCATGAAGATGGCAGAGCATAGCCACTCCCTTGTATGGCGATCAGCAGGCGACCAACCCTCGCCAGTTTTTAGTGTCTGTTTAATCCACAAGCCTCCAACCATAAACAGCTCGTACGCGTACGATGTGTACCAGTTAAAATGAGAGTATACAAGTTGTACGAGAATAAATCAATTAAATGGTAATTTCAAGTGGCTATTTTTGTCTTTGTACTATGCTGGACATTCCTGCATCCATATCCCATGAGGTGTCCCCTTTAAAACGTACTTGTCGAACACTTTCTTCTCTACATAGTACATTTCTGTGTTGGCTCATTTTCGGGAGCTAAACAATAGTTGCCATGACTTCTGAATCATCCCTCGTATTAACTTCCAAATCATCATACTTTGTCACATTACTTCATTTAGTTGTTTTTTATCATGCTTACATAGAGTACCGACATGAAATGGCATATCTGAAAACCAAAGCTATCATATTTTCTATATCAGGGAATAAGTCATGCTAGGACAATGTACAACACCAGCAAAAAATATGTTTTTTTTATTTTAAAACATATTATTTCATACTTCAGACTAAAAACATAAAAAAAATAGACTCCTGACATTCTCTATACCATTCATGTAATGTCTTTCCAGCAACATGCTTACTTATCACATATTGAATATAATCTGCTTATACTCAGCTCAAGACAGTCCACACTAGCAAGCATCCGACTGGAACCTTTAGCCACATATTCTTCTTCACGACCAAAGTTTTCTTTCAAGGCCTCTAAAGCATCTGGAATTCTATAAAAACTGTACAATGCTTCATTTGCTATCTCGAATGCTTCACAGCTAATTTCTTCATCCAAAGGTTGAGACTATTTATAGGTACACTCCAGCCAAACATTATATATTATGGGGCCTTCTTAAACTTCTTCTATTAACTTATTTATTATCCTTTTCTCAATGTTGTCCAGGTATGTAAATGTGTTGTTTTGTACTTGTAAATTTAGTTCCAATATCATAGTCTTTTAAAATGCCTTTGAATGCTGATTTTTACGTGTAATCTGTTTGCTTTAGTGTCACCAATGGCTCGTAGAGCTCGTTCCTTAGATGCAGGATTTCTACCTATACAGTTTTTTAAATGTCGCTTCAGCTTATCACCTGGTTTAAATATACATTTGCACTTGACAATTCGTTGCATAGCACAGGTCATTTTATATAAGTAGTTATTTCATGCTTCCTTGTTTCATGGGTGTAGGAAAATATCTTATTATAGTAACAGCAACGAAATTTTGACGAAGTCATCGATGGCTGCACTGCTGTAGGTGATCTACCCGAAGAAGTCGATGACACTGTCGGCATCATGTCTGAAGAATTAGATAACGACACTGCTGCAGAGCTCCATCTGAATAATTCAATCGTGCACTTGGGGTCATGCCTGAAGACATCGGTGGTGCTCTCAGCATCATGCCTGAAGAAGTTCATGAAGACACTGCTATAACTGCTACAACCGAAGAATTCGATGTCACTGTCGGTGTCATGACCGAAGAATTCTATGGCACTATTGCTGTAGGTACTGTTGCTGGACCAGCAAACTTTGTGTCAATAATATTTTATAATTTATTTAACAAGCTGATTTGTATCTTTCATGGCACCCATTGTCAATCTAAGCTTCATAACTAGAACCCTAGCTGCTTATATACCTACACTTCTGAGCGATGGGATTATAATTATTTTCTATAATAATCTCTCGTCTGAAAGGTTGGTGATTTTTCGGAAGGCACGCAATGTGAACGGGTCGGCACCATTCTGTTGGCTATTTTCTTCTGCTTTTTTAATATCGTACATAGGATGAGCAGGAGCATGCATTGCTAATGGTGTTGCTAACTGCAGTGTGTACGATGGTGATTGTAGAGCAGGCAGAGAAATTGTTATACAATTGTGGAGTGATTGGGAAGCATATGGTGCAGACTGGGGAGCAATTGTGGAGCGATTGTGGAGTGTAGGGTGCTGATCGTGTAGCGATAGTAAGCCGATTGCAAATCACACAAAGCAATTGCGGAGCAATTGTGGAACATTAATTTTATTTGTGCAGCAATTGTGGTGCTATGGTGGAGCGATTGTGAAGCATATTGTGATAATTTCGGGGCAATTGCAGAGCGATTATGGAACGATTGTGGAGCATATGGTGCTGATTATGGAGGAATTGTAGAGCGATCATGGAGCATACAGTGGTGATTGTGGTGCACGTGGTGGTGATTGTGGTGCACGTGGTGGTGATTGTGGTACATGTGGTGGTGATTGTGGTGCATGTGGTGATGATTATGGTGGTGATTGTGGTGCATGTGGTGCTGACTGAAGTGTTTGTGGTGCTCATTGCTGATTGTGGTAAATGTGGTGATGATTGTGGTATATGTGGTGCTGATGGTGGTACATGTGGTGTTGATTGTTGTGTGTGGTGCTGTTTTGGTACATGCAGTGCTGATTGTGGAGCATGTGGTTCTGATTGTGCATCATGTAGTGTTCATTGTGGAGTATATGGTGCTGATTGTGGTTTGTGATGCTCATTGTGGTGTGTTTGATGCTGATTGTGGTGCATGTGGTGCCAATTGGAGACGATTGTGGAGGATTTAGATGGATTTTGGAGGATTGTGGAGGAGGATTGGTGAGTATTGCGAAGGATTGTAGAGGATTGGTGAGGATTGGTGAGGATTGCTAAGGATTGATGAGGGTAGGTGAGGATAGCTAATTATGGTTGATGGTGAGGAGCACGAAGAGGAGGAAGAAGAGGAGGAGTAAGTCTGCAGGAGTCAGTCTGCAAGAGTCAGTCTGCAAGAGTGTCTGCAAGAATCAGTTGGCAGGAGTCAGTCTACAGGAGTCCTGCTGGAGTCCGTCTGCAGGAGCCAGTCTACAGGAGTCTGTCTACAGGAGTCTGTCTGCAGGAGTCTGTCTGTAGGTGTAAGTCTTCAATAGTCAGTCGTTGGTTAGTATGTATGGTTGGTATGTTTGGCTGGCTTGCTTGGTTGACCTGGCCAGCTGGTATAGTTATTCGGCGTGGACCCTAGTTATGGTGTGCTGGGAATGGTCAGTCTGTATGACTGGTCGGCTGTTCGGCATCAGCAGTTTTTATGTTTGGCTTGTCTTGATGGTTGTTAAAATGGGCAACTGTAATGTTTGTGTGGAATGGGTGGTTCGTATGTTTGCGTGA
>NQII01000003.1:1356665-1403417 GCA_002778355.1 Clitarchus hookeri
TTGACTGACATGGCCGGTTCGTATTTTATGCTGGTATTGTTGGCTTGTATGGTTGGAGGCTTGTGGACTAGAAGGACAGTAAAAATTGGTGAGGGTTGGTCGCCTGCTGATCGTCTTACCAGGGACTGGCTGTGCTCTGCCATCCTTATGAGAATCGAACCCTCATTGTCACACATATCCCACTTTGTTTTTCGCATTGGGTATGTAATTTTTTCCTCGGTGATTAAAAATTTTGTTGGGGGGGNTCCAGTTTAAGGTTATTAGGGTTAATGTCAACATCGACAACAACTAAGTTGGTGGTCGGAGTCATCGATGTAATTTTTCCTCAATTTTTAGAACTATTTAGTAATTGTGTTGCGATTTTGGATGATATGGGGGTGGGGAGGTGTAGAGCAGGGGGTGTAGTTAACGATGGGTTGGTGGAGTGCGATGCAAATTTTATAATTTAAAAAAGGTTTTGGTGATTTTTCTTGGTTTTTTTATGATCACGTGAGTAGTTTGAGGAGGTAATGTTAGCAGTATTCTAGGGGTGTGGCAAAGGGGGTGGAGGCCTGCGTGTGAAAAACGATCCCCCCCAAATTCTTCTGATGGAACAAAAAGGGCCTTTGGGGCGATCGTGTTTTGCAAATGGGGGATCGGTGCTTTTTGAGGAGAAAACGGAAAATTTTGAGAATAAAAAAGACAATTTTAATGGAAAAATAATCGATTTTGGTAAAAAAACCGAAAATTCTGGGGGTTAAAAAGGGAAATTCCAATAAGGCGACCAGTGCCACAGCTCCTTTCCCCCATCCCCTGGCGACCGATTCAGCATATCACACTACTAACCCTCAAATATAGAATGACATACATGTTTATGTACTAAACTTCAACAAACTTACAAAGTTCGTGACATAGATATGGATAACATACTTTTCCCATTCATGTTACTGTACCACATTATCTTTGTAATTTTTTTCAATCACTTAGGCTTCCTTCTCAATATCGTTATTTTATATGCCTGTTCTATTTACTAGTATGTATGTGAGATATATATATTTTAAAATTAAAATATTGTGGTTTTTAGTGTTATGTTAGTAGTTTATCATTAAAATTTAAAACACTCTTCTCTAAAATAGAAAGACTTCTGTAAAATGTGTAATTTTTACATGTGCAGTACATAGTAACCCATGTAAATAATTTAATAAATTGCCTAGGGTGTAACCAAGTTTGTGAGGGACGTGGTATCAATAAATTAACTGAATTTCCTAATGTATTTAAAATGCTGTAAATAATACAAAATGCATATGATTTACAAAATACAACTTTATATATATGTATATATATAAATTCTTAATACTTACTATCTTCATAAATCAGAGTAATTTTTATGATATGTTAGGAATTAAAGCCCTAACCAATGTCTTCGTACTATTTTCAGCCACTTAATCTTCATTTATTAAATATAAATATCCGATCACAATGTTTTCTGCCTTGCATTTATTTCATTAAAATGTCTATCACTCATGAAGCAAGTCCCACTTTCTTATATTCCAGCTGGTTGATCCCAGTTCCTGTTCTGTCAATAGTCGAAAACTGACCATGCTTGTCACTGCTCTGTCACCCAAAATCCGATGGTTGGACATTGCACACGCTGATCACTGCACTCTAGTTTGTCGTCTCCCAGCATCTTGCGCACCCAGCACTAATGGTCATTCAAGACTGCTTACACAAAGGCACACCAAATATTATACACTGAAGCGCCAAAAAAACTGGTACACCTGCCAAATATCGTGTAAGGCCCCCGCGAGCACGCATAAGTGCCGCAAGACGATGTGGCATGGACTCGACTAATGCCTGAAGGTATGCAGGAGGCATTGAAATCTGCGCCAATTTGAGAAAGTGTTGCACGTCTGTCACGTTGAATGATTCTCGTCAGTCGTCGTTTTTACCGTTCGTTCACGATCTTTTTCCGGCCGCAGCGATGCCGAAGATTTGATGTTTTACCGGATTCCCGATATTCATGGTACATTCGTGAAATGGTCATACGCGAAAATCCAAATTTTATCGCTACCTAGGAGATGCTATGTCCCATCTCTCGTGCGCCGACTATAACACAATGTTCAAACTCACTTAAATCTTGATAACCTGCCATTGTAGCAGCAGTAACCGATCTAGCAACTTTGCCATACGCTTGCTGTTATATATAGGCGCTGCCGACCGCATCGCGTTACTCCGCTCGGTTCCATACAGCTGTTATTTGCGTACGCACGCCTATACCAGTTTTAGTGGCTCTTCAGTGTATAACTGAGATTACATGGACCAGGAAATTCTTCGCATATCGAGTTGTGGCCGGAGAGCTGATTGCCAGGAAATACTCTCAGTCGCACCCATGTCGTTTATTCTTCTTAGCGGGGGGGGGGGATATATGTTTTTCTAGACTTTCTAGACATCAATGTGATGATGTCTCTTTCACCCTTCTCCGGGTGCCAATATCATCTTGAGGGGAATAAAGTTTAGCCTACCCAGGAAGGGGGAACAGAGCAGAGGCAAAGCATTAACGTATAGCACTGTCACCACCTTAAGTATGTCTGTCCTGGAGTGACTCTGCAATATCTAGACCTTCATAGAATGCCAGTCAGTCGATATTATCAGCCATAGAATATTCCTTCAGGGATCCCCGGTGATAAAATTGGAAGGCAGTGTTTCTGACAAGCTTAAATATTCTACAAAGAGCCTTACCTACATCTCTAGTACCGAGAACTCTAACCTCTACAATGTTTACAGTTTTACAATCTGTCTAACTCTTCTTCCGTGAACGTCACGCTCGAAACTCTCGGGTCACATCGAACATTCTTATTGATGACCGCTGAATTTATAGTATTTTATTTCCTTCTTTTCCCTGAAAATACATGTGGGCAACCCTAACTGACCTTTTCATCCCTTATCTACGTTTACTGTGATGGGGATTCTCAAGCAGTCTGTCTTCTGTATCCTTGTGCTTCTTACAACGTATCAGTCTTTCTTAATTTCCTCAGGTATGTTGTCACTGGTTTTGGTTAGCCCACATGTCTGATTATTGTTACTGTTGTTGCCAGGTTTAATTTGTGGTGAAGCTGTCGCCTTGTCCATTTCTAGACAGTTAGTATCGGATAGCATCTCTGTACACTGGTGTTACATGTGTCCATCCTTTCTACAGCTTCAATATGCTCGCCCCCTACATCGAGCGAACTGGTTTTATGTACTTCAAAGCCAACTAATATATGTGGGTTCGATTTATAGCTGCCACATAAGAACACTATCAAAGACAGAGCTGTTGCAAAATTTATTTTTTCAGTGACTCTCCTAGTCACTGGACATGGCTTCACAGTTGGGCATGGTGAACATGTCGCTAGTGTAGATCACTAAAATGCATCTCCAAGACCAACATCAGTGTAAGGTGTTCCGTTAGATGAATTTCTGGCAAGAGACTACAATCTACTCTCGGTACAACCGCGATTTGGCCAGTCTGCTGGTCGTCCGAACAGCCATTCAGTGTAGCAACTATTTCAAAATGGTCATGGTACTCCTGCCAAGGAGTCTGACCATCGTAAGACCAACTGCGATACCCTTACCCACTCCTGACTGAGTGACACTAATGCTGCACAGTTGTTGGCCAACCCCCGAGATTGCTGTATTGGTTACAATTTGGTTTTTTTCACCACTTCTGTCGGTTATCTGCTCGGTAATAATGAAGCTGTTACTTTTGCCGGTCCCTCCATGCGTGCCCTTCTGCTGCGGAAGAAATTCCTGCAATTCAGTTTAAAGTGCACTCATTTCCTGTTTCTATTTATTTTAGACACTGTTTTCTATTCCACTAATGCTGTCCACCCTTTTGTTTACACTGTACACTTTTTTTCATTTACACAGTCCATTCTTTCAAATACACTATCCTACCTTTCACTCACACTGTCAATTTTCTAGTCGATACAAACATTCCTGTATTCACGAATTCCAAATGCCTTCTATTTTTCGGTCTACATTTTCATTAACACTATTAATTTTCTTATCTATTAATACACTAACATTAATTATTTAAATATTCAGACTACTCATTTGACTGTTCAAAGTGTCGTTCACGCTACTAATTTGGGTTCTGTTTATCCTATTTACAATTTCGGTTATATAATTGATGGTTGCGTTTACACTACTTATTTGGTAATTTATATCATCCTTCAAGTTATTTATACTTGCGCTTACATTAGACATTTGGCTACATAGCCTCTCAAAATAATGTTCGTAGCGCTTCTAGTTCAGCAGACATTCTTCTCGTTAGTATTCACTGCGATGGTTGCACGATTCAATTCTAATTTTGCGACCGGCTAATATTATTATTTTTCGACAAGTTTATTTCGCTAATCATTAGCTCATTGTATAACCTTATTTACAAATATTTTAATGAAGATCTGCCTCCATCCCACTTCTGGCACCCGTACAACAAGTTGCCTAGGATGTATACAGGCTCGTAAGGGATGGAGATCTTATTAATATAATAAAAGAACAAAATTATTTTCCAAATGTTTTTTACAACTGTCATTATACTTTCTACAGTTACTAAATATTTACTGATTAACAAGAAATATACTATCTAATTTTCCACTGTCATACATTTACACCATTCAAATGTCTGCTATACACGAAACTGTCCCACTTTCTTACCATCCAGATGGTCGATATCAGTCTCTTCTCTCTCTGCACTCGATGGTCACTGCGCCATCGCCAAACGTCTTACATTGTCATACTCCCCAGCACTAATGACCGTTCAATGCTGCCAAAACAAAGGCACCAGCTGGCTTATATAGCTGAGATGACATGATCCAGACAGTTCTTCGTAGCTCGAGTCGTGCTGAGGGAGGGGGAGGTGATGACCAATTTATTCGCGCAATCGATCACAAGTCGTTCATTCTCCCAGAGACGAGAGTAATGTCAGTCCTATTAGCATTATCGTTGCTCATGTGATGGCTCCCTCCTCTGAGTAACGATTTTCATCCTTAAGCAATGCTTTTAAGCCCACATGTGTTCGGAGTAAGGGACGTGGAGGCGAAGGAGTTATGTATAACAATATGTTAAGTAAATCAAATTCAAATATATCATGTGTCATACTTCTAGATATTTTGACCTATCCAACTTATCGCGTGAGTAACTGCCGAGGGAATTAAATCATTTAATGTCCTTTTAATACCAAGGTCAGTATCTGTTTTGATTTTTATAATAAATACCAAAATATTATGGCTTATTAAATTAGGTTTATATAACATTACAAATCATACGTTCTGAAGCACTGTAGCCACGTCCGTGGCTAAAGCCGCTAAATTGTTTTTTTCGAATTGCGATGTCCTGTGCTCGAATTCCCTTGTAGCATTGGACGATATTCCATTCATATTGGTAAATATTGTTTGATTTAGTATGTGATCTTATCTTCCCAGTGCCCCGGCTGTCCTAAAAGCAAAATGTGAGTGTGTTAATGCTAATAAGCGACATCAAATAGTTTGATATGCAGTTAGTTTACTTTATTCATTCGTATTTGATTACCGTTCTTTTTTATATGTGTGCGACGTAAGTGCGGAGATGTGGTGAAGTTAGGTACATACAATATACCCTGTCTAATATAGTGTTAAAGAATATTGTACCACCGTTTCTGGAGTATATTCTTATAGCTGGTGCAGGTTTATCCTCCGTCTATATATAATGTGTTTAGGAAACATGTGTACAAACACGGGCACGTGAATCGTGACCAAAAAGGAGGAAGAATGATATAGGGCACACATTGTCTATCTCAAATAATAAAGGCTGTAGAAGCCCTTAAAGGCGGAGGGCGACAAGAATATTATGTGTGATATTATGCAAAGTAGTAGCAGTAGAGAAACCCAAATTGGTATACGGTTTAATTATATTTATATCTTGGATAAAAATAAGTTTTGGTATGTCGTACACACCTACATAATTTAAATAATAGGGGTTGGCAACGTTTGATTGAATGCAACATTTACAGCATGAGGTTAAATTAATTGTGGATACCACCGGGTGGAGCAGGACATTGTAATTAGCAAATAAGGCCTCCTAGTTTCAACTCTCTACGACCCACCATTTCCAGTTCAATCGTAAACTATCTCTTCAGTGGTGGCAATACCGTGGCATGGTGAGTAGACAATCCTTTCTGCACCCGGAGGAACACAGCATAGATTCCACACCGAGTGATTTTGGACAGGAACCAACATACAGCAAACAGATTAGTATTAGGAAATATGCTACACCAAAGTGTAGCTGTTTAGGTGGCAGGTTGTCCAGCACAGGGTAGAAACTAAGAAATGAGTATGTTGATTGCAATGGCTAACTGTGGCCGTATCCATGGCAAATACACGTTTGGTGCATCCAGTGATGATGTGTGATGTACAATGTAGTCGGTGTTGTGATATGTCAAGTAGTGATAATGACTTAATGGGCGCAGTAGCATTACTCTGTACTAATGTGTGTAAAAACATGTAAATTCCGTGTTGTAGCAATGCGTCATCGCTACTGAAGGCACTACCTGACAGCACAACAGAACAGACACTGCAATAATTCGACATTATACAGGTGGCGTATCATAAACAATTTCACAACAAATGTTCGAAATGTACCCCTCCAATGCAAATACAGTAGTTCATACAGCGTATTAGAGACAGGCGGACACGTTGAAAAACGCCTGGTGTGTCTCGCACTTGATCGCAGGCAACCATGACCCTCGATATCAGGTCCTTTTACGATGCCACGGGTGTCTCGTACACACACGTCTTAAGGAATCCCCACAACCAGATGTTAAATGGCTTAAGGTCGGGGGAACATGGTGGCCAAGCACGAGACCCATCCCGTCCTATCCAGCGAGCGGTATATGCTGTGTTGGGATGATTACGCGCAATCCTGGTTAAATGTGGTGGTGCATGTCGTGTTGCAGCCAAATCTATTCTCTGATTGCGAGTGGAAGATCCTCCAGCAACTGTGGCAAATAGAACTGCAGGAAATCATAATATAGAAATCCTGACGCACGGTCTGGCAGCAAGAATGGGCCAATACTATAGTCTCCCACTATGCCGGCTTAAATGTTGATGGCAAAGCAGTGCTGATAGCCTTTCATTACAGTTATATGTGGGTTGGAGTTGTCGTGGACATTTCTACTGTTGGAAAAGTCTTTCTGTGAGAACGTGGCTTCGTCTGTAAACATTACAATCGTCGGGACATCAGGATTAATTTCACACTGCTGCATGAACCACCAGCAGAAGTCTAGCCGAGTGGCATAATCTGCTGGCCCCATTGCTTGTAAGGTGTGCGAATGTCTGGTGGTTTGGTTGACATCGTGCAGGGTATATTTGTCTGTACTCACGCGCAGCTACCCTGCCGTTGATTCTCACTTCATCATTCACCGTGTCAGTCATTTCAGAATTTGTGTAAACGTTCATGTTCACATGTGCAGTACCTAGTGAATCGAAGCAGTGAAAGGCTGCGAACAACAGGCTGCTCGGGCAGACGGGGCGGGAAACAATACTGCTCAGGAGGGGGAAAGGGGAACTGACTGTGACGTGAAACACCGTGTATCATACCACCACCATGTGTTTACCACCAGGTGCAGGACATGTTGCCTACCCACCAGGCCATGGCCTTGCTACCACTTTATGCTTAATTTGCGTTTTAACAGGAGACGATGGGTCCTAGAGAGTTGTAACTAGGGGTCTTATTTGCTAATTACGACGTCCTGCTTCATCCTATGGTATACACAATCAATTTAACCTCACGGTATAAATGTTGCACGTAATCAAATGGTTCCAACCCCCTATTGTTTACATAATGGAGGTGTGTACGACGTACCATACCATCCCGTTATCCACGATTTTGGGTTTTCATCCGTTTACTGGTTTAAGTACCTCTAACGGAAGTACTTTGCGTAGTATCCCACGCAATAAGCTTGTCGCCCTCCACATTTAAGGTCATCTAAAGACCTTAATATTTTAGATGGACCATGGATGACCTATATCATTCTTCATATTTTCCGGCCACGATTCATGTGCCCGGGTTTGTACACATGTTTCCTAAACACGTTGTTTATGTATACACACACGCAAACGAACACCTATATACACACAGGTTTAAATATTCATTACATAATCATTTCTGACATTAAAAAAAATTCTTGCTCAAGAAATTTTGAAAATTCAAATCCAGTTTTTGTGAGTGTTAACAGGTTTTCTCAGTGCACACGCATTTTTTGTGTTATGGACACCATGGAATAAATATGTTCCTGTGCATATCGATGTAAGCTGTATCCTAGTTTCGTCAACAGCAAGGTCATTGAGTTGGGACCAGTGACTCAAGATAGTTAGGACCGGGGAAGAAAGTGGACGTGGTCTGTAGTTAAAAACCATCCCAGCATACGCCATGAGGGATTTCGGAAAACCGTGTGAAACTGAAATCAGGATGGCCGGACCAGAATCCGAATAAGGGTTCTCCCCAATATGAGTCCAGAGTTTTACCAGTGCTTCAACATGCTCAATTGTTTTTTTCCAGAGTTGGAAAAAGTGGAGTAGTGCAACAAATAGATAAGGGAGGTTAATTTGGAATGTTAATAAAGTTTTCAGTGACATGTCGCGCTAATGGATTTAATTTTTTTTATTTCCAAAAAATATTAGTTATGCTTACTCATGTGGGTTTTACATTATGTATTGGAATTCATTTATTTTAAAAATATCCATAGCCTTTTAAAATCCAGCCATTTTCACGTGAATATTTGATAAACAATAGTTTTCGAAAATAAAAAATTTCCAACTGTTAAATAATTCAATGAAAAGATTTCTTGTCCCTCCTAATAATTCAAATAATAAAATTTTGCAGGTTCAGTTTTCGAACACATACAATTCAGCATAAACTAACAAAAACATATTTTAATTTTTGACCTATTTTACAGGAAAAAGAATTATTAAGCAAATAATTGTTTAAAGTAATCAAAGTTGTCTCTATTATTCAAATTTATTCATTTTATTTTACAATTAAGAACTTTTTACTATATCAGTTAGTCAAGCCCACTATAAAAGTATTCCCAGAGTGAAATAACCTAATATTTTGAGAATATAACATGATGCGCTAGATAAAATAGGATAAATGTGTCTCTGCGAACTACAAATCAGAGTGCACTTGTGTGTCAAATATTGAATTCATCAATAACATATAGAATATAGATTCAGAAATGTGTGAATATTTCTAAATAATTTATTAACCTGACAAACTTTGTAAAAGTATCCATTATCGTCGAAGTAATAAATGTCTTGTCATGATTTTCTTTTATAATTCAACACTCTGACATTTTATTTCTTAAAAACAGAAATGTAAAAGTTTAACACGTAATTTGCTTCATATTTCGAAAAATATTAAGTTAGATATTTTTTTCTTTAAATTTATTTCTTTATTAAAAAACGTTTTATATATAAAATAAAATATATCGCATATGGGAATATAGAATGCAATAATATTATTATTAATATTTAAGTTTCACTATATAGTATCTTCTGGGAAATGACTGCCTTCCATATCTTCCAATATTTTCAATATCTTATTAAATAGGAATTTTTTTTTATTTTTCAAATAAATGAATAAGAAACGCAATCCAGAAAAAAATCCCTTTAAGTTACATACTAAAACATTTATATATGTGTAACATGTATTAGATAATGACGTAAATAAGAACGCATACTTACAATTAATTCACGAATTAGAAAATATTGCTAAAAAAAATTTGAACATGTTACAAAATAAAACAAAAATTAAATACAATAGAAGCACCTGTTGCAGTAGAAAAATTCATATTTTTCTTAAACTCCAGCAGACAATTAATTTTTAAATTAATTGCTTAAAAATTAAATTATCAGGATTTTTCTCAAAAGGTAAGACAATCCCCCACCTACACGATGGTGTTATTCGCCGTCAGGTATGAGCTATTATTAACAAGTGCTTATGTGACATTTCCCATTTCTTCACCCGCTCATCGTATCATTGTGGTCCCCTTCCGTTGGAGTCCATGAGTCACCTGTGCTGCTGGCAAGTGGCTGACGCCAAGGAATTGATTGCCAGACATAAGCAACATATTAGGTGTATTACATAATTAAAGATGGTAATTACTTCTGAATAACGAAGACCAGAGGATCTTCTTTGAATTTTATGATAAATTAAAAAAATTGTTTATAGATTAAGACTTTTTCTTCATGCAGACACCTGGAGGTCATTCTCTTTTGGTTGGAATATTTTCAGTCGTTAATTAAATTAAGAAAATGTGATATACCGAGTGAGAAAAATAGGTGTTGTTCGGCAGTTGTCTGCATTTAAGAGATTCAGACATCTGATGGACCAAATAAATGTAAAGTATTGAAACACGTATGTTCTGCATCCTGCCTTTCTGATTTCCTGATAGTCTTCATATTGAAGTGCTGCAAACACTCTACTGTGACACTGGTTGAGCATTATATGTATTAGAAGGGCTAAAGTTAAGTTGGAGTGGTTTCTGAGTGACTTCAGATTAATTTGGTATGTCTGATGTCTGTCTGTGGTCTGTTTTGTTTGCTGTGAGGGTTCTGTGGAATGTATGGATGTTGTGGACAATGCAGTAGGGGCGTGGCCATTTTTGTTATTCTGGCATGTATGTGATCTGTGTGAAAGGTATGGAATGTACAGTGGATATGGTCGGAATTGTATTTGTGTGTGGTTTGTCGTCGGTGTTGCCTGTGTGTATGTTATGGTCCGTGAGAACTGTAGATAATATGGACTATATGGATAGTGTGTTCGGTATGGATGGTGTGGTCAGTATATCTTTCATGATCGGTATGGTTACTTTTGGTTGTGTGGTGATGTGTGTAGTTCTGGTTTGTGAAGTTTGTATATATGTTATGGTCTGCATGGTCGGTATCGTTATTATGGATGTGGTATATTCAGTATTGTCTCATACAGTCAGTGTGATCCATATTGCCTGTAAGATTGTTATTGACTGTATGGTCTGTATAGGCCATGTAGTCTTTTTAATCTGAGAGTTCGGAGTGATGTTTCAAGTCAGTATTGGTGGTGTGGTTTGTGTATCTGTGGCTGGAATGGGCTATACCGGAAGTTCACGAACAAATTATAATAAACACCAGAGTGGTGTAGATAAGTACAAATTGAGCATATTTAATCAAGGAACCAATCGACTAAGGTCCGTAGTTAACCTGCTAATGGCAGTGGCAAAATGTAGCGGTGGGTATGCAACCTTGTACGTGGCATTGCAACTAGCCTGTGCGCTGGTCTGCGTGTCTGATAACACCACTCAGTACCGTACGGTCGCAATCTCGGAGATGGTGCGTACATACAATTCCTGCAGAACCTGTTACCGGACTACTTGGAGGATGTGTCTTTAAATGCTTGTGAGGCGTTGTGGTTTCAGCAGGACGGGGCCACGCCTCATATTGCCTTTGTGGTTCGCCGGTACCTCGACATACACTTCCCGAACCGGTTTATAGGTAGGGGAGACCCCATAGCATGGCCATCACGCTCACCTGACATCACACCACCTGAATTCTGGCTGTGATGTCACATAAAATCTATGGTGTGTACCATACGACTCGACACGAGGGATGAACTTGTTGTGCCAGAAACCTTTGCATGTATGCGTCACAACATACTTCAGTGCTGCACCGCCTGTTTGGACGATGTTGGCGAACAGTTTGAACAGACACTTTGAACAGAGGCATCGAACAGACACTCTTTCCCCATTCCTTTAGCCTAAATGTGTAAATAAAGAGAGATTTAATTGCACTGCCTATAGCCTAGTTATTGCATTTTGTTACTCGCCTCTTCACATTGTCACTGCCAAAAGTGGGGATACTATGGACGTTAGACTATAAGTTCCTTGATGAAATTAGTTATATTTGTACTTATCTACCCCACTCTGGTGTTTATTATCATTTGTTCGTGAACACTGAGTATGGACGTTATTATCGATATTGGTGGTATGTACTTATAGTCATTAAGGCCAGTATGGTGGATAAGTTTGCTATAATCGTTTGACGGTGTGGTCGGTATAGATCGTATGATCTCGGTGGTCTTTTTGGCCAGTAAGTTTGTTCTGGTAAATATGTGGATATTTTGAGCAGTGTGCTCAAATGCATTGTATGTTCTGTATTACTTGTAATGCAGTTTTAATACATGGGGTTATTATGGCTTAAGTGTCTGTTGTTAATGATTTTTACTTTGCTGAGTAATGGGGTTAGAAAATATACTAAATCATTCCCACACATTTGTTATTACCAGCAATTTTTAATGGGTCTACACACTAAAATGACATTGAATGTGTGGAGAGTGCGTTAAGCATGACGAATAAATTAATTCCAAAACTGCAAGACGAGTATCAAAAGAGTGACTGTCTGGTGTCTTGTCGAGTTTTTCCTATATGAATGTTGCAAACTGCATAGGAAGGCACTAACATCGCATTGGTTTTTGAATGAGTCTAAGTGTTGTATGAATTATCATCCAGTGTTTGTCTCTTGCATCAGATATAGTGTTCACTGACTCCGATTTATGCTAGTTACTGGCCATATCGCCATTTAAATAAAATTTTAGTCACTGTGCTAACACTTAACATTACTCAAGCTGTGAATTGCAAGCATTAACAAAGAAAATTTAGAATTTTATATGGATCTGACTTACTCTCTGTATTATTTCACCATTAAATGAGAAATAAATTTTTTTTAAATATAATTTTTTAAAATAAATATGTTGTAATATGAGATAATGTTATAGTTTTCTATCCTACTCAATTTATCCCGCAAATTAATGAAAGAATATTTATATCAGATGGAACTTAAAATATTTTAGTAATGTTGCTAAACCTGAATCCTGCGTTAAACGGCGTGCGGAAATTTCCGCAATATACAAAATTTCCTTCCCTGTAATCATATGCTGTAATAATCAAAGATGTTACATATGTCTGGTTAGCTGATGACTGAAGGGGTGATAGGGTGGCCATAAAGGAATTCGTGCATGACGTGATAATAAATTGGTGAAAATACTGCAAGTGAACTGAAAACAGGATATTATAAATAGGTGGGAGAAAAAACTAGTAAACAATGTCAATATGATCTACAGGAATGAAAGATGATAAGAAAGAGTTATGATGAGTCAAACATGCTTGTTAAAATAAGGGCTGGAGGTGCTAATTAGGAATTGATGGGGGAAATGTTTTTGTCATGTAAATGCGTTATTTAATTATTGGGTGTATCATTACCATCCTGGCGTATTACCAAACAAATATGCTCGGCCATTTTGTGCGATGTTGGGTGAGGATGGAACCCATGACCTATTGAATGTAGGTCGTAAATTTATTTTTAATGTAACCTTAATTTCATTGAGAGATTATATAATATATTAACTAAATGCAAAATGGTAGCTAGCTTAATTTAATGAGGGTATGCTAGAAATTGTTACAACATTTTTTTAAAAAATTTACAATCTTTTTAGTTTTCAAATTTTCGTTATGTTTTTATGATTTTTTTAATTTTTTTTTTTTTTTTTTTCAATTTTTCGAGTTAACGTCTTCCCACGGTTACCGTCAAGTTAAAAATCACTCAGTCCAACATGAACATTACCAGTGGTTATAGACTTGCTTCGTTCTTCACTTCCACAATATAATTCCTGACACCGTACCCTCCAAGTCATAATATTTATTCAGTTTACAAAGAAGATAAAAATATAATGTAGACCAGTAGCATCCTACTGTAAAATTGTAAACCAAGAACCATACATAAGCCCAAATCAAAATGTATACTAAAGGTAAGTTCGAAATCCAGTGTAGAGTACTAATTACTAGATTTTGCTGCTAGTTAAAATAATTTACTATTAAATTGCATCATTCCTCATCAACGCTAGGCTGTGTTATGAATGAATACATTTATTAATATTCATTACACTAACTGGTCTGAATATTTCTTTGGAGGACTTCCACAGAACACTTTTTATTTTGATGTATGGTGGTAGAAATCGGTTTTCAGGACATGCCAAGCCAAATAATTTGTAGAACATAGAAAAGAATAATTTTAAAATAACTAAAAGTAGAATATTGATTAACTTAGTCAAGTAACCGGAACGTACCCAACGGGACACGCCGGTAAACCTGCTAAACTGACTCACGATATCATTACTACATTGAAAAAATCCCTAACGTGGGAGTATGTGAATCTCTTTGTGCAGCGTATTTCCTCTTCACTGAGCCATGTGGAAATTGTAACATTATTTAAATACTGTATGAAAACTGGAATGTGAATTTTGCCAAACCTTATAAACAATTATATATAATGCTGCTATTTTTGCAGATATTTATATTTGTATTAATTACTAGTGTAATATATAATTAAAAAATTTACAAATATTTTATATTTTTCAGAATCTGTAATATATTTGCACTTAGAACATGCATATTAAGTGCACGGATTTTACAGATTTTTCGTGATACCATTTATTATATTTCTGGTCTTTCACACAACACATCACTTAATATTTACTCACGTAAGCTGATAAATCTGCACACATTTTGCATTGCCCTCTTCGTGGTTTCTTTTATTAAACCTTAATCTTCAATAATGGCGCAAAACTGACTTTCATAGAAAATCTATGACCCGTCTCGCATAATTTTCAGGTTAACATAACAATTATTTCAGGTCATATTTTATGAATGTTACATAATGCATTTTGTAATATCTCTATATTTGCAGTGTCACAGTTTATAAAAAAACTTTCTCCAAATCACTGAAAATACATATGCTCAGTTTGGACTGCAGGGAGTATTTTTAGTAGTTTATTCCTTGCTTCAACCAGTACGCCACGGAATATCTTGTATATTTTTTTATGTTTTTATAATATAAACGCTGTATTCGCATGAAACATATCGTAGTTAAAAATAGTATTTTATTAGATATAA
Organism: Clitarchus hookeri; assembly: GCA_002778355.1. Lineage (NCBI taxonomy): Eukaryota > Metazoa > Arthropoda > Insecta > Phasmatodea > Phasmatidae > Clitarchus > Clitarchus hookeri. The sequence goes on from NQII01000003.1 coordinate 1,371,640, forward strand.
GCATTAATTTAATGTCTTCCTTAGAACCCTGTCTATTGCCAGCAGGTATCACAAATTACTTTTCTTTGTAGCCATGCCATATGCGAAGTACAGAGGTATGCAATTGAGCAACTACATTGTTTCTTTTCTGTAGATATATATAGTTAGTTTTCTTTAGAATAGACATTTATGTGTATTTATTTTCTCTTAACTTTCATTATTGTCTGTAATAAATGTAGGAAAATTTAGTTTGTTAATGTTTTTTATGTTGTTCTTAGTATAGTTACAGTTTTATGTGGTTAGAATAGTGTTAATAATTTCTAACACAATATATAGTAATTAAGCAATTTTTGTGCTCATGTTATTGCACTAGTATTTTTTATTAGAAATTCGGTGCATAAAAATTTTAAAATGTGTTTAGAACCTCCCCACATACTGTCATTATTTTATATTACTCCCATAGCAGTTATGATATAATCAACTTGACTTCTTTTTTTTTATCAGCAAATTTTGTGTAAAACTTCATTTCTGGCGTAACTAGATTTGTGTGAGTAGTATAGGTTAAATTACGTTTTACAAAAGAACGTCAATATCCTTAAAGCATTATTTTCATTACAAAAGATTTCTCTCCTGATATGCTTTCGTTGGTGTAAGTTGTGAAATTTATTTTATTGAGCCACAAATGTTTTACTAATTATGACACTTTTGAATTAAGAGCTGCAGTTAGCTCTTTTACGCTGTTTATTCCTCTCCTATTATATATCGCACGCCTTTCTTTTTTTTTCGTACGCATCTGAAATGTTATTTTATTTATTCTTGTCTTACCATTTTCATATTCTTATGCTTAGCTTTCTTTTAAAAAAAACAACTCTCTCTTTGTTGTTATGTTTTCGGATGTGTGCTGTTCTCATTAAAAATCGGATCTTACTAGATAAGTACTAATTAAATATGATTATTTGTTATTATGGAATGTTTTGTATTAAAAGTATCTTTATACGCTAAATTATTTAATTAAACCTAGGTAATTAAATGTTCGTGTTTGTATGCAGTATAAAACTTAGCAAAGTGCAAGAAACTTATTTACAAAGGTTTTCCCTAACTTATTTCAGAGCCATTATATGTTTCGTGAATGAATATATTATTTTTTATGAAAGTATACATAATACAAAAGAATCACAGAAAAACCCACTGCGATAATCTTGACACGAGAAAATAAGCCGTGTGTCTGTATACAGCTCAAGGCCTGAAGTGATTTATTACAGCTCTGTGCGCGTTAAAATGACAGCTGTAACATGAATTTATTACAAATTATTACACATTATATTTAAGTTGGAATATTTAATTACTCGATTGTGTGTAAACAGACAAGATTTAGAGTCATTTTAAAACCTCTTGCTATCATAAAATTATTTCTTGGAAGAAACTGTAATTTTTGCCATTGAAATTAAACTTTTAACTCGGGAATATTATTAGCCAATGTCAAATGTACACAAAAATTTCTGCTTTAATTGATTGCCCTATACATATCCGTTAACGAAAAATTCATTCTTGTAGTTATTATCGACAATGTAGAAAGCCTACGGGTTGGCAAATCTTTATATAATTGAAGTGCTAGATATATTAACAGAAGGGAAAATGTAGACCTAATATGATTTTACGTAAAACCTGAAGTAAAATGCATTTCACTCCCTTACTCACATTCTACGTATTTTTTTTTTAAATATGAGTATATTTATTTACAAAATTTTGTTTAAAGCAACGTTTTTTTTGTTCATATTAATTCTTTATTTTAATTCATCGTTTAAAATCAGTTGTTGTTCCATATCATAAAATTCAATACAAGAAAATTATATTGACCTTGATTTTACCCATGTAATCTTAAAATGAATGCCACGAGTTTGGCAGTGATTGAATACCGTTGCTTGTTACTACACAGCTATGAGTTTTAACGATTATTTAGTGAATTTTCTACGGTTTTCCACTCTCACTTCGCTGAACTTGATGAATGTCATAAAGAGATTTCTTATGTTTTTCTGTCATATGAATTTTTATTACTATGGTATTCCTGACACCTTTACGATGAACATATTACACATTAATAAAAAATAACATAAAGAAAACGTTCCTTAATTTTAACTTACTGATTTATAAACCGTTGGCAATAACTAAGTATTCTTCTTAAAATAAATTTAAGGAGGCAACCTTAGATATTTCCATGAAATAATTTCATAATTGTAACAGGGTTCCAGTGCTAGGTGATAATTTTATAAAATATTATAATGTGTAGCATTTGCAACCTTCTTGGTATTCAGCTTGATATTCAAAAGGATATATTTTCCTAAGGATTCACTAAAATCAAACCATAGGAATATTTTGAACTTATTTTAGTAAAACGTTTGAAGCCGTATTTTGTCGGTTGAATTTATTTTAATTGTGCATATACTTAGCCTAAAAATTCAGACGAGCGTTTTCTTTTTTTTTTTTGTTTATGTTCAAATTGATTTCCTTGCTGGCTAACTAAACGCAAACGATACATAACCTAAAATAATGGAACTAATATATTGAACCGTAACCAGACATATGCTAGAAACAATTAAATAGTCAAAAGCTTTCTAATTATACATTTCCACCCTCAAGGCCCGAATAAGTGAACAGCGAAATAACATTCATAAATAATATAACACAAAGTTAGTTAATAAGCTACTGCCGATTGGCCAACTAAGCAAATTAAATGGGAACAAGTGGCTTATAGTAGTGGAGTTCTCTACATTCAGTGAGAATTACAAATAAATCAGTGAAATTCAGTCGCCATTTTAATACGTTTTCTCGCACTGATTATCAGTAGCTCAATTTTCATTGTTTTCCGTGATTGGCTCAATTCTCGCTGTTTCAAGTTTAGAGTGCATGACTGAACCTAAATTAAATGTCATAAAACAAAGTGAATTTCGAGAAACTGTTAAAAAGAGGCACCAAGAAAACTACGATATTTTCTAAACATACGTTTCTTCGTTTCATTTTATAAGAATTCAGGTTGCACTAATGTGTATTGAGTGACGTCAGAGGTGATAACAAACACATAAATATTCACCTTAGGGTAGAATATGAATACGGGCTTATTTTATTTAGGAATGTATTTTACAAAAGTACAACATGCTTCCGAACATCACCGACAAACTCCGGCAGGTTATTCCTTTGGGAAATATAAGGCGAAAATATATTACCACTTTTTCCTTGAAATGATTACTAAGGGAACTATGCACGCAAACAATTCGATTAAAAATAATTTAACTTCGAAATATCAGAAGTTAATTGCGATTAAGCAGAATAAAAGAATAATAATGTTTTCACGAACGGAGATCTTACACCTCTAAAACGCTGTTAGAAAGAAAATACTCCAAAAATTTGTGAAATAAGTTTGGCCACCTTGTGTTTGTATAAAATTTCATAAAACGATTCTGTAAGTGCTTTGTTATGAACACTTATGAATTAACACGTCAAAAATAAGAAGAAAAATGCAGTCTTGTAGAAACAATCTCAAATAAACCGTTTTCGAGTAATCAATGCGTAGTTTTTAAAACAGAATGTGTGTTACCTAACAGGTAGGCGACAACACACATGATACAGGGGCAGTGACTAAACGATACACTATTAAAAATCTGTTATTACTTGCTGTTATTAAAGCGTATATCCAGTCGTGTGCCAGGCGTGAGTCAGGGTGAGTTCCATTAACATATGACGATAGGACGTTAACTTATTTTGCAGCACCGTACCGTCATATTAGCAAATAAGTGGCAATGTACCATGAATAAAATATGAACACAATACAGATATGAATAAATGGTCGTATTGAAATATTACACATCCCTTCATTCACAAAAAAATATGGTCACTGATTTTAACCCAATTGTTTACCGGAATAAATCGAAGGTCCTGCGACGAGCTTCAAGGCAGGTACTGCGCGACTTAAATTGACGCATGCGTTTCAATTCACCAGTTGTCACTCAGATGCTGTGAACAACAGCGTGTATCTGCTGGATCAGTTCATCCCGCGTTCCTACCGGTGATGCGTACACAGGAAAAAAAAACCCCGGGTCCCCATATCCAGAGATTCTGTAGGCCATGACACAGGGCATTCACAGTCAATTCAGCGAGCACCAATCATGTCTGTCTGACACCCACGCATATACAGTGAAGAGCAAAAAAAACTTTTACACCTGCCTAATATCGTATAAGGACCCCGCGAGGACGCAGAAGTGCTGCAAGACGAAGTGGCATGGACTCGACCAATGTCTGAAGTTATGCAGGAGGCCATTCACACCATGAATCTTGCAGGGTAGTCCACAAATTCATAGGAGTAGGAGGCGGTGGGGATCTCTTCTGAACAGCACGTTGCAAGGCATCCCAGATATTCTCAATAATGTTCATGTCTGGTGACTTAGGTAGCCAATGGAAATGTCTAAAGTCAGAAGAGTGTTCCTGGAGCAACTCGGTAGCAACTCTCGACGTGTAGGATGTCGCATTGTCCTGCTGGAGTTGTCCACGTCCGTCGGAATGCACAATGGACATGAATGGGTGTAGGTGATCGGACAGGATGCTTACGTATCTGTCATCTGTCAGAGTCGTATCTAGACGTATCAGGGGTCTCATTTCACGCCAACTGCACACGCCCCATACCATGACAGAGTCTCCACCAGCTTGAAAAGTCCCCTGTTGACATGTAGGGTCCATAGATTCATGAGGATGTCTCCATACCCGTTCACGTCCATCCAGCTAATACAATTGTAAACGAGACTCGTCAGACCAGCCAACGTATTTCCAGTCATCAACAGTTCAATGGCGGTATTGGCGGACCCAGGCGAGTCGTAAAGCTTTGTGTCGTGCAGTCAACAACGGTACACGAGTGGACCTTCGGCTCCGAAAGCCCATATGATTGAGATCCGTTGAATAGTTCACACGCTGGCACTTGTTGATCCCGCAGCTTTGAAATCTGCACCAATTTGAGAAAGGTTTGCACGTCTGTCACGATTAATGATTCTCGTCAGTCGTCGTTTGTCCCGTTCGTTCACGATCTTTTTCTGGCCGCAGCGATGTCGAAGATTTGATGTTTAACCGTATTCCCGATATTCATGGTACACTCGTGAAATGGGCGTACGTTAAACGGGGTCGCTTTGCTCCACTGTTTTGAGTTTTTTTTTATTCATTATTTTTCATGTACTTAACTCACTTAAAAAATCCCAATTTTTGGCCTGCTTCAAGTAGGGGCTTCCTATTACCAGATTCTGACATTACAGATATTGATACATCATTAAACAGTTAAAAATATTTTTGTTCAAATTGGAGCAATTTAACCCGGGGGTTTGAAGACTTTGCTCCACTTTTCAAAGTTAACAGAAAACAAATCTATATAGACCCAAGAGGCATTTTCGCCCCATCCGTTGGATTAATTGAGCCACATATACAACAACCAATTGCTTACAAAAATTTATTTCTTAAAAAATTGACAAAAATTAATCATTTTGTCCAAATTAAATTTACATTTTTCACAGTAGGCACTGGGGACAAGTTATGACCTGAAATTCACTAAAGCAGGCACTTCGTACAGTTTCCTTGTTCGAGAAATACAGCGAGGCTAATCGATGCCACAAACAACGTCGCTCCAAGAGTAATCAATGATGTCCTTTCGTTCTGGCCATTTCCATGCCTTTGAACCTTTGACCATTGTTGACACTTTGGCTGATTCGTTATCCAGGCTCAATATAAGCCCTGGATAAAATGTGTCATCATACTTAAAAATGCAATATTCACCAGGCAACTTCACGACAGGCTTGGTGACTCTAACTTGTTCTGGTGTGCCATGACTGCTACCCTGTTGATAGCTCCGCTCATCTTCCTCAATTTCGGCCAATTGCCTTTTACAGTAAACCTCCGGAGTCTCATTATCAGAATCTTCACAGATATTGTCTTCATCAATGACCTCAGTTTCGCTGTCACTATCTTCTATTCTTCTTTTTCCCTGACGTCGCAGAGCTACAGGTCGAGCAGAGTTAGGTGGTTCTTCCTCTATTAAATCATCCAAAGCAATGCTTTTCCCTGATGGAACATTGAGCTTCTTCCTTCTTCCTACATTTTTCTTTTTTGTCCATTCCTCCCTTTTCTTTTCCAAGCTGGAAAGAAAAGATTTTTGGATAGCCCCCTCATCACAAGCAGGTTTTCTATTGACGCGGTTAAGTAGTTGTTCCAGGTCGACTGGACAAATTCCACAAGCCTTAAACCCAGACCGAAGATTTTCTGCAATGTCGTCAGATGTTGATGCTAACAATTGCTTGAGAAGTTGAGGCATGTCTTCCTTCTTTATCAACTCACTTCCGTTGGCATCCTTCCATTCTGATAAGATCCGACGCCAAGCTTGTTTAACACTTCGGAAAACTGCAATATCCAATGGTTGTGTGAATTTCGTACTATTTGGAGGGAGACAAAAAAAATGCAATGTTATTATTCTCACACAATTTCACCACTGCAATGGAAATATGAGCCCCAAGATTGTCACAAATCACTGCTTTTCGGCCTTGTAGTTTTCGAGTAGCAGGGAGGAAAATGGATTGAAACCACTCCAGGAAAGTAGGAGTGTCAAACCAACCACTAGGACTGTTGCTGTACCTAGCACCAGTCGGTCCGTTCTTGGTCCACGTGCTCCACATACTTTTGGCTTTGTAAAGGAGGAACGGAGGTAGTAACTCTCAAAAGGCGCTACCACAAAACATGATAGACGTCCTACTTTTCGATGTGTTTCTCATGTGCTCTACGTATTTCGTTCTCCGTTTTGTCAACACCCTTTTCATCCCTGGATCGTCAACCAGATTGGTTTCATCGAAGTTGAAGATGTTGGAAGGTGGGATCCCTTCCAGGTCATCCTCGTTGATAGCAGCACGGGACTTTTTAATGTTCGTATCAAAATGCTGTGTCAGTTCAGGATGCCTTTTCAAAAAATTTAATGTCCAGTCGTGACCTGGCGTGTTCTGTTTGAACTTTTTCACAGTTCTCCCCTTTTTCTCCACAAAATCTCTGATGATCAGTTTGAGATCAAATTCTGATAAGGGGAAACCATAGTCAGACATGCTTACTATGCATCGGACAAATGTTATTTCTTCTTCTTCTGAAAATATAGGGGGGGGCCCCGGGTCGCTTAGAGTGATGGCCACCAAGCTTGTTTATAATAGTACGTCTGGATATCTTGTAGTGGTCACTTGCTTTACGTTGGGACAATCTCCCAGATCGGACCGCTGCGAGACACTCCTACAAAGTCTCTTCTGAGTAATCTCGATAGGTCCTAGCACCCAACTTCCTCTTATATACTCGAGGCATCTTCTGTACACAAACAGACAAACAAAAATGGGATCAAATTTGGTATACTGGGATGCTGATAAAAATGCCACATACAATGATATAAAACAAAAGGGTATAAATGCCATATACAATGATATAAAACAAAAGGGAAATTTTGATCTGAGATGAAGGGGTTTCTTTGCTCCAAAACATTGGAACAAAGAAACCCCACTTTTCGGAGCAAATGACCCCACCCGAGATTTTTGTTAATTATTACTCTAGAAAGCAATAAAAGTGGAAAAACTCAGTGAAATTCTGAATTAGCACTAAATTACTGATGAGAGAGTACTATTACTAACCTGCTGAGATGATTCAGTTAGACTGCAGACAGGAATTTTTTGGCACTTGCTGGAACGACGTGTTTAACCTCACTAGAAAAAAACTAATAACAAGTGAATGTAACACTCCTGGAAGGCTGTGATTCACAGAGAAGTTTTCTACATCCATGCTTCACAAAACAACCACTGGAGCGCTAATGTCAGATGAAGACTGTTGAGTGACGTATCTCTCGAAGATTTTTAGATTTTGGAGCAATGTTACCTCAAAGGGAGCAAAGTGACCCCGTTTGACGGTACTACGCGAAAATCCAAATTTCATCGCTACCTCGGAGATGCTATGTCCCATCTCTTGTGCGCCGACTTTAACACCACCACCTTCAAACTCACTTAAATCTTGATAACCTGCCATTGTAGCAGCAGTAACCGATCTAGCAACTTTGCCAGACGCTTGTTGTCTTATATAGACGCTGCTGACCGCATCGCATTACTCTGATTGGTTCCATACCTCTGTTATTTGCATACGCACGCCTATACCATTATTTTTGGCTCTCCAGTGTATCTTACAAAGTTCGATTGCGCCGTCATGTTGTATCTGCACACCTTGACAAATATTTACCTTATTGGGCCTAGTGTATACAATTATGCCCCGGTAGTGTACTCTGTGGAGTCTAGGTGCTCTATAGACATCTTTATGAGTAACTGATTTGTAAACAGTGCTGTTGTTATAGGTTATGGATGGTTCATATCACTATATATGAACACAAATCCTACAACTCATTGGTTGAGGTAACTGACCGAGTACTCTGTCGGCTTAATTACAGCACGCATCAATGTATTTCTTATTTCCAACACATTAAAACATACAGTTATATGGATATGAAAGGGTTTAGATGAATACATTAAAACCATTTAAGTGAGGTACTGCTAAGAAATGACATGCAAAAGTCTTCAGCCAATCATTTTAATAGGAAGTATGTGGTCCGAGCGATATGTCACCAACGACAATGATCCACACATCTACACGAAATCGTACCTAGTGACTGTAAATGTGATAGCATGTGGCATATCATCGGCTCATGCATGTTGTTAATACGCTCACGCGTGAACGATGATTCATTTGTGTATAAAATATGTATAGCGAAACTTGGAGTGAAAATGTTCTGTTGCAAATACCATTGTGCGAATTGCCATCGATGGTGGTAGTCTTCTCAATGCAACTCTTGCACTTTTCGGAGATGAAATAGAAGCAACAGTTGTTATTTGCAAACTTTTTAAATGGTTTAGTGGCAGCACCCCATCTCACGTTCCACATGACGTATATTTGTCGATGGCTGATCCCAAAAATGTTCCAGGAGCTCAACTAACTGTACCTTGGACACTGTTCGCTGGCGTCTTGTATTTTTTTTTCGTACCTAAGCTCACTCCGCGTGCATTAGGTTAAGTATAACACGTGACGAACCAATTACCACACACATTAATATTAATATATATATATATATATATATATATGCACCATTCCTGTTTCACACAGCCATCTAGTAACTTCCTCAAACGTCGTATGGTGTGGGACATGCCTGCCTGAAAATCTTTCTTTGTAAAGACGCTGGGCAGCTCATCTGTTACGTTCGCTTAGCCCACAAACAGCATGTCCGTATATTCTGACATTTATCGTAATACTTATATTGCAGCTAATGCACTCACATTACTAGCACACGACTGACTGCATGTCGAGTGTACAGCGACTGCAATTAGGCCGTCACTATTGTATCGTTCAGTGAAAAGCTACGTCGAGTAGCAATTCCTGCGAATTGTATTACCTACCTATTAGGCAAAGAACGTTATCTTTTTAATAAAACGCAAAGGTTTTTTAAATTAACAGGTTTGCCTGAGAATGTCCCGACAAGACATTTTTCGTTATTTTATGTCTGCTGATTGAGTTGCATTAGATAATCGCTTACAGCTTGGTGTTACAAAGTTTCATTCAAATATAGGATTGCAAACCTAATTCCCGTAATGAAATAGCCTGGTATTACTTACCGAATTTTAACACATTTAAGATCTCCATTCGACAATGCAATGTTCACAATTTTTTTTGCTTCATATTAAGTAGATTCTTATACTTTGAATTAAATCATTTTAAAACTCGATTTTTGTGCACATAACTCACTTAATAATTACTAAGGATAAAGTGATACCCACTTTTCCGTCTTATGTTTTGCATGGAATAATATGCCTGAGTTTGTCGGTTATGTTCTGAAACACGCTGTATAATCAGTTATGAACGTAGGATAGTTTTCGTAGTTATTAATGTGTATGAAAACTTTTACGAAATCTCAAAGGACTTCTTATGATAGTTAATTTGTGGAAGAGTGAAAATATTAGTGCCCTTTAGCGAAATGTGTATTTAGATATACACATATATGTAAACATATAACATTTAGAAGGTTCTCGCCCGAGTTCCACAGGCCACGGAGTTTGAGGATTGACACTGAAATTTAGTGAACATGAATTACGAAATAAACTTTTCAAACTTATTAACTGATATCCCAGAAACACAACCTGTCGGCAAACTGTCGACAACTTGTCGACTCGATACCAGTACTGTCGGCTAGTGTCCAAAGTAGGTTCTAAGAGAACTGTCCGTAAATATTAGGACGCTTAGTGAAGATCTTTGGCCGATTCCGACACAGTTTCTTTTTACCTATTCTGTACGAGCAAATATCAAATTGATTCCGGCCCTGCATCTTTTAAAGACAATGTGCTTTATCTCGGGAAAGGTATTTTTCTAATGACTTCTTGCTTGAGTAATTATCTGTAAGCATTGGTAATATGCAAGAAGACGGCTAGAAGTGAATGACATGACATGCATTTTTGAGACAAGTTGTTAGCCATTAAAAAAAAAAAGACACTGGCCCATTTTTTTTTTTTTACGATAACGGATGTATATAACAGACATTATGTCGACCTGACATCTAACAGCCAATCGCTCGCCAACATCTTAAAGAAGATTCTGTGCCGATTCAAACACAGCATCTTTTTACCAAGCCTGTACGTTCAAATATCTAATTGATTCCGTCCCAGTATCTTTTTAAAGACAATGCACTTTAAGATATATTTCTGATGTCTTCTTGCTCGAGTAATTATTTGTAAACATTGAGAATGTGCATATAACTCATTTAAACATTCAGCCTACGCTATATCACGATAGCTCAGGCGGCTAAGGCACATGTCTACCAAGGTTCAGAATTTCGATGCTACTCCACTCCAAAGGAATTTTCAGTTTCATTAAAATACACATGATTGATAAAAATTAACATTGCATGAATGACAACTAACACTTTAGCATTAAATTCAGGGCGAAGCAGTAAACACACACTATTTAGTGTTTTTTTTATCCTGCCAGTCAACACCTGGTATATTTTTTACACTGTCGGTAAACAATTGGCCCACATTCCATATTTATATTGGCCCAATCCCAAGATAAGAAATCAGGCCAGTATCAGTTGGCCGAACAGTCGGGTAGGAGTTACCGGACTGGGTACGGCTTATGCTTTATGTGTTTGTCGGATAAGTATCCATTTTGTATCATTCCGGCCACAATTTGGTGTATTTCTGACACTTTTGGTAAACAGTGCGCCCATATTCCATATTTATATTGGCCCAATCCCAAGATAAGAAATCAGGCCAGTATCAGTTGGCCGAACAGTCGGGTAGGAGTTACCGGACTGGGTACGGCTTATGCTTTATGTGTTTGTCGGATAAGTATCCATTTTGTATCATTCCGGCCACAATTTGGTGTATTTCTGACACTTTTGGTAAACAGTGCGCCCATATTCCATATTTATATTGGCCCAATCCCAAGATAAGAAATCAGGCCAGTATCAGTTGGCCGAACAGTCGGGTAGGAGTTACCGGACTGGGTACGGCTTATGCTTTATGTGTTTGTCGGATAAGTATCCATTTTGTATCATTCCGGCCACAATTTGGTGTATTTCTGACACTTTTGGTAAACAGTGCGCCCATATTCCATATTTATATTGGCCCAATCCCAAGATAAGAAATCAGGCCAGTATCAGTTGGCCGAACAGTCGGGTAGGAGTTACCGGACTGGGCACGGCTTATGCTTTATGTGTTTGTCGGATAAGTATCCATTTTGTATCATTCCGGCCACAATTTGGTGTATTTCTGACACTTTTGGTAAACAGTGCGCCCATATTCCATATTTATATTGGCCCAATCCCAAGATAAGAAATCAGGCCAGTATCAGTTGGCCGAACAGTCGGGTAGGAGTTACCGGACTGGGCACGGCTAATTCTTTATGTGTTTGTCGGAGAAGTATCCATTTTGTATCATGCCGGCCACAATTTTGTGTATTTCTGACACTGTTGGTAAACAGTGGGCCCATATTCCATACTTATATTGGCCCAATTCCGGCATAAGAAATTAGGCCAGCATCAATTGGCCGAACAGTCGGGTAGGAGTTACCGGACTGGGCACGGCTTATGCTATATGTGTTTATCGGATAAGTATTCATTTTGTATCATGCTGGCCACAATTTGGTGTATTTCTGACACTCTTGCTAAACAGTTGGCCGACATTCCATATTTATATCGGCCCAATTCCAGCAAAAGCTTTCGGGCCAGCATTGGCTACAAAAGTTAGTGGGTAAGATTTTTCTGGCCCGATTCCGGCCCGCGTCTTTCGCCTTTGTTGGACATCTATACTGCTCCATGAATAAACATTGAAATGCATAGCTTCTTGGCAACCGTCACATTTTTTTCCTCCTTACATAGCATTTCCATATACACGAGAGTATTTTATTACTTCTATCACTAAACCGTGTATTTGTACTCGAATGAAACTTATTCCATTTTATGGTAAATTGTAATGAGAAGCCCGTATGGCAATAGCAACATCGATATGTCGATGGCAGTGCTACAAAATACGCCCGAAGACCTGGATGGCTCTGCCAAAGAGGTCGATGATGTAGCTGCCTCAGGAATTGAGGTAGATGTTGCAGCTCGCAAAGTAGTGTATTGTTGGTAAAATGAGAACATGTTTAAGAGTGGGGTAATCATAGTTCGTTACACCTATTTATGTGCATATATATGTTGTTTCTGTGCAAAAATATATTGTGACACTTTTAAATCTGATGGTAATAGCAAAACTCTAAGGCTCATAACAATTACTAGCAGCAAAACCTTCTACTATATATTTTCAGATTTTTACATGTACATGTATGTTATCGCTATGGCTGGATAGGTATGCATACATATTGCACCAATTTGATATGCGAGGCTAAACATGCACACATGTGTGGGTTGTCTTGCATTATAGAAGCAGGCAAATGTTTTGTCACAAAAGCGAAACTGATTACGCCTTTGTGGTTCCGCAAAGAGTTGAACGGTTCGGCTAGAAATATAAATGATCTGTTCTAAACAAGCAGATAACACATGCCAACGATAAAAAAAATTCTTAATGATGTTGCCGGATTCTCGTGTTTTTTGGTGTGCTGAGTCCGAAAATAATAATAAAAAGGTCATAACACCCACCATTTTTTCACATTTGAATACACGAAATTTGAGAAATTAATTTTTATCTAATATCTGTGCATTTTTTATACTTTATTTAAATATATTTTTCATACACGTTTTTATAGATTTTTATATACTTGACATACATGATTAATATACTAAAACATACAGTAAATTTAAATGAAATTAGGTTGGCAGTGGTGGTACGACTGTTTGTTTTCTTTCAGTCAACACAACCTCACTTTTCAGCTTTTTGCCCATGTGCTCTAAGTATGGCTAACCGTGATTCTAAAAACTTTCCTAGCAGTTTTTGTTATATATGTGGTGAGTTTTTAATTTAAAAACATCAAATAAGCATTACAGAGTTTGTTAAAAAAGAGTAGTTGGACTATTTTGGAATAAAACTCTGTGATCAAGAAAAACCTTGGGCTCCACACAAGGTATGCTCTGTTTGTGGAAGACCTTAGAATATTGTCAACATAAGAAAGGACCCTGTACCTGAGCCACCACAGGCTATTGATGACGTTTTACTTGATCAGTCCAGTGAAACTGAATCTGACGAAGGTAAATCGGATGATGATGAGTTCCAACATTGTCCAGAAAATTTAAAACCGCAGTTGTTTACACAGGCTGAGTTATATGTTTTGGTAAGGTATTTGGTTTTGACTAAAGAGAAAGCTGAATTGCTTGGCTCTAGGCTACAAGAAAAACATTTCTTGGCACCTGGAGCATATATTTATCAATATAGAACAAGAGATCAAAAGTTCGCTAAGTTTTTTGAGCAAGAACAGGATTTGGTGTACTGCCATGATATTGGTGGTCTAATGAATGAATTTGGAATTGAGTACAACAATGAAGAATGGAGGCTTTTTATAGACTCATCAAAAACTAGCTTAAAATCTGTTCTTTTACACAATGGTAATACTTATGCTTCACTGCCTGTGGCTCATTCAGTTCATATGAAGGAAACTTACGGACATCTAGGCATTATGTTAAAGGAAATTAACTATCCTGCTCACAATTGGATGAAGTGTGGAGATTTGAAAGTTGTTTGCATGCTCCTAGGCCAACAAAAGGAATTTACTAAATTTCCGTGTTTTATATATGAGTGGGACAGCAGAGCAAGGGATCGACACTGGTCCACAAATATTGCCCTTAAAGAAAAACCTTAACACCTGGAAAGAAGAACCTTTTCCATAAAATTTTAATAGATGCAAAAAAAATTCTTCTACCACCTCTTCACATTAAATTAGGTTTAATGAAACAGTTTGTTTCGTGTTGCCTAAAGATGGTGAATGTTTTAAGTATTTAAGTGAAAAGTTTCTTCATTTATCAGGAGTCAAACTGAAAGAAGGGGTTTTCGTTCGGCCTGCCATTGGTAAAATGATGTTCGATTCCCACTTTGAAACAAAAATGACTACAAAGGAAAAGGAGGCTTCGATACCATTTAAGCAAGTTGTGACTAAGTTTTTGGGCAATGTTAAAGACCCAAACTATGAGCTTATCGTAGCTAATATGATAGACAAGTTCAAAAATCTGAGATGCCTGATGAGCCTTAAAGACCGCTTCTTAAACAATCATCTTGCCTTTTTCCCTGACAACTTGGGTGATATGAGTGAAGAGCAGGGAGACTGGTTTCACCAGGACATCAAAATGATGGATAAACGTTACCAGGGACGGTGGAAAGTCAACATGATGGGTGATTACTGCTGGTCACTTCACCGATAACAACAAAATGCATCACATCGGAGAAAAAGTTACATAAGAAGCTTCAAAGAGAAGAGAGAAAGGAAATGCCAATAAATAAACACTTAAAATGAATGTAATTAATTTTTAAAAAGACAATCGCATACATTGCATTTTTAAATACAAATGCACATTGTGAGATAGCTGTGGGTGATACAAAAAACTTACGTCAGATTCGTTTCAGCACCCAAAAAAAACATAAGAATCAACTGCATGTTTTAAAAAAGTTTTCGCAAAATATTTTTTTGTTGGCCTGTGTAATTATTGTGAAAAAGCTGTAGATGCTTTAACCGAATAGGTAAATGTAACTGACAAATCTGGTATAAATGCAGATACCTTGACCAAAGAGACAGATGACATGGCATAAGAAATTATTTTTTCGCTGGTTTGGTGACAGTGGAAGTCAATTGCAGTCAGAAAGGATAGCGGTTTTGCTAACCATGTAAGTAACATAGCTGATTATGGCGATGGCAGTGTTGCTGCTGATGAACCCTCGACTAGATTGGCTTACTCAATTACGAGTTGGTATAACCAGCCAAAATACCCGCTTCTGGCGATGGACAAGGAGCAAACCTGGTCCTGAGTGCTTACGCATGTGCAATCACTATGATGCGACATGTAAAATGACATATTAATACGTAACATTCCGGCATTGTCATGTGGAACTTACCCGGCCAACCATATTCCAGCACTAAAATATGTGAATTTTAACCATTCGAGACATTGCTCTGTTCTGTCAATAAAAAATTATTAATATTATATCATAGATTGACCAGTCAAGAATCAATAGTATCACACTTGCAAATTATACCCCAGGGCGTAACATCTTCACAGATCATGCAGCCCACTATTTCGGGGGTTCCCTCAGCACCACGTCCAGCAGACAACTTATTATCCACATGGGACATACCGACCGCACGAAATATGCTGCCTACAAAGGGAATACCACCCACACAGAGAAAACAACTCACACAACACATCATTTTAATATGGGACATACAAATTATGCAGGCATGAAAGGGAATACCATTTGCATGATCAATTTAAGATATTCAGTCCCGAGTCAGTGCATTTATACTTGTGTACACCATAAATATTTACACACCAAGAATGCATTTACAATTTCTTGAATTTGAGTCTGTATTGTGATCCTTTATGTGGATGAGAAGGAAAAATTACCTCCTATATAATGCCTGACATACTATGTGTTCACCGCAGCAACTGTTATCACATATATTCATACAAGCCTCCGATGGAACATTTATTACATCTTGTCTATTCTTATATGAGATTATTTTTCGATGGATCAGTGAGTTGTGGCCAGTCAACAACAGGAATGTTAGCAGCTGTCCTGCTGGTACACACTTCTACGTGGTGACGTCTATGATGAGTCGTTAATTCAGTAGCAGACTCGGTGAAGCATCTTTAATATGATGCAAAATCACCTGGCACAGGCACAGGTACGGTTAACGATCATGCGACTTCATGAGTTGTCCAAAATTTTATGGTCTGGGTCTCGGCTGGTGGTTCTGAAGTCTGCTTTATGCCATATGGAAACATGCATGAACATTCTTATGTGCAGAATATGACACATCTGCGATGCTGGCAGGAAAACACATAGTTGGCTGCTGATGAAAGATGCATAGTTTCTAGATTCACAATGGCCTAAAAGTTGCTGCGTTGTTTCGTACACCACAGAATATATAAAATTATATATTGCTGCATGCCACGACCACCAAGCTTCCCATGTAGATGTAATAGTAGCCAGTATTTCAGAAAAAATAATTGATACTATATCATCTATACTTGACACATGTGTAAATCTTCACGGCGTGCAACATACATTCTTGACCAATGTCTAGTGAAAAAATGAAAGTGAGGGACGTCTTTGCTTCTATTTATGCATTGGAAGAATGGCCGTGTGTCCCAAAGTCTCAGGAATAAATGTTATTGTATATTCATATGGTTTCGAATTCCTGTCCATATGCCATTTTCGCAGTAGCTGAAAGTTTCTCCTTGGACATTCGCAAGTGGGAATCGTGCCGGACTATGCGGCTGGTCAGTGGGTTTTTCTCGGGAAAATCCGGTTTCCCTCACCCTTGCATTCCAGAGTTTCATTCTAATTGGGTTTCAAATACTTCACCGTTAAGAGCCGCCCAAATTCTCCTCTCCACTCTCCAGTCTCTCTCTTCGTACAGGTCTATTCACGTTCGTAGATGTCACAAATCCGTCGCTGATTGTCACTGTACATTTCATTAATTTTCTCTGTTACACCATATATAATTTTGAAATCCTGTGGTAAGATAAAATTTTCGTGAAGTTGTGACATATGATATTTAAATTAGCATACAATTTGATCGTGTAACACTTTTAGGCAAGTTGTTCTCTAGACAATATTTTGAAATTGGTAGGTTATTTTTATGCCCGTTATGCAACCTGTAGGGTAATAAAAATTCGTTTAATGAAATACAATTTCACTACCCTATCGAATAATCATACAGGTAAAATATTAATTCAATAATTTTTCTCTTCTATACATGAATTTGTTCTTTCATCACAAGCATGGTTTTGAAAATCTCGGTTGTCAATGATGCGCACACCTCGTGATGATCATTGAAGGGAACAAGGCACATTAGGTTTCATTTCTCATTTTGAATGAGAGAATCATCTCACGAACCTCGAGTTCAGGATAACACGGAGTGTATTTAAATGATATACTAATATTTATAAGTGTTTACAATTATGAATATATACACACACCTTTATTATAAGTATATATGTTTGTGAATCGAATGTATTAGTCAAAATATATTATTTTTTATCAATATTTCAATTTTTATCACTGTTCACGTAGTTACAGATTTGTTCAAACTGTATCAGAAGCTAACCCAATTTTCACATTAATAATTTTTTTTTTCACGTTTTAAAGGTTATGAAATATATTGTCATATTGTTTCACGGTTAATAATCCTCAGATAGATTTATCTTATTTGTGATTCGTTGTTTTAATTGTGTTTATGTAGAACAATGTAAAATATCGATTTTTCGTATATAATATCAGTAAATCTACAGAACGTAAAACATGCAGAAATGCTTGTATCGAGAGTTCGACTTTGACGTCAGATATAAATGTATATGTGGGCATGTGTGGCGCAGGAGAAATGATAA
Organism: Clitarchus hookeri; assembly: GCA_002778355.1. Taxonomy (NCBI): domain Eukaryota; kingdom Metazoa; phylum Arthropoda; class Insecta; order Phasmatodea; family Phasmatidae; genus Clitarchus; species Clitarchus hookeri. Next base: position 1,389,728 of record NQII01000003.1, read on the forward strand.
CACGACCCCACAGTGAGGTGAAAGCTTGGACACCCCCGGCTGCCCGCCCGCCAGCTCCCCAGTCAGCCCCACCAGAACTCTCGCGTCAGCAGCACCACGCCAGCGGCGGGTCGGGTGCCAGTTCCCCAACAGATGCCACAGGTAAAGTATGTGCACGGCTGCAAGTAGATATACCAGACACTCGAAACAAACATTGATAGCATTCACCCTGGGAAAGGAGTGCCATTCAATAACAAGAAGTTACTGATATAACTAATGAGCCTACTTTCCTCAACATGGGTGCAAATAAATTTTAAACACGTGCTTAAAAACCCAGCTGGAAGGCAGGTTTTGACATCTCGTTGAAAGCAATATCATTAGAACTGAAACCAGAAACATATGCAATAGTAGTGACACAGTTACAAATATACATGTGCCTTACCCGGAACTCGAACCCAAATAACCTCGTACCTTAAGCTAGCGTGCAATCAACTGCTTTACGGAGGTCCGATTCGGATCATCAACTTCAGATTAATCAATGCAATGTTTCAAATTATAGGGTTTTCCAAACTAAAATATTTTCTGGCCTGTCATTTTATAAAATATGTGACTAAAACATTTTAATAATATAAGTTTACATGGTATACCGTAGCGATACTGGTGTGAAGAGTTTGGTGGAAATCGGCTGATTGGTCCCTGATATATAACATAATAAACTTGATTTACTTATGTGTTGCTATCGTACGAAATTGCCAGGAAAATAGTTGAGTTAAGTTGAGTTGAGAGATTTGGACGTATTTTAACAACGAGGTCTTGAGAGCAAAGCCAAAAATGTGAGTTTTCATGAATATTGTTAAATTGTTTAACATATGTGGCAAACTTATTTCATTTATGAAGCCGCCATATTTTAACATCTTTGTTTTACTGTCATTAACCATGTGAGTTTACATGGACTTCTGTTGCATTTATGGTGTGCAGAATTTGGTGGAAATTAATTGAACTGTTCCAGAAATATGGTAAAATGTTCAATTTTCTCAACTGGCACTATTTTGCATATATTGGAAAAATTGAATCTCTGTGTGCATATAAATACTTCCATTGAATAGTGTTAGTGTACAAAATTTGGTTGAATTTTGTTGAATTTTTTATATATGCAAAATGTACCAAACTAAATTATTTAAATTAACACCATTAAAATAGGACTGCCGCACCTGCAACATGTCTGTCTACATACCATAATGTAGCACTACTTGCGTGTAACTTTTGGTGGGAATCAGTTTATTGATCCTCGAGATATGTCATTAAACCTCTATTTGTTCATGTAACAATCTTTATAAATGGAGGACAAAAAAGTTGTGTATTAGCACATTCGATTATTGTATACTGCCAGTATACAAATTTAAGTTTAAAATGATTACATTATTTCGTTTATATAGCGCACTAAACAAAAACTAATTTATAGGTGCCGTTCTAAAAATAAGTTTGTGTCACACTAAAAAAATGCATGTATTAGTATGGTCTACCACAGTACAACTTTATCGCCAATTTTGGTAAAAATGTGTTCCTTGTTTCCCGAGATATAACATAAAAACTTTAATTTTTAGTGTAGTGCTGTCTTATAAAATTGCAGAGAAATAATGTTCTATATAGACAACTTTTATGATGTAATTGATACTTCCAGCTTACAAAGTTCATTTGGAATTTGTTTCGACAGTAACATTAATTGAGCTAAGATATTTATATAGCCACAATTTTGAAAATAAGTGCCTCGCCTACCTAACATACCAATTTACACCACCTGCTGCAGTAAAAATTTATTTGCCAAATTTGGTAGGCATCTGTCAAATATTTCCAAAAATATTATGTTAAAACTTTACTTTTCATATAACAATTCTTATAAAATGGCGCACAAAAGATGCTCTGTGTAGACGGATTTGATAGTTGTAATATTTACTGCCAGTACAAAATTCAATTAGGATTGATTACATGGATTTAAGATAAAGCATACTATACAAAAACAGCTATAAGGCGACCATTTTGAACAAAAGTGTTTGATCTTAAAATACACAAATTTTAACCATCTGTCGCAGTACTATTTGTCTGCCAAATTTCGTAGGAAATTGTTGATTGTTTCCCGAGATATTACTTAAAAATGTATTCCTTCGTATGGCACTATCTTTCAAAATGGCGGACAAAATAATTTTCATGTAGATGAAGTTGATAGTTGTGATACCTACTGCCAGTATAAAAAGATAACTTGGAATTGATAACATGGTTTCGACGATATAGTGTTCTAAGCTAAAAGAGCTATATGTCCGCTATTTTGAAAATAAGTGTCTGATGTTTTTAAAACATAGCATTATACATCATCTTCAGAAGTACTACTTGTTTGCCAAATTATATAGAAATCGTGTAATTTTCTCCCGGGATATCACATAAAACTATATTTATTCAAGTGGTGCTGTCTTACAAAATCGCGGACCAAAGATGCTCTATGCAGATACAGTTGAAAGTTGTAATATTTATTGCCAACATATAAAGTTAAGTTCGAATAGATTACATGGTTTCGATTATATAGCTTTCTAAGATAAGATAGCAATATGGCCACCATTTTTTAAATAAGCGTCTTACATACTTAAAACATACAATTTAACATATTATACAATAGCACTACTTGTTTGCCAAATTTGGTTGGAATAGGTTAATTGTTTACCGAGAAATGACGATGTCATATGTTTTTGTCATAAAAACTTGATTTATTCATATGGTGATATTTTACAAAATAGCTGGCAAAAGTTGTTATTTGTTTGCATAAATGATGCTTGTGATAGATTATTTCAACATAGAAAACTTCGTCGAAATTGGTTAAATGGTATGGGAGATATACCAAATAATCCTAAATTATTTGTATGGCTGCCAATTTGAAAATATGTACCTAACCTAGTTCAATTAATTGCGTTTGCATGTACTGCCATAGTATTCATTACGTGCCGAATTTGGTGAGATTTGGTTTCATATTTTATGAGATATATAGTAAAATATTTAGTTTTTCAGTTGGTGCTATCCTCTAAAATGGCGGACTGACAACAATATCCTTCTCAATATAAAAAATTTCGTTTAAATCTTTTGAATGGTTTCCGAGATATGACATATCACCCTAAATATTAAAATGCCCGACATTTTGAAGCCAATGCCCAATGTGGTCGAAAACTATAAAAGTCAGGTGTCGTTACTTAGTACTGTATGTACACCGAGTTTGGTGAAATTTGGTTCTCGCGTTCAAAAATAGAAAGTGGGGACACACACGCACTCACACACACAATCATGCAGAGTCACATATATACAAATACAGACACACACACACACTCATACACACAGACAGTAAAGTGATCTCATAAGCCTTTCTTTCCTTCGGAAAGTTGGCTTAAACGTAGGACAATGCATTTCTCCGAGCATCATAAATGATTTATACATAAAAAATTTTTCGCTTATAGCATAATCTTAATAACGTTAAAAATATAACCGAAATTTTAATCCAGTCATGTCTATTTCATACAACTTATTTTCTGATATTCGATTAACAACATAAAATAATGTTTCTAATATCAGTTAACATAAAATATGATAGCTGAGTATTAGGAAAATAAAATTGTATGCTTACCATTTTTCACACAAGAAAATATTTTAATACACCACAGCAGTATAAAAACAGTACCTAAATGAGAAATTTACAAAAAATTGTGAATACACACAACATCAAGGAACACATAGACGTCTCCGTGTGATTAACCAAGTGAATAGTGACAACTCAGCTGTTTTGTTGCACAAGAACTAATGATATAAAAATTATTATTATATATGTACTACCTTGACATTTCCAGCAGTACGCATAAAAAAAGTGCTTCAAAATGAGTACACATTCTCCTTTTGCCATAACCCTAGCCGCAACCTTAATTCTCTATATACGCTACGTACAGGTCACTCAGCAAGAAACTGTTAAGGGGTAGTAAACGTGCGTACTTTAGTTTGTGCACCATAAAAAGTTTACCAACCTTGGTTATAAGAAAAAAAATGTACTGAGTTTTTCTACATTTAACACCGTGTTGGTGTCATGGTTTCGAACAGACTTTTAAGAGAAACATTTTTTTTTCCAGTATCATCATTCCTTAGCAGCAAACATACCTTTAGATTGTTACTTGCAGTGTATGACAGAGAACCAGAAATAAACACATTAGATAATACATTTACCCCGTACGTCAGTCAACTTCTTAAATAATTAAATAACGCAGAATAAATAACTACTCCACTACTGTAAACTGGTGTTAATACAAGGAAATGTTGCCTAAATGTTAAAAAAGACAAGTTTCTATTATGAGTACAGTTACATATTTATCTTACAGGATTGAGACCTTCAAATGACGCAAAGTAACAATAGCATTAAAAAATACTTTAAAACTCTACGTAATAAATTAAGTTTGCTACAACTGATTTCCTTAGCATATGTTTTCTGTTTATTATATTTGACCGATCAGCTTAGAAACGCCTTAAGGAAAATCTTTTAGTATGTTCTAAATAAACAGTTCATGAAGAGGGGTTGTTAGCAAGAGCGACCTTTCTCAGCATGATAACCATCTTATTTGTTAACTGCGAACATTTAAATTCATAAAAAATTGGTTTTGGATTTTTATTTTTATTTTTATTTAAATATTTCAGCAAGCACCACTCTTTTCCAGGAATTGTATGTACAGAGCGCTCAGGAACACATAGTTGACACTGTACTTAGGCTGGACTGCTTGTGTTTCAGATTGTGGTTTCCAATCTCCTAGTCATAGTGATCCGATGAGGCCAGGAAGAAGCTCTCTCCCACCTACTGGAAGCCATGAAGATGACCCAGCAGCTCGTCAAGAACCTGCTACAAGTGAGCGCATTGTTCCTGACTGCGAAAGTGCCGTGGAAGGCACAACCTTGCGATGCCTCGATGCTCCCGACAATCCAGCATTACTTTATGAGGTAGATAAAGTTTTGCCTAAATGCGCAGAGAGCTCAGGTGGCGGTGGCCAGGCCTTGTACCACGTGCTTGAGGCGCCACCTCAGCCCGTTCCAGTCTCTCCTGAAACAGCACTGTCCCGAACCATGCCTATTGTTTCGCCCTCGACTAGCCGTTCCTTGGCGTCCGACGTGCTGGAGAAAGCTCGAAATAGATTCGACAAGTTTTGGGGTAAAGGAAAGGACTCGGGAGAGAAGCAAGGCAAAGTTTAATAATTTTAGCATGGCAGTGTGATAATAACTGGGACTCTTTAGATTTCCCTCCATGTGCGAACAGAAGTTGCCTTTTCCTGCCAGCATTTGGTATTTATGCGTTCTAGTTGAAAATATTTTAGATGCTGCATTAAATGCAAGTAAGTCTCAGTTATATCAGGCTAGTTATACTTTAATGAACGCTTGGCATTGATTCCCTATATTTGGTTGAAGAATACCAATTTTATGCATAATGGCAAAAATACATTTTTTTAAAGGTCAATATATTTAATTTCGAGTTGTCCGGATTCAGTTTAGTGGAGCCCAATTTACTTTTTATAATTATAATTAGTTTCTTTGTTACCATGCTTGAGCATTTCAAATATTTGTATACATTTTTGGAAAAATAATAATAATATTTTGTAGTTTTTTTTCTTGTAACTACTTCACCTATGCTGTTGCTTGTTAAATCAAGATTAAATTGCGTTCGTACAGATTTTTTACTTACGTTAAGACATTAATATTATCTTAATTTGGTGTAAGTGGGTACCTAATTGTGTTATAATGTGCTGCTTTCACAGTTTCATTATTTTATTGATGAAGTGTATTATTTTCATTGCGATCTATAATATTCACAATGCCCTATATTTACTGGTGAAAATTATGTTCCTTCACAAATCTCAGATTGTCACATAATCATGGTAGCAAGCACTGAAACCCAGAATTGGTCATTTAGACAATTCTGTATCAAGTATTAAAGGATGTGATTACTTAGCCTTCCACTTTGAAGTGTTAAAATTTATATTTATCTACATTGGTCCTTATTAGTTTATAAAAACCAAAGGCAGAAGCACTGATCAATTCGACCTATACGTCCGTAATTTTTCTGCCGAAAACAAACAAAATCTTTCATAATATCGTTGATTTTTTAGCTATTTGTGTAACTGACTGCTTTATATGGTAAAGTTTGCATTAAAATTTCATTTGTGAATGAAACATGAAAATTTAATATGAAATGTAAATAAATTTAAAATTGAAACATTTGTAACGTAATTATGTAGCCTTCCTCGTGCTTTTTATTTAATTGATGTAGCTTTAGCTAAGCCGGCTCTGCTAAGGAGGAAATAAATTGTGGTCATAAATGGTGGTACAAGAAATATTCCATCTCGTACATTCCATTATTGTCTTCCCTCACCTTGCTCTGTATCTAAGATGTTAAATTTATTATAAAAGTTAACCTTAACGTGTTTAACCCATAGATATATGTAAATTCAATTGTTTTATGTTAATTAAAAATGCACTGTGTATTATATTTAAAGTTATGTATCCCACGTTTATGTCAAGAAATAAATGAAAGCTTGTGTCATAACCTAACGGTTTGATTTGTACCCTATTGCATTCTCTTATGTGACTGTAGTATACAAAAATTTTAAACTGTTATTTATGCCATACTTACAGAAAAAATAATATGAAATAATGCCAGTGTTTCATTTCTTAATTTGCAACGCCACAGGCGATTCCTATTTATTAATGTCCATTCCAAATAATCTCATTTAATTATTAAGAAAGCGATGGCCTTGCTCTAATTGGACATTTAGGTATTTGGTGATTTGCGATTTTGTAGGTTTCACTCCGAATGCTGTTGGCAGTCACTTGTTATGCATTCGTAAAAAAACACATTGAAATGTTAATTGGAAGATATATTTTAAGTAAATGTGCTGTTTGAAAATATACTTAAGTTTTGTTAGTTAATCTATGGCATACTAATAATCTTAATACTCTACCCCAAACACATATATTTAGTATTAAAAAAACACGTCGCTTAACCTTTTCATTAGACTAAAAGTACCAATTCGAACACTGCTAAATGTCAACTTACGAAACCACTTCACCAGCTCAAACAATCGACTATTGCATATCTTCAGAAAGCTGTACATCCATGCTAACTTATTTTCTTGAAAGTCATGAAGAGAAAGAAATTTTGATAAATCCGCCTTAGCCAAAAATGTATTGCTCTCGCATCTCGCCAATTGATTTAGCATAATGGCTTGTCTTACGTTTAAAAATATGTTTTTCTGAAATAAAGCACGGCTGTAGATCCTATGATGAGTCAAGGCCATACTCGCATTCCAGCAGCAAAATCTCAAAAAGTTTTAATACGGGTGTACAAGAATCAGACCATGGTTTTAACACAAAATTATTCTTATAGCTCTTTTTTAATTACGAAAAATGTTTTGTTTCTACTTGGATTCTCTCCACACAAAAGATTACACCATGTGTCATGAATGACTGAAAATACACAACGTAAACTAATTTATTAAAGCAAAATTTGTACTTGAAATTTTTACAATGCTGCCCAGCACAAAAAAAAGACTGAGTTTTCGTAAAACAAATTCAATATGATATTTAAAATTCAAATGATGACCTGCATTAACCCTAAGTGATTTTCTGTTTCTGGATTGCTGATTTCTTTATAATCGTAGCATACGCTTAATTCTCTTGCATGCTTTTATTGTGAGAAACGGAATGAAATGGGTTTTTTTAATGATAAACCGAATGTGTTTGTTTTTTACTCTCTCTCTCTCTCTCGCTCTCTCTCCCTCTATATATATATATATATACATACAGAATGAATTGTTAATGTATGCTTACCCGGCATAAGCATAATCCTTAGGACAAATAAGTAGGGAAACATATATACGGCATAGGGCCTAAAGTGATTTCTGAGGGTGGTAGAGGCCCTGAAACGTTGCGATTGGAAATGTCTTATAGAACAATAAATTGGTAACCACTTGCGATTAAGTAACGACAATTGGCATATAGACAAACATTTACAAGGCAGGTTACCACACAAAACGGCGTTACAGAGGGTACACCCCTTCATTCATGAAATAGGGATTGGTACCGTCCAATTGCTTAGAACTTTGTAACCCTGCGCTTGAAGGAATGTGACACTACACGTTAGTAATAAGCATAAAAAATTAATAAAAACGTTGTCCTGGTAGTATCCGCTAATCCCTACCGTTTCCTGAGAAATTACATGGTTAGTTGGAAAGCAGATTAATGTTAGCCTGTGAGGTAGGCAGTCTGTTGTTCTATCGATATGAGGTGTGAACTGATACCCTGGATGATGTCCCTGCCTTATGGCAACATGTTTATACGATTGTGGATGGCTGAGAAGTTACTGCGGGACAAGTGTCCCATTGCATTGGTTCCTGTTGTCGTACCAAGTGGCGACGATGTTGCCTGCCTGCTAGCATTGAGTTGGTGGTTTACACAGCAGACAGTTCTTCACAATGTGTGTGATAAAGTGGGTTAATGAGAAATTGAAGGACATGCATCTCACGTATGGCCATATCACCTCGACCAGTTCATCGCACTGAGTACAGTGCATCCATGTACTGCCCTGCTGTGGAACTAAAGTGTGCTCCTGCACAATTGTGCATGTACCACATGTCTTCTCGTAGATTAATTGGTTCATCTTCAAGTAGTCATGACAGGTCATCGTCCAAACGCCTATGAACAGCAGTGAATACACACGCAACTTGTAAATGTCGGACTGAAAACTTTTCGGTGTATCATCGACGCGCAGCTGATGCAAAACACATAATTTCACCATAAGTGAGATGCATGTACGTCAGTTTCTCATTACCCGACTCCATCACACATGTTGTGAAGAACTGTCTGCTGTGTAAACTACCAACACAATGCTAACAGGCAGACAACCTCGTCACCAATTGTTACGACAACAGGAACAATGGGGCACTTGTCCGCAGTAACTTCTCTGCGTCCACTATCTTATAAAATGTTGCCATTGGGCAGGGACATTAGCCAGGGTAACCGTTTACACATCACGCTCGACAGTAGCACAGGCTGCCTACCTCCCAGGCAAACATTAATCTGCTTTCCAACAACACATGCGATATCTCAGGAAACAATATAAATTAGTGGATACTACCAAGGCAACCTTTGTTATTTATTTTTTAATGCTGATTACTTGCTTGTAGTGTCACATAGCTTCAAATTCGGGGTTGCGAATTTCTAAGCAATTGGAAGGTGCCAACGCATATTTAATGTATGAAGGAGTGTGCCCAACTGTAACTCCGTTTTATCTGGTAACGTGCATTGTAACCGTTTGCCAGTATGCCAAATACATTGCTTAATCGCAAATGTTTTTTAACTTATTGTTCTATAAGACATTTCAAATTGCAACATTTCAGGGCATCTACCACCCTCAGAAATCACTTTAGGCCCTATGTCGTAAATATGTTTCCCTATTTATTTGTTCTAAAGATTCTGCTCATGCCAGGTAAGAACACATTAACGACTCACCCTCCATATATATATTTATATATTCATTATATATATCATATAAACATATTATATATATTTATGATACATAAATATTATACATAAAATATATTTTATATGTAATATATTATATATACAGGATAATTCACAGGACCCGTAGCACCCCTATTTTTCGGAAACATCAAGACACCGGGGGTTCACGAAACATTTTTCATAACTCTACCCTATATGAATCATCGAATGCTAGAAATTCCATTCCACCAAACATACCGGTGGTAGGGGTACGATGGCCAGCTTTGAAATTGCAAATGGGAACAGAGGTCGAATATGGAATCGTTGGATAGATCGTCTAAAAGGAAACAATATTTAGTAAGACAGTTGGTTTTCTGACGTGCATGGTTTACACACAATAAAATTAATAATGCAAGTATACGGTTTGTGACGTGCATAGTTTACTCACAATGAAACAGAATGAAAGCTATTTGTTTTCATACTACAAGTAAATGTTAATCAACGAAACATGTTTTTCTGGCGTGCATACCTAGTTTACGTACAATCAAAAGTAAGTCGGGTGTTTTGTAAAAACCGGTATGGTGTGAGAGAACAAGTGTGAAATGGGAACTGGGAACACTCATTCGCACACATCACTCTTCATAAGTGATCTAAATGTCTACCATCCTGTATCAGACACGACTCAGCTATCCTTCTTATGTTCGCGGTTGCTCGGTGGACCTCAGCACAGTTGAGAGGTCCACATGCTGCTCAGATGATGTCCTTAATGTCCTCCCTCTTTGTTGGACGCACGCAGGATACGATGTCTTTAATCTCCACTGCAAGAATAAGTGATTTAGGGACAAGTCTGCAGAACGTGGTGGCCAAGCTACAGGAATCATTCGTCAAATCCACCGTTTGGGGAATAACATGTCAGAAACTAGCCGAGCTCTGTGTGAAAATTAAGCAGGACATCCATTCTCTTGAAGCCAAAATGTTAAACACAGAGCGAGAGGGACATCTTCCATCAGCTGATACAAAATATTACCTTTGAAGTTTGCATAAGCTGCACTATTCTATTGAACTTCAAAAAAATATGGTCCTGTGACACGATGTTCTATTAAGGCTCCACATATGCTGGTTATCCACTTGACGGAGCCAATGTGGGTTAACTGTAGACCAGTAATGGGCATTATGTTTGTTAACGACACCATTACTCTTGAATATGGCATGATGAGTCCACAAAATGCTCCTATGGTTATCTCGGTCCTTGCTCAGGTACCAGTTTCAGAAATAAATGCGCTTAAGAAAGTCATTATTCCCAATTTCTAGGTGCAGCTGTACATGGTACGGATGTAAACGGTTATCAGCGTGGATTCTCCACACTGTACTTTACGACAAACCTAATTCGCGGGCAATCATTCGTGTTGAATCATGGGGATTAACTACCATGGCAGCAAGTACGTCCACAACCCTCTCGTCTCTCACAGGTCGTCTGATGCGACGACTTTTGTGGCGTGTTGGTTGCACTAGCCCGTTTGTGCGCACGCACTATGCAAGATGCAGGGAGAAATTGTACGAGTGATGGACGCGCTGTGGGTATCACACTGCGTACAAATGGGCAGCAGCTCTGCAGTTCTGACGACATTCTCCTACTATCATCGGCATTTCAAATGCTTCTTCGTTTGTAAACGGCATTCCATTCAGAAAGCAACACCAAAAACATTGTTTGACACTGAAACAACACACACGATTAATGGTTGCAATGTAAACCGAATTACTGTATGAATGAACGAACTTTCGATTGTCAGTTAACATACATGCAAACCCTGCAGTTCCTGTAAATGGCGTATCTGCTTGTTGTGTACTACTGCATTATTCTCCACGTTTGCTCGCAATAAGTCTAGTACCTACTGCACGAGTCCATGCAGTAAGGCACACAAATATCTGCTTGTATCAAAGATAGTCTCACACTCCAACTGGCGATACTATAATAGCGCACATTGTGTATCTGACGTGCATAGTTTACGCACAATCAATGATAAGTGGATAAATGTAACTGTTATTATTAGACTGTATCCGAACAAACGCGGGGAATAACTCATCACTAAGCAGCAAGCAGATAAGCCATCTACCACTTACACCATCTGCAGGTTTTGCATGCAAAATAACTCACAATTGAAAGTTCGTTCATTCAGAGAGTCATTCGTTTTACATTGCATGAAAGACAGAATCAGAGCAGCATGTGGATCTCTAATCGGTGCTGAGGTCCGCCGGGCCACCGCGAATGTTAGATGGAGAGCAGAGTCGTGTCTTATATAGGATGGTCGACATTTAGAACACTTATAAAGAGTGCTGTGTGCGAATGATTGTTCCCAGTTTACGGTAGTTCTCTCACACCATACCAGTATTTACAGTACACCCGACGTCCTTTTGATTGTACGTATACTAAGTATGCAGGCCATTAAAACAACATGTTTTGTTTATTTCCTTTTGATTGTAGTAAGAAAACTACGTTTGCTATCACTTTTCATTGTGCGTAAATTACGCACGTCACAAACCATATGCTTAGATGATTACTTTATTGTGTGTAAACTATGCACGTCAGAACAAAAGTGTCTTAGTATATGTTGTTTCCCTTTTAGACGATCTATCTAACGATACCTTATACGACCCATACGCCCATTTTAAATTTAGAAGCTTACCCTCCATACCACTACCACCGGTATGTTCGGGGGAATGGGATTATTACCAATCGATGCTTCATATAGGGTAGAGTTATAAAAATTTTCTCGCACAACCCCAGTATCGTATTGTTTCCGAAAACAAGGGTTGATACGGGTGGTGATTAAATATATATATATATATATATATATATATATATATATATATACAGAGAGAGATAGAGAAAGAGAGGATGATTCGTTAATGAATGCTAACCGGGCATGAGCGGAATTCTAAAGGACAAATAAATAGGGAAATGTATATACGACATAGGGCCTAAAGTGATTTCTAAGGGTAGTAGAGGCCCTGAAACGTTGTGGTATACATATATATTTATACACAGGATGTCAGGTATATATATATATATATACACACACAGGCTATCAGGTAATTCGCGGCTATGGGCTATACCACACGAATCTATGGTCAAAACTAAGCATAAAATACTGTTATGTAAATATACATTAGACACTTCGTTTACGAGAAAATCGCCATGAAATTTCGAAAAAACTATTGTATCAATGATGTGATATTCTAATTAGATAAGGGTGAGGTGATGTGGCGATGCTGCAATTAATGTGTCGTTATAAGACATACGACAAGGGAAAGAGCCGGACTCAGTACTGCCAAGGAGGCCATGCAGTTCACATGCAATGCGTACTGGGACATGGAAATGGCAATGGGTGCATCAAGGGACCAAACTTCATGCATGCTGCATGCATCCAACATGCGGAGAAGTACACTGCTATGGGCATAGAAATTTTCGAACGCCGGTTATGACGTTTCGACGTTTTGTATGCCGATGATGTGCACTGTGCTTAACGTGGATTAAAGTAATTTTATATATTTTAATGTTTTTTCTCATGAACTTACGCAGTTTTTACCAAAGAATATTTTCAACTAAATTTTGACCATAGATTCGTGTGGTGCAGTCCGTATCCGCGATTTAGCTGACACTCCATATACACTGATGAGCCAAAAAAACTGGTATAGGCGTGCGTATGCTAATAACAGAGGTATGTAACCACTCAGTGTAACGCGATGCGGTCGGCAGCTATATCGGTTACTGCTGCTACAATGGCAAGTTATCAAGATATAATTGAGTTTGAACATGTTTTTGTAATCGGCGCACGAGAGATGGGACATTGCATCTCCGAGGCAGTGATAACATTTGTATTTTCGCGTACGACCATTTCACGAGTGTACCGTGAATATTGGGAATCCAGTAAAACATCACATCTTCGACATCACTGCGGCCGAAAAAAAAGTGAAAGAACGGGACAGACGAAGACTGACGAGAATCATTAAACGTGACAGATGTGCAACCCTTTCTCAAATTGGCACAGATTGGATTTGTGGACTGCCCTGCAGGATTCATGGTGTGATTGCCTCCTGCATACCTTCAGACATTAGTCGAGTCCATGCCACGTCGTCTTGCGGCACTTCT
>NQII01000003.1:1403425-1537350 GCA_002778355.1 Clitarchus hookeri
GGGGGGGGGGGGGCTACATGATATTAGGCAGGTGTACCAGTTTTTTTTTTTTATCTTCAGAGTAAGTGTAGGGAAATTAAGAGACTGGGACAACGGAATCTGGGATAGGAGCCACGCGCCGACTGCCGTCATCTTGAATATGACTTTTTTCTCTTTTCCGCTCAAAATGTCCCCTTCCCCCCTTGAAATTGACCATTTTTGTCTCAAAAATCCCTTTTTCCACTAAAAATATCCCTTTATCCCTTCAAATTTTCCATTTTGCCCTCAAAATCACTAATTCCCTTATTTAAAAAAACCAGCCCCTGTTTTGCATAAACGATCCATTGGAAGGATTTGGGGGCTAGCGTTTTACCTGTGACCTTGACCTTTGACATTGACCTTAACCCTGTGTCCAGTTGATTTTTGATGACCTTAAAATCAAAAAATTCAAACAAAATTGCAGAAAAATTATAAAATCCCAAACAATGTTTAAATTGAAAAATGGAAAAAAAAAAAATTAAAATAAATTATTTAGAGATGTAACTGTAGGAGGTCCTGTGTTCGATGGGAGGTAGATCGGCTAATCTCCCAACCCTCACCAGGTTGGCCGGTGTCCATCTCGTCAACCATTTTAGATGTTAATGACCCTTACCCCCACCCATGAACTTGATCCCATTACTGAGACCTTGAACACCAAAATTCCGAAAATTGTTTTAAAAAATACCAATAAAATTTTTTAATCCCCCAAAAAATGTTAAAATTTAAAAAAAAATTTTAATTATTTTCAGATGTACATGTACGAAGTCTGGGGTTCTATGGCAGGTGGATCGACTCATCTCCCCGACAAGACCGGCCCTCATCAGTTCGGCCAGTGTCCACCTTGCCAGTCATCTTAGATGTTGATGACTTTGACCTTGGCCTTCGACCGTGAACTTGGATGACTTTGAAGGCAAAAATTATAAAAGGTCACAAAATATTTCAACACATTTCCGAAAACCTCTTGACACATGACTCAAGAATCAAGACCCAAGACACAAGACCCAAGACACAAGTCCCAAGACACAAGACCCCAGACCCATGACTCAAGATTTAAACGCCCTTGTCTCAAAACCCATGACTAAAAACTCAAGACCCAAGACCTATAAACATAAACCCAAGAAAAATCCTAAAAATTCCTAAATGTTCGTAGAAATTAATAAACACAATAAAAATGTATAAAAATAAAAAATATATTAATTTCATTCATTTATAAAAAAATTCTTATTAAAAAATGCATATAAAAATGTACTATTTCGGGGGTTCCCTCTGCACCATGTCCAGCAGACAACTTACCTTCGACAATGTTTCTCTTTTGTTAATTAGTTGATTACCCTCCAATCCCTCCACCAATGTTTCTTAATGGGGTAATTTCTTGTGCTNACATGTTTGTTCTACTCGCCACCAATGTTTCTCATTGGTTAATTAGTCAACAGGTCTCCACCTTACTCGCCTTTGCTCAGTCCATCGTATGCAACAATCTTTTTTTTTTGTTTGTCATTTTTTAACTTTCAACACCTAGGTGATACTATTGTATTAATTAAAGATTTAGTCTCCAGAGGTGCTGTGGATTTAACCACAATGTTGGTTGCCGACCTTGACATTACCCCACTAACATTGAACTCAAAAATTCGAGAAAAATCGCAGTCCATACAATTGTCAATTACTAGCTGGTCATATCAAGGCACCATAACAACTCCACCCAAGAGCGACTCCCCCAAGACTAACTCCACCTAAATTAACTCCACCCAAGACTATCTNCCACCCAAGAGCGACTCCCCCAAGACTAACTCCACCTAAATTAACTCCACCCAAGACTATCTCCACCCAAGACTAACTCCACCCAGGACTTACTCTTCCCAAGACTAACTCCACCCAAGACTAACTCCACCCAAGATAACCTCCACCCAAGACTAACTCCACCCAAGACGAACTCCACCCAAGACTAACTCCACCCAAGACTAACTCCACCGCCCTACTCAACACAAGAACGATTACACCCAAGACTAACTCCACCCAAGTATAACTCCACCCAAAACTGGTTCCTGATAAGATTGACTTAGCCCAACAATAGCTCCTGACTAGACCATTTCCTACAAAACAGGATAGACCAACCTGCCATACCACCGACATATACAAACGATGATGGACAAGCTAACTTCTTCGCAGAAAATATTCGCGGAGTCTTTGCCCAACATTTATACCAGAGATGTCCATAACAAAGGATCATACTAAATTACCATGCCAACTTACCAGACTTACTCACCAAGCCAACCAACAAGTTGGGAAACATTCGTCATAAATATCCCCCTCATTTCATTCGTTCGCTATATAGAACTCATTCGATTTTAAATGGCCCGAGTAAAGTATAATACTTCAAATCGAACTATAGCCCTTCTACTTCACGCATTCACATAAATTTTATCTTAAATATACTCTCAAATACCACTGAATGAATAAGACTTTCAGAGAATCAGAACGGAGTACTAAAGAAATTAAACGCACATAACTAAATACACTAATTATATTTATTTACTTACTATATACGTTCTATCTTTATTAGTATTTTGAACAGGTCATCTTTACATTTCTCAGACGTTTGCAGATCATGGATAGTAGCCAACAGTCTCATGTGATACAACCCCAATACTTGAGTTCATCGATGTTTGAAGATATCTCAATAACGTGTGAGAGATCCCTGACTTTTTGCAGGTCAGTCAAATATCTATGTCTATCAACATGTTCATTCGGGTCTTTAGGAAATATGTAACAAGCGTTATTGGCGCCTTCTGCCTTCATTACACCACTTATCGAAGGAAACTCGTTGGTGAAATTTGTGGGAACATCGAGAGAATCATCTTCCTTCTTATCAGTTACTTTATAAACACTGTATTCTTAGTCAATATCATCAATGCTGTCTTAAGGATCGTCTTCACCTACTGTGTCATCCTCAATATCAAGTTTACTTTTCTTTTTAGGGGCCCTACAGCCACCATGAGTGTTTAGAGCGGACAACTCTTTATTCTGACGTTAGTCGATTTCACACGAACGTCTTGCAAGTGTACATTCCACACATACTGACTCTACCAAACCCCATAGGTTTCCTATTCTGTCATTAGCATTAAATGTACCATAATTATCGTCTGTGGAATCAGTACCATCGATGCAGTAGGGGGTATCGACGACATCACTTTCTGGCTCTCAAAAGATGAATCCTCTGCAGTTCTTGATGTGGTTCTTCAATATATCACCTTTCATAAAATGCACGTGCCCGTTGTCGCAATGATTCATTCCACTAAAAGGACTCTTCGGAATGACAGTTCTCTCGTGTTGGCAAGCATAGCATATTTTACTGACGATATTTCCACAGTAGCAACACTTTTTGAAATGTAATTTTCCAACAGTGGGAGAAGGTTCATCAATAGAATTAAGCTCAACAGTAGACTTCGTACAATCATTGGCTTGCATTATCTTCATGAAAAAAAACCGAAGTCCTTTCCAGAGTGTCAACATGTGTTTGTAATTGGCCTAGCTATTGCTTTATGTATATATAATTACTAACACATTTCATCAGTGAGATTTAGGCATTTTTATGCCTCTATTCAACCGGAAATTTTATCTTAATCCTCGATCACATTACCAAGCAAATGATCAACAGTTTCTTCCAGACATGGTCACACTTATGCCTGCCAGACCAATCCTTAAGAAGACTGGATCTACACACTCCACAATCAGCACCACAATCAGAAATACAGTCAACACCACAATCAGCACCACAGTCAACACCACAATCAGCACCACAAACAGCACCACAAACAGCCCCACAATCAGCACTACAAGCAGAACCACAACTGCCTAGCAACCTGGTGCGATGCAACGGTGCCACACAGAACTACACGCGCTCGAATACATGGACAAATTAGGGTTACAAAAGTGCGCACGTTCAAATGCATGGACGAGTTGGAGATACAGAAGTCAGCATACATGATCGCTGCGCATGTACGTTGCTACACAGTTGGCTCTATATGAATGCATATAACCTTTATATAGAGATGCGATCTGCCCAAATTTTTTGTGTGTTAAAATGTTTTTTTCAGAATGATGGTATTTATATATATATATAGTTTTTTCTTTCAAACCGCGGCCTGTCTGTGTGTGTATGCATGGATGCATACATGTTACATACGAATGTAGAATTTTATTAGCTGCCAGGGTTTCCATGTGCCAGAATATGTATAGTACAATACTATTAAATTATATATATAACTTTTACACATATGAAAAGTGTGTGCTGTGCCGGCAATTTTTTTCTATGTGTATTCAACACTAAACAATCTGTATTTTTTTGCGATTACAAGAGTATTATCTGGGGAATGCGTAGGTTGATGCTGGCATTTACTTTATTTCTTCTCATAACCATGCAATGGCGATTTTTATGTATAAAGTCGGGGCCTGGTCGAATTTTTTTCCGAATGCAGGATAGTAATAACTATGTACGTATTCGTCATTATTCATCCTCCTTTCCTAAACGTCGCAGTTATCTTGTGGTCCAAATGCTCGACTGCCGACTCAAGGGGTGCCAGAACGATCATGCACACCTCCAGAATTTTTTTAAGTTTCGGGACAAACACCAACTATAGTAATTCTAGCGCTCCTAGAAGCCACCATTTTAACTAAACTCCCAGATGCTAGCGCGCCCTTTCAGGTGACGAGTGAATCAACATACATGCACAAAATGGCCTCGCCGATACTAGTGTTCCTAGCCACGAACTGTATAACTTAAAACTTTCTGGTGGCTGACGAGAGTATTAAAGATGGCCGCTTACAGCAGCCGACTGTTGGCAGGCGCGGGAATTAAAGATGGCTTAGCACACTCTAGTGGCGGATGCAGGAATCAAATATGGGCGCCTACAGCAGACGATTGGCGGTGGGATTTACACATTTCTACCTACAGCAGATGACAATGATGATGAGGGAAAATCCAATATGGAGGATGTGAAAAGCAAGAGAGAGGAAAGGGCGCCAAGAAAGAAAGTAAAGAGAATATGAGGAATCCCTTAAGGGTTAGAATAGACGAGAGAGTGACAGAAAGGAATGCCAAAGAATAATAAAAGAGACACAAGAGAGTATATAGAGGAGACCGGAAGGAATACGTGAAAAAACCGAGGGATGGAATTGACAAGAGAGAGAGAGACAGGTAGGAATGCCAGAGAATGAAAACAAACAACATTGGAATAGAGCATGAGAAAATAAACATGAATGCAAGAGCCTGAACAGATGAGGTGGAATGATAGAGCAGTAGAAAAAAATTGAAATTGCAAAAGGAAAAAAGGGAAATCCAAGATGACCACTAGTGGCGAGGAATGACAGAGCAGGAGGTTTCAGCATGGCGTCATCCAAGATGGCCATCGTGGCACCACGGCACTGTGCCAGGATGCCAGATGGCGGTGAAACCCCCATTTCGATCTACTTATATATTATTGGACAAAAATTATTTTTTATATATACCGAGTTTCACCTAAGCTGCTGACCTGAAATATCTTCCGAATCATTGAAGATATCGTTATTTTGTTTTCACCTTCTCGAATTGCAATAATACTAGCAAATTCTTGGGTGACAGAGGTGATGGATGTATTGAGAACATCCTCGCTTCCAGTATTAGCAACACTGCAAGAAGCACGCTCCAAATTTTAGAGGGAATCAAACAGTGATTGTATCTGACCCACAAAGCTATCTAATGATTTCAACTAAGACTCAGACAACTATATGCTATTACGAGATACATTGGTGATCCAAACATACAATGCCTTATAATCTTACAGATTTATCCTGAATCCATTATTCATAACGGAAAGAAAAACACAAACTTACTGAAAATATATACCCCTAACAAAATTGATTGAAAACCAGCCATAATCCGCTGCTATGGCCTAAATTCACCCAAGCATGTTCTCTACCACAGAAAACTGGCTACAGTAGCACTATATTTTCCCATTTCACAAGTATTTGATGGCTTTACTTTCTGGCACTCTTCACAACTTCTTACCCAGTCAATTACACTGAGGCGACAGAAGTCATGCGATATCTCCCAATATCGTGTCGGACCTCCTTTTGCCCGGCGAAGTGCAGCAACTCGACGTGGCATGGACTCAACAAGTATTTGGAAGTCACTGGCAGAACTATCGAGCCATGCTGCCTCTATATACGTCCATAATTTCGAAAGTGTTGCCGGTGCAGGATTCTGTGCACGAACTGACCTCTCGACGATGTCCCATAAATGTTCGATGGGATTCATGTTGCGCGATCTTGGTGGCCAAATCATTCGCTGGAATTGTCCAGAATGTTCTTCAAACCAATCGCGAACAGTTGTGGCCTGTTGACATGACGCGTTGTCATCCATAAAAATTCCATCGTTGTTTGGGTAGCTGAACATAACCCTTTCCAGTCAATGATCGGTTCAGTTGGACGAGAGGACCCAGTCCATTCCATGTAAAAACAGCCCACACCATTATGGAGCCACCACCAGCTTGCACAGTTCCTTATTGACAACTTGGGACCATGGATTCGTGGGGTCTGCCCCACACTCAAACCCTACCATCAGCTCTTACCAACTGAAGTCGGGACTCATCTGACAAAGCCGCGGTTTTCCAGTCGTCTAGGGTCCAACCGATATGGTCACGAGCCCAGGAGAAGCGTTGCAGGAGATGTCATGCTGTTAGTAAAGGCACTCGAGTCGATCTTCTGCTGGCATAGCACAGTAAAGCCAAATTTTGCCGCACTGTCCTAATGGACACGTCCGTCGTACTTCCCACATTGATTCCGGTCAGTTATTTCACACAGTGTTGCTTGTCTGTTAAAACTGACAATTCTGCGCACACAGCATTTGTCTCGGTCATTAAGTGCAGGCGGTCGGCCACTGCGTTGTCCATGGTGGGAGGTTATGCCTGTAATGAGATATTCTCGGCACACTCTTGACACTGTGGATCTCGGAATTTTGAATTCCTTAACCATTTCCGAAATGGAATGTCCCATGCGTCGAGCTCCAACAACCATTCCGCGTTCAAAGTCTGTTAATTCCCGTCGTGCGGCCATAATCAAGTCAGAAAACGTTTCACATGAATCACTTGAATACAAATGAAAGCCCAACCAATGCACTGACCCTTAGTACATTTTGTACGTGAAAATACTGCCATCTGTATATTTGCATATTGCTATCCCATGACTTTTGTCACCTCTGCGTGTATCCTGACTCATTCCTGGCCAAAAAAAAATCACCATTATTCTTGAAATGGTTTTATTCTGCCCTAGATTACCGCCACAAAAGGTGTTATGTTAGTAGTGAAACAGAACATGAAGCAAACAGTAGGCACAAAGTGTCAATATTTCCAGATGTTGGGTCGACATAACCAATCACGCCCTTCCTGATCTCATACGAACTACGATTTACTACTACGATGTCCGATTTGATTTTCTGATATTCAGTGTCTGACCCTTGATATTCCTGTTATTTCTGATAGATCTGCGGAAATTCCTGCAGGTAACTGCCGTCCCTTCTTCCTCGATGACCTTACTTTCCTTCAATTTCATAACCATAGATTTGTTGAGTTCATTTATTTCGTAATTTCTTCGACGTCATTTATGCGGGACAAACAATCAGCGAAAACCTTATCAGAGCGTATTATGTTTTACATTATAACGATACATAGTGAGGCGCACCAGCCATTGCGCAATGCAGCCTGCTGGTTTATCTGCGTTTAATAGCCAACTCAGAGCCTGATTATTCGTGTATAAGATAAACTCAGCGTTTTCCCAATATTCAGAAAACGTTTCCATACCGTATATGGAGGATAACCCTTTCTTTTCATACACAGTGTATCTTTATTTAGTAGATGTTAACAACCTACTCGCATATTCCACAGACGTAAAATTTCCCTCGAGGTCCTGGTACAACACTACTCCCAAAGCCTTCGGGCTTGCGTCTACCTGAAGAGTAAAAGATTTATCAAAATCGGGTGTTTGCAACACTAGGGGTGAATATTTTTTATTTTTTTTATTTAACGCACTGTCTGTGCACTACAGTAGTTAGAAAATGGGCATTAGAACACAGGTTAATGACAGGGAGCCAGGAAGCCACCGAACCTTGTTATGAAAACGGCAACAGCTTGCTCTTGTATTCCACTCTATGTCGGCTATCTTGGCAGCAAGTGCCAAAATTTTCCAAAATTTATTTCAAATATAAATTTTTTACAAAATTTAATTATATTTTTTTAAAAGGTAAAAAACCAACATTTCAAAAACTTTAGAAAAATTAATTTAACATTTCAAAAGTAATTTTTTTTTTTCAAAATTAAAAAAAAAATTCTTGAACATTCCATGGCGGCCATTTTTGTTTTTTTCCTACATAGCCTGCAGCTATGGCTCCCTGCGACGAGCCCCCCTTGTCATTAAATCGACCTAGGCTACGAGCAGTGTCCCCAAGACGAACCCCGAAAATTTATTAGCACTAAATAATAATAAGTCGAAGGTTTATATGAATTTATTAATAACAATTTGCAATAACAATACTATGATTTAATACATGCAAGCACTAAATAACTTCACAGATTCATATAATAGATATTTGAACAATCTAATTTTTAAACACTTTTCACTTGTGTAATATATGCGCTGGTGTATAACTTGTTTCCTTTACGAGTATGCAATACACACAGTTTCTTCCAGGGTAAAATAATTGATTATTTAATTGCACAAAATATATGAGTCAGGTTCATTTAATTATTCATATGAATTTAGTAATCACTCTTTGCAGTACCAACAACATCTCAGGTGTACATAATGTATATTGAAGGTGAACTGGACACTTGTGCTAAGTATAACTTGTTTCCTTTACAAGTTCATTCCACTACCACCATCATAATAAAATTGATTCTTTAATAGTACATAATAAATTCTCAGGTGTATAAAATTACAAACCATTAATAGTTATTCAGATGAAGTTATTAAATCACTTTTTGCAATACAATTGGTATACGTTTCAATATCTTCCACAATATTTATTCTCAGGTTGACTAGAATGAATGTCGAACAAACAAATTATTCAGATGAATTTATTAAACCCTTGTAGAAATACAAATACATTTCAATAGAATATTTGTTACAGGTTAATATACTTATTAAACACTTAGTTTATAGATAATGTATATTGAACAAAATAATTATTCATATGAATATATTAAATAAACATTGAAGTTATTAAAAACTTTTTTGCAGTAACAATACACACTTACCAGTTGCTGCTTCGTCCTCCCGCTTACCATCTTCATTGACATAACCATGCAGACGGACCCACTTGGAACCGGCTGCTCACTATTCCTATGACACTATAAATACATATATATATATAAATATGTACATATTGGTAACGTCATAGGTATAGTGAACAGGTGGGTTGCGAAGCAGCAGGGGGACGACTAATGAAGATAACGCTTCAGCAATGGGATACAGAATATTAAAAATACGCATGGGCACTACAGTATGATACCAACGACACGGTGTGTGATGCCAACACACAGTGCGATGGTGGGATGAAGAAAGAGAATAGTCAAATGTATGTAGTTATGCTGTAGTGTGGTTGGAAACTACACATGAAAAACAATATAAAGTAGAATGCTATTATCTAGCATACATTACAGAAAAGGGGAACAACGCACATATGCTTGACAAGTAGTTGCCGTCGATGACTATACACACAAACGTGTGGCATGAAGTTGAATACAGTGAGTGTATGTAATGGAAACATACACGCAAAAGAGAGATACAATAGGACAGTAGCGTGAGCTACAGAGTACTTACAAAATACACACCGTGCACCTATACTTAACATAAGCATGAAATATATGTGGGAAAAAAGGAACGCATGATTGGTATACCTGGCAAGACTACTACTTGCATGTGCTCCAGTATACCTCCGAGAAAAAAACATGTATAGGACATGCTGGTAACATGCCTGGCAAGTAAGATGAACACTTTAATGTGCTCCAGCATGTTGCCACCCAGTATACCTGGCAAGGAAAAGATTGCAATTCTTCCATGAGCTACAGTACACTGTATCAGACTGTGCGGGCCAATATATAGTGTACCTGGCAAGCCATCTGGTCTTGCAAGGGCTCTAGTATACTGCAGGAAATAAAATATTGATAATTTACCTGACAATGTTAGGAACTTGCCTCTTGAATGAGCTAAAGTAGACTATCAGTCAGCATACCTGACAAGCCTACAACACACATCCACGTGCTACAGCATGCTTATCGAGATATAAATATGGCTACCAAAACCCTCAGCAATATACCTGACAAGCGGAAAACGACGACGCTTGTACGTGCCCCCATACATGCTGGGAGGAAAAGCACTCTCTCCGGTGACATACATAACTATGTAGGCCTGACCCAGAGCTGTTTTCTTATTAGGTCTGATAAACATAGGGGACAGTATATATACCATAATCCAGGACTTGTCTTTTGTCATCCATCCACAAAAGAACCAGTTTGTTTGTTTGCTCCATGTAAACCTCGTGGTGGTACGACCTAATACCAGCGACCTGCACTCTCATGCAGCACTGGGCCAAAATGATGCGCCTATAATCGTCAAACGTTACCATATTTTCAACTTTACACCTTTGTATCCCCTTCGCGCGTTTCCTTACCGTATTCTAGCAGCGGTACACATACAGTTTCGCCCTCAACTCGACAAACTCAATCATCTCGTTGTCCGCACATTCATCCTCGAACTTCCCAATTACCTTAGAATTGGTAAGTGAGTAACAAAGATGAGTGGTCGGGTAGCCGCTGGTGTCGAACTGTGACATGCGCGCCGGGTTTGTGACGAGTTCGCTGTAAAAGTCAGGGGTGGCGATCTCCATTTCTAGGCTATCAGTAGCCATGCAAAGGAGAATCACACTGCCCCCATACCACGCTCGCATTACATCGTAGTAAAATCGATACATGAGTGTTTTTAAAAGGTCGAGTACGGCAAACCCGGAATATATGGGCTTGTCAAACATAATGCACTCTTGGCGTAATTTGACCAGGGACAATGTCTCTTCTTATATAGTCCTGCATTTAAATGCAGGCTTTGCGATGAGGTTCTTTGCCCGAACTTCTCTACACACGAGTTCCATACGCTGTCGTTTGCACTTATTCTCCATCAGTTTGCCGTCCATTGCCTTATTCATTAACTTGGAAAAGTACTTCTCGAATGTGTTCGTGGCCGCCTGACATTTCGCAGTATTCAAATCTCTAAGGCTTCAGCCACAGCTTCTGTTGGAATTGAAGGACTCAGTGAACTGCCTTCAGCCATAACCCATGACCCAATGCTTGCTTCAAATTAACTTAATTTACGATATAATGAATCTTGCTCTCCAGGGTCGTCATGAGTTTCGTTTGTTTGGATCCCGGTGGACACTCGTTCACTGGCAAGAATGGAAGATCCATATGTTCTTCGTGAAGAGCGCTACAGTACTCTATGTCTGCCTCCAGCATGCTCATCACATTCGCAAATATGTGTGTGTAAATATATAACAAAACTAAATCAACAAGTGTGTTCACCGGGACTCGAACCCAGGAGTGACTTTATATTTAAATAGAATGATACATGTTCCCCGGGAGAGACATGCTTCATACTTTGCATGGAGAGTATCCGAATGTCAACATGAAATGGACTAACTGTAAGGACCAGCGAGAGACTATATGATGTATGAGCATCTGAATGTATACATAGCTATATGGCAGTTCAAGGCCTTCTACTCATTACAAACAGCACAAGTTGTAAATACCTATACGCTGGCCTGATGCCAACACACAGAAATATGCTTACATGTGAAATAAACCATTTACGACTGCTGGGAAGCTGGGTGTGTGTGAACACCCATACCATTATGTAATGTATTCAAAGTTATAGGCTAGGACGAACTATGCTATGTTTCTTTAATACTGAACATTTTCTAATACAAACCCCTATAATACTCACCGACAGACGAAACACACTTACCTCTAAAGAGGAGAGATGTTGTACAGAGTATTAGGTGCTGATATCAGCCTGATATTGACACCAGACGTGTATAGATAATACACGCAGAGCATGTCAGGGGTTATTATAGCTAAAATCGTGAGGACCCAGGACCTGTAGCAAGACACGATGGGCTCAGAGGTCCATACACGAGTAGGACCTTGCTGATCAATGGAGGGGTATTTATACCCCTTCCCAAAGGAGTGTAACCTGGAGAAAGTATTAGGACGGCAATAACAAGGGCTGTTATCTAATAGCGTCCACAACGACTGTAGGAGAGACGTCCTTGGCTAAATTCAAAAGCACATCTCTCTTACCAGTTACATATATATATATCTTGGCATATGGAATTTTACCTACATATTTACACATTAATCAAATAAAGCGTACTTGTGAGTACTTCATCATGGTTATATGTTCAAACTGTAATGTAATTAAAGTAACATTATTTATTTACAATTCACGTAACGTTAACCTCCAAAGGAGTGTGTGTAATGTCTTTAGATTAAAGTACATTTACTGGTACACCAGTTAGTATTTTACCATCTCACAAAGGTATATTCTAACACAAAATAATGTGTACTGTGCTTTTAATATACTAGCACATTCTGTTTGGGATATGTATGTGTTTTTTGTCATCTAACAGAAATAATAACACAGAGACTTTCAGAACACATATATATTAACATATATATTATACATTGTTTTTTATTAACAACTATATACATATTCTCTCATTTCTTTTTGCAAGTAATACCTTTAACACATCAAGATAGCCCCTTTACCTAAAGTAAATATAAAAACATTAATACAAAAAAAATCACAGAATATATTCAATAAAACAAAATTGCATATATGATACAATCATACATACAATTAAAAAAAGAATTTGGTTTAAAAAATTTACATACAATTTTTTTCACTGTACTTTCGCAAGCTGAGTAGTGAAAAGTTGCTGCAGTAATGTCTTTCTATCGGCAACTGTTAATTAAAAAACTTCCTGAAGCGATGAATTGACGCAATTCAGACATGCGGTGGATGGCATCTTCTTACGTGACATTCTGCGATGAGGAACAGCTTTTACCACCGCGGACTTGCCAGCTGTCGTAGATTTGACAGCAGACTTTTTACGTTTGACAGCCGGCATCTGGATGGCAGCAGCAGGCTTTTTACGTTTAACGGCTGGCAGCTGGACATCCTCCTTAGTAATGTCAATCACAGTAGCAGAGTTGGCAGGAACTGTAGGTTCAGCTAGCACCAAAGAGTCTTGAGGAAGGTGAACTCTTATTGCATCGTGCAATAAAGCGTGAGTTAAAACCTCGTCCGAACCACATGACAGGGGAGTGTCTTTTCGCATATAGTTAACGACACATCTGCCCAGAATATTGCAGTCGACCATCTGCTGACAGCGCTCGTACGATGTTGGGTTGTGGGCCAGCAGCCAATGCGCTATAACGTCACACCTTTCGCTGTATGTTCTTGGCTCGTCAGCGGTCTCACCATCACAGACATAGGTTATGCTGCTGTTACCAGGTGTTACACTGCTGTAGGCTGTCTCTGGGCTAAATGGTATATGTAGCTTATATAGCATACGTACTCTACTACGACATTACCTGAGTGTTTTTTTTTTAACAATAACAGCCGAATACATGCAAAAATGTTGTACATTACCTGACAACATTTACACTTGATGTAACATGTCATTTCGCCCTCGGCCATCTTGCGGCTGTCTGATTCAATGTCCATGTTGTTGTAACTGTTGTATTAACCTTCACTTATATAGAGTTTCAATTGAAGACACAACATACCTTAGCGGAGCAGGATAGAATGTATGTGGTACCACATTATTCCAGCGTGCTAATATGTATGTGGCCAGTACATTCTTCTGTCTACCGGTAAGTTGATCCAGTATTAACTTCTCGCAAGGTAAATTTCACCTTCTTGTTCTCATTACACAGTTCTGTAATGTCTTCACATTCAGTATGTACTGAGAGAATACGGCCATTTTCAGTTAAATCACTCTTGGGTCGGAGATTGTAGACGGCACACTGGTTGGACTTGTAGCAGGGTAGAATTTCATAATAAAAATTATCACAAATGTCCTGATAACCCCAAAAAATAGTTTTCAGAGTCGCATATTTGTACTTGCTCATGTTCAAGCTTTGGTTTAAACATGGCTCTTCTATATCCGATAAATTATTTCTCGTAGACATTCACACCTTCCGGCAGAAATGGCACACAGTCACGTATGATAAACGTATTAAACATGTCGATAGTTTTCGTCTGAACGAAACACTGATGACTACTGCAGCTCTACATGTTGCTATTCTTATATTGTAGCCAGGTACACCTCGCACATTAACGGTAATCACATTGTCGTCCATGTAATTTTACCTCTGTTCATGAAGGTTGTATGACAGTCGAATGTACAGCACTCGTTCCATCGGGTAATTACACTGTCAGTTTTAGCTTCGCAAAGTTCATATCTAATTGCACGAGTAAACCAAACCTGGCGTATATACACTTCGCCTGCTTGCGCTAACATTGTACTGAGTGAGCAAGGCAGTTTCATTTCGGGTCTAAGGTGACACATGGCACATGATATTACATTATATGGTACTGAGAGAAAACTATTACAATTGGCTCGACACGCCCAGTGTTCAAGACCGTTACAAAATCCTACCTGCGATGGTTGCTTTGGTGGTTTGAAGTGCACGTGCCTGTATCCTATCGTGACTTCACCCTCATAGATGACTAGTGGGTTGAAGTACATGAGAAATTATAAAACTACTAGTGCCTTGCTATTTTAAAAAAGTTACACACGCAATAAGCTAGGAGTTTTCCTCAACCTTGTTACAAGTTCTTAAGAAAATTATACGAAATGCATCGACCTCCCTTTGTCAGTCGACTTGATGCCAGCATAGCTGAATCGTACTGTTGTGGCACTAAGCTTAACCATATCGTCATCTGATATGAGTTGGACATAATGTGTAGGCAGTCGGATGCGCAACTCATCATTTAACACACATGTTATACATTTACCGTATGCTGTCTCGGTGAGGCGAAAATCTGAAGCTATGTACAACTTGCCGATGACTAGCTCTGACTGCGGTTTATATGGTATGGTCCCGTTCAGCTTGGCGATTATAGAATCCATGATTACCAGAGGATACGTACTATAGTTCGCCTCCTCGATGGCTAATCTATTTATAATGGCCAGAGGTGTTTTAAAAAAATTTTGACCTTCGATATAGTTCAACAGGTGCCACTTCTTTATCAACAGCACATTAAGGCAAGAGCAGAGAAGGTTACGTATACATGTGTCACATGCGTGTTCTAGACGTTTTGTTTATTTCTCTCTCAAACTTCTAAATGATGGACACTCACACTCAGTTTGTAGATCGCGGAGTTTTACTTTAGTGGCGCAATAATTGCTTAAATGACACTTCTGCTCCGGCCAGGCTACAAAGACTGTACCATTCTCCTTTAACGCTGATACTAGTACATTGCGTGCTTTCTCGTATTCCAAATCTCCCTCGCTCCAATTGAGATCATGATAGAATTTATCCAGCCAAATATTGGTTACTTTGTTTTCACGTCCAGCTCATGCCATGGACACGGCAGTCGGAAAGTACGCGTCTCTATGCGACCATCAATGTACGCTATACAAATACATTTAATAATAAAACCCTACTGTGAGACACAGCCCTGAATTTCCACGTACATTATGACGGTTGTAGAGAGAATGGGCTATAGTTGTAACTTACGTCAGTATTTTAACTACTCTGTCGCGCACATTATACGTGACTAGTCTGTTGTGAGGTATTAAGGAGTAGGCCTTGGTGAAGGCCGGAAATTATCTGTGGTGGTTATTTCAATCCTGCAGTCTACAACCCTGGATTTTAAGCGATCGTCTTATTTGCTAACATCAAACACTAGTATGGGTGCCGTGTCCATGAACTTGTTCGGTTCTAGAGTGGGGGCTTGTGTTTGACCATAGTACAAGCGTTAAAAGTCCGCATACATTTCGTATGGTACCATATATGCACCGTTTGCGAAATCGATATTTAAATCTCCATATGGGTAGGCCTCGGAGTTTAAGAAAATTTTAACATTCTTAATATTTACATGATCGAATTTTGAACAATTCTTATTGAGCGCGTTCCTATTACCTGTCTGAAACTCTATAATTATATATCTAGGTTTCTCATTTGTGAAACTAGTTTTCACATTCCAATTTACGCTTACAGAGCTCGGCATGCTAGGATACGTTCCTAAACTCCAAGTACGAAATGCTATATTTACATTCTTTCCTTTTTCTGCATATTTCAAAAATTTTTACAGGTTCCGACATGATTACTTTTATGTGTGGTAGTAACCAGTCAATAGAAAGTATTGAGAGTGTAGCTGCTTCTGGGACCACCCCAGCATCCTGGAGTGCATTCGTTTGAGTGTTGACCATGATAGGTAAAGGAATATTTATTCACACATACACACACACACACACATATATATATTATTTTTAACACGACTGTAATCACGTTTAA
The DNA here is from genome assembly GCA_002778355.1 of Clitarchus hookeri. Classification (NCBI taxonomy): domain Eukaryota; kingdom Metazoa; phylum Arthropoda; class Insecta; order Phasmatodea; family Phasmatidae; genus Clitarchus; species Clitarchus hookeri. Next base: position 1,420,051 of record NQII01000003.1, read on the forward strand.
TTCGATACTTACCCGGAGTTTTCTTTACAGCATAAATGTGGGACTAGAATAATTACTAGGAGATCCTCTATAATATAAATTTACTTCACTTAATGTACAAGTTTCTTAAATGCATGCAATTTAAGAAGTGAAACACAGTATGTTACACAAGACAAAACATCCTTATCTTTCAATCGCAACTTTATTGTGCAATGAGTGTAATTCCCTCCCGTGTTCTCACTACATCCGTGTACTCAGTCGTCAATGCCTCAAGCTACTCCTGCTGTATGCCAGTCAAATCCCTTGCCTGCATCACGCGGTATTTAAAACTTCTGTCGGCAATTTACACTGATGTAATGGACAGAAATTAAAAATTATCTCTTTCCTAAAAATATTTAAAGACGCACAGGTCTGGCCCAAAAATGCAACACCAATTATAATATCGTGACTCAAACAGGGCAACAATCTAACTTTAGTTTTCCATGAAATGCTGTGAATAAATTTTAATTTGGCACATAATGACTCAACTTGAGTGGGTCACTCACCCGTTTGCGAGAAAGAACCCTATAATATCACATTTTATAAGATTAACACTACCTTTGCTCAAGGTCCGTAATAACATAAATCTGAGTTAGAAGCGCAAATTTGCTTTGACACCGAGAAAACCCTCACCTTCGCCTCCTGGATGGAAAGGACTAAATATCTTTACAGTCAAAGGTAAACACAACACCGGAAATCAAAATGTCACCAATTTCCATTTCATATAACATCAAAAGTTTAATAACCCCGTCCTCTTCACTTGGAAAACTACACAAAAAACCAGATTAAATGACAATTTTAAGGAGAGATGTTAAGTTGATCGAAATATCATTATTTAAATAGCCAAATAACAAACATTAACTTTATGGAAGGAAACCAAATATATTTTTTCTAGACAATAAATTTTATATAAATGTTTTAAGTTTACATTTCTGATTATTTGCAAATAAATACTTAATTAAGTGTACAAACTTTATAAAATATTATCATATGAAGATACCTTTATGTAATTATTTCCTTAATATAGCAAGTCCTGCTCTGGATTGAGCATAAAAACATATTCATATACAACTGTTAGTTTTATATAAATGTTACTGGCGAAAAATTACACCAGCAAAGTATTTATTAAAATTTGCTTGCTCTGGGCTTAAGGCTGACTAAAATACTTTTTTTTTTGTTAGGTATTAAGATAGGAGGTTTTTTGTCATACCTAAATTTAATGTCCAGTCATTACCACTGACAGGAGCCGATCCACAACTATCCCCCCTCTTCGCACATGTGGAACATTTCTCCAGGGGTTTACGTTTCTCCAAAAAAAATCTTTGAATTACAACGACATAAATGTTTGATTTGTTCTTCGGACATGTCGTTTTCAGAATCTTGCTAGCTAGGTACGAGAACCAAAGAGGGCGAAGTGATGTCATTATGTAAGTGGTGCCAGGCGTCGTCGGAGCTGGAGTCAATAAATATTCTGAGTGCGGGAGGTGAGGTCGTGCTGCAACGCTCACTGTTGATGTGTCGGGTTGGTCTCCCACCTGCCAAGACATGTAACTCGATATCAATGCCGATGGACAAATAGCTACGCCGAAAGATCTTTGTTTTGCCCCAGCCAGCCAGCACCGCAGAACAGCATGCAGGTTGGCATATAAGGCAGGGGCAACAGTCTCATAGACATTCTGATGTAGCCAGGTAAAAATTTAATTTTTATCCTTCAGAAATCCATCGGTGCCAAAATGAGTCGTCTGGGCATCTCTCGCTTAAGCATACGGGATGGACAGGGACACTTGAATTTTTTTCACTACGAGTGAGTAATATTATTTTGGAATGTTTTGAAGGATTGTTTTCGAGGATCGTTTTTGAGGAATGTTTTTGGACTATTGTTTTCAGAATGATTCTTGAGAGATTTTTAACATCGGGTTTATGAGAGCCGGTAAAGATGAAACGAGGTTGATATGGGGCGGTGCTCGAATGCTAATATGAGGAAACGGCAGTTATCCGAGAAAACATGATGGCCAGAAGTATCGTCTGGCACGATACTCACAAATTAAAATCCATTAGTGCATCCACTAGAAACAGGACTTGGCTCGCCGTTTCGGACGGTGATAGGTAGTGTTAAGACCATAAGCTAGTGATCTGCCAGTAGATGCAAATAGGAGCATGCTGCATGTGGTCTCGTGATTAGAGGCGAATGCTGCGGTCCCAAGTTATACTTATGCGAACTTAATTTCCAGAATGTATCTTGCAAGTCATAGCAAGAAGTGGTTGTATGTACACCACGNGGGGCAAAAATCAAATTTCAGCAGCATACAAGTTAATTATATGCCTGCGTAGGTGTGTCGTTATTCCATTAGATGAATGACGACAGAACAAAACGAACTGACAAGTGAGCTGCAGCAATGCCATCAAAGAAGTTTTTACGAATTATCTGCTTGCAAACAGTAACAGACTAGCTCTCGAGAACCACAGAGTAAAAATTACATGTGCTTGTTACAAACAATTCTTTGGAAACTAGTTGCCAAAGATTTTCTTGTAACTCTACAACTATAATATTGTATATTCACAACACATTATTTTAGAAAATATACACAATTGTCTATGTAGCTCAATGTTTATAATAAACTTGAAGTATATTTCACTTGCTAGTTAGTAGCCAGAAATGACCGGTTTTGCGACACCTGCCAAGAAACGGGGAGCAGGGAGCCATAGATAGCAATACACTCCATGTCGTTTCCTAAAACGTTCGCGAATTTCCCAAAAAAATTTAATTTTTTCACGTTTTTCTCTCGAAATATTCCGTTATACCACCAAAATTTTCCTTTTTTTTCCCTAAAAAGTCCCAAATTTCTCCAAAAAAAGTTATGATTTTTCTCTTTTCACACACATTGTCGGGATGCTCCCAGCACAGACGCCCGCCATAATGCCGCAGATAGTACGACACAGCACATCTTTCCCCAAATATTTCCCATTTTTTCCGAAAATTTCCCAAATTCCTCCAAAAATTTTCTTCGTGCATGCATCCCAGCGCAGGACGCGAGGCTCTCGTCGCGGAAAGTGAGGCCTACAAAGATTTTTAAAAATTGTTTGTAAACATTTATTTTAAATTCTTATTTAAAATTTTATTGCAATCTTTTATTTTAATGTTTTTTTGTAAATGTAATTGCATACAACTCAGAGAGTCAAGCCGGACGCGAGGCTCTCATCGCCGAACGTAAGGACTACGAAGATGTAGAAAAAAAATAGATTATAAAAAATTATGTTAAATTCTTATTTAAATTTTTTATTAAAATTATTTATTTAAATGCTTTTTTTGTAAATGTAATAGCATACAACTAAGAGAGTCAACATAAAGTTCAAAGTTTTGTATGAGTAAGTTAATGGCACGCAAAGCTCTCGTACTGGCTGCATTTAAAGTTGAAAGTAATGTTCAAAGTTTTGTGTGTAAGTGAATGACATCACACGAAGCTCTCGTACCGGCAGCATTGAGGTTCGATTCCAGCTTCTTACTTATTGCATGATGTCAAATATTCGTGATCTTAATTTCCGAATCGTATAACATATAGTCACCAAATTTGTAACATATGCATCACCCCCGACACCGAAAATTATCACAGAGTCATTCAAGCCGAACCATTTAAGGTACAAAAGTCAAATTCATAACATAGACATCGCCTCCAACAAGGAAAATTAACAAATTGTCATTTAAGCCCTATGCGAACTTATAAACATAGTTGGTCGTAATTTCCAACCCTTTTAATGTAAAGGCATCAAATTGGTAAATGCACATCACCCTCGATATCGAAAATTATCATAGAATAATTTAAGCCCTATACGAACTTATAAGCATAGTTGGCTGTAATTTCCGAACCATTTAAGGTACAACCCCCAAATTCATTACAGAGACATCGCCTCCGACAAGGAAAATTAACAAATGGTCATTTAAGCCCTATGTGAACTGGGTGACAGCAGGAGGTCGACGTCGTGCGGCAGACCAGGGTGATGGCAGGAGGTTGGTGTCGTGCAGCCAGAAAGTAAGGCCAGACCTGGGTAACAGCCAGCAGCGCTCGGCATCGTGCAGCCGGACCTGAGTGAGTGTGAGCAGGGTCGGCATCGTGCGGCCGGACCTGGGTGACGGCGAGCAGTGTTGGTGTTGTGCGGCCGGACCATGGTGATGGCGAGCAGAGTCGGCATTGTGCGGCTGGACCTGGGTGACGGCAAGAGGGTTCGGCGTCGTTAGGCCAGACCTAGGTGACAGCGAGCAGGGTCGATGTCATGCGGCTAAACCTCGTTAATGGCAGTCGTCGCTGAAAAAAAAGTTAGTCACTCTAGTCCCACCCAAAAGGTTAACAACAACAGGACCAGGAGGGTTATCTCAGAGTCTTCCCAACCATACACACAATGATAAAGGAGCCTTACATGTTACACGAGGCTCTCAAATGTGTCTGAACACTGTCGAAGCTGGTAGCCAATCCTAAAGGATGCTACCATACACAACAATAAAGGAGCCTAACATGTAACTCAAGGCTCTCGAAAGTGTCTCATCATTGACAGCCTATAATAAAGAACGATACCGTGCACCACGATAAAGGAGCCTAACATGTTATACGAGGCTCTCGAAAGTATCACCGACACTGCAACAAAGCACATGGCATAACATAAAGTACGCTGCAGTACACTTCAACGGCACACACAGCATATCATAAAGGTTGGCGCCGAACACTTCAATGACTCGCGCGAACTAACATAAAGGTTGATTCCGAACACTGCAACGAAGCACGCAGCATAACATAAAGGATGCTGAAGTGCACTTCCACGATGCGCACAGTATAACATAACAGTTGGCGCCGAACACTTCAACGACATGCGTGTCCTAACATAAAGGATGATGCCAAACACTGCGACGAAGCGCGCGACATAACATAAAGGATGCTGCAGTACACTTAAACGATGCACACAGCGTAACATAAAGGTTTGTGCCGAACACTTCAACGATGTGCGCGGCCTAACATAAAGTATGACGTCGAACACTGTGACACAGGGCACAGCCTAAAATAAAGGATGCTGATGGACACTTGTACGCATGCATGCATATATATACATATGCACACACACATAAACATGTACGCACATCCATACACAATCATACACAACGGTACAGAAGTATATCACATTGTGCAAGACTTTCAATAATGTATTGGCACTGTCGAAGCTGGTAGCCTATGCTAAAGGATGCTTACATACACAATGATAAAGGATTCTAACATGGTATGCGAGGCTCTCGAAAGTGTCTCTGCACTGGTGAAGCTAGTCGCCTATCATAAAGGATGCTGCAATACACAACGATAAAGGAACCTAACATGTTACGCAAGGCTCACGAAAGTGACTCATCATCGGCAGCAAATCATAAATAACGCTGCCGCGCACAACGATGAAGGGACCTAACATGTTACACGAGGCTCTCGAAAGTGTCTCGTCATCGACAGTCTATCATAAATAACACTACCATGCACACTGATAAAGGAGCCTAACATATTATGCAAGGCTGACACACAACAATAAAAGGACCTAACATATTATGTGAGGCTCTCGAATGTGCCACAGCACTGACGAAGCTAGTAGCCTAGCATAAAGGATGCTGCCACACACCATGATAAAGTAGCCTAACATGTTATTCGAGTCTCTCGAAAGAGTCTGGGACAATGCTGGTAGCCTGTCATAAAGAATATTACCTTACACAACGATAAAGAGGCCTAATATGTTACGCGAGGCTCTCGAAAGTGTCTCTTCACAGAAGAAGTTGGCAGCTTATTATAAAGGATGCTACCACACACTCTTTAACCATTAGTCATGCAAGAGAGTCATCACAGCTACATGCTGATGCAAACAGATAGAAAAAATAATTATAAAACAAATAGTTCTATACATTTAACAATAAATATATTTATTTATTTATATTGTGACCTATTACTTGAGCAATGTACCCAGTTCAGTATGTTAAGCAAAGAAATTTCAGTTGTAAAGTATGTGAATAATAAGGTCAACACAACTATACACTGATTCAAAGTGATATAAAAAATGAAAAGGAAAATATTTATAAGTATATATATATATTTAAGAATGCATCAAATAAAATTAATGTCTTTCTATTGACGAGAATAGTGGAAAAAAGCAGATCGTTACTACTACATTCTTCTACTACGAGTGTGTACTCTGTAACAGAGAGAAGCCCTGAAGAGATGCTGCAACCAATGCAGTATCAATGTTACTACTGTGATTGTATACTCTGCTACAATATAAAAATTTAATCTATGGTTGAAGACTTACCAAATACAACATGGTCAACAGCTAGGGGCTCTGAAGAAACAATACAAGCAGTACGACATCAATTAAACTACCGTGGATATACTTTGAGCACATGTTTTAGTTCATGCCGACATGACATCCATCATTGCATGTTCAGCCCAGCATACAAAACGTTCCACTGTGATAACTGAGATGCTGTGTTTACTCGAAGTGATAACCTGTATAGACATAACAATATGTGCTAATGACATGTTTGTCGTTCATCGGGAAGCAAGTGCAAGTATTGCGGCATGATATTCAGCAAGAGCAGTTGGGCAAACAACATGAAAATAGCAACTGTAAATTTGCTATCGTCTACAAGACCTACCCATGTGATAACCGTCGTACACTATACTCGAATAAGGACAGCCTGAATGCTCACAACAGATATTGTTCTTCTTCCAAAATATAAAGCATAAATGTTTCGCTCGAATGACGAAGAGTATGACGAGTATGTATCAAATATGATTATGTGTTCATATTATGTAAACTCTGTAAATATAATTAAAGTATGTAAATTATTTCTGTGTTATTTATTTATCTTAACCCTCCCTAATATTAAGTTCACCTCTACCACTGAGGAAAAAAACCCAGATTATGTCAAAAAATTAAAATATAATTAATAGTTTTTGTATATTGTCAAGTCTCGAACTCAGTTCACTATCGATTGTCGTTTGTGCAATACATACAGAAGCTCTCACTACCAGCAACGAAAATGACTTCATACGAATGTATGTATAAATTAACGACGACTCATGTACCGCCACTGTGGGAGACATGGCAGCTTATATGGTCAGAGTTAATGTCCCCCAGGCACCGACTATAAAGTGCGTGGAGGTTGTGGGTATTGTAATGAGGTAGACTATTACAGTTGTATTTTGAAGTACGAATATATTGTCTCGTGTCTGTATTCACAAATACACAACATCAAAACTTTAGAGGTGTGGTACTGTAGTACTTTGGCTACTCGTATTCACGGGGCGAATTCGTGGTTGAGTGGGGCTTCTTTAGGGGACGAATTTTATACTTAACTCATCGGTGAGTGTGGGTAGGCTGTCATCTGGGGATGAGTTCCAGCGAAGTGGTAGGCCTTGGATGCAGGCCCCCTCTGCTGCTTCTCCCTGGACTGCTGTTCGGACTCGTACTCACGTCTTCTCGTGATTTCTTCCTGCAACTCTCCCCGCGGCCCGGTGATGATCAACTGTCCCGATATGACTGACCCCTTACTGATGCGGCTGACGGACGTGGTCGGGTTCCGATATCCCGGCCTTAGTAACTGTTGTACTGACTTACTCTCTGCTCGAACTGACGTCTCTCGGCGGTGAAGATGAACTAACAACTGCCCCCATATGACTGCCTGATGTACCCGATATTACTGACCCCCTCCTATTCTTGGAAAGGGGTTTTTATACACGCCAGCCGCTGCCCTGAATCGGCGGCACATGGTGCCTTGTAAGGGCGAGAAGGGGGTAAGAGGGGTGAAGTGGAAGAACGCCTAACAAGCCGTCCAACACAAGTGTCCTCGTATTTGAAGGTTTGGAGGGGCGGGGCAGGGGTAATACCTCGGCACTAATACATCTTTACTGCGTTCAGGCGAACTACACCAGATTATTTGCTGATGACTCAAGAAAGCCCTGCACTCTCAACAGATCTCCTGGCGGCTAGAGACGTACGTAGGTGAAGGGGGTGTGGAGGGGAGAGGCCTTCGCTTCAGCTCCACGTGTCCCGAAATTGTCTACCTGCCTGTGGTTCCACGTGCCACCTGGAAGGCGCCTAGCGAAGTGCGCGAGGCGGGGGTGGTGTGACGGGGTGATGGATGTGAGCCAATGTCGTGCTATAATCCCTAAACTGGCACGCGACAATCCCCCCTTATCTCTTCGACTTTGGCTCACTCTGTACCAAAAATCGCGGGTTTCTGCGAAGTTTCGCTTCTGAAAGGTGACCTACTCTATGCCCATGGCTTGCGTGAATTTCTCCAGGGCGGTCCCATGTGGTGTGACAGTCAGCTGCCCGGCTATCGGCATGCGCGGTTGTTAAGTTTGACAGGCGTGGTTTTGCGTGTAACAAGGGCCTAACACTCCGGGTCTTGCGGGGTTTCCAATACACAAAAGGTTTTCTATTCACAACTGACGCATTTCTTATGGGGTTCTACTCCTGCGGACGACTGCTTGCTACAGTACATTTCTAACTGCTGGCTAATTATTTGACTCGCTAAATACCTCCAGTACCACACCTCGGACTCTCATTACATTACCCATTACTTTCTTCCATGGTTACTTACCACTTTACCTGGTACAAATGACATGGTTACACAACATGACCCTCAAAATTACCTCCTACCTTATTGGTTCTTCGGGCTTCGGTTTCCTTGTAAATCGGAATACCTTCTTGATGATGCAAACAAACAGTGGGCGGAAAGCCTGTGTCTCTTGCCCCAACTGGCAACAGTTTTACGTGTTGGTGACAGGAATTAATTAATTTTTACATTAAGTACGACTTACATGTCGTCCAAAGGAAAAAAAAACTCTTACATTCTATGCTGCATACTGTTCAATGGTTCATACTACTGGCTGGCACTCGGTCAGTTTTTAATAAATGTCTGCCGAAAAAAAACAAAGCACCCTGACAAATGTTACGTTTTTACTTTACGATGACACATAGTTCGTGAAAAGAAAAAATAATTAGACTCTTGACTGTCTCTCGGCTGTGGCCGCGGCGTTTGCCGTTAGGCCAATTGTAGACATAAACTGTCTCTCGGAAAAAAAAACTTAGAACATGGAACTTGCATAAAAGTACACTCAGGCACACTTGAATGTTGCGTCTAAGTCTTTTGACTGAAGGTCAGAATACACTGTTCACTGTAGACGGTCCTTGTCGCACTTAAATTGTTTAGCAGGTTGTATAACCTGACCTAGTTTTCTCCGCGGGTGGCATGGGGATTCACTTCACTTACCCCAAGAGTCTGTGTTTTGCTGCGGAGTGATGTCTTCTTGCACCTAGCTCTGGAACCTGGATGCATCTCAGCATCCATGGTGATGAGGAGGGGGTGAGGGGGCCGCCTGGCCTTCCTCTCGGCGTTGACATCACTGGACTGCCGTGTTGAAGGCCCGTTTTCGGCACGTGACTGCAGATTCCCGGCTTCGTGGCTTGTTCGGTGCACTTTGCTTCTCGCCTATTGTCTATTCTGCGTCCACTCATCTTCCCGCATGCTCGTGTGTTCTACGCCCTCGCATTTTCCCGTGCGTCTTCTCGACCGTTTATTTTTCACTCATTTTACCGTGCGCTTATTCTTTTAGGATGGTATTTCTTATCGCGTGGCGACGGTGTGGCTTGGGCCTATTATCGCCGACTCTCCACACTTTGTGTTGACTGGCGCGGTGGCGATGTTATCTGTCCGCCCGGCGTTTCTTCTCGACTGGCGATTCAAACTTCGTTTTTGCGCCCAACATGTACTGTCTTACTTCAGATAACACTTGGGCTGTGTTACTTCTATTAATGCAGATAATGCATAGGGCTGTGTTTGCCTTCGCGGTGTTTATTGTGCCCGATATCTCTCCCTGACCTGGGTCACTGCCCCGTGACCTAGTGACCCACTGCGCTCCAGTGGCCTCGCTATTCACGTCTCTGGCTATTTGAGGCTTAATTTACTAGTTCCGCGCGGAATTTCATCCTTACTGGCCGCGCGTTTTTCTACTTCTCCTGTCATTTACAGTCACCCTCCTGCAGGGTACTCATGACTTAACTTTACTATTGGTAAGCGCGGAATTGTATCCTAGTCCGCCTACCCCACGTCATTTCTCACTGAGCCAGTGGAAATGACCTCCCTAACCGCTCCTCACTCGCTTCGCTTCTGTCTATTAGCTAGACCAGGCCCGTCCAACATACGGCCCCCGGGCCACCATCCGGCCCGCGTAGGCCCTACATCCGGCCCGCGAGCTAGTTAAAATTTTTAAAGTCATAGCATAGATAGATGATGACATATAATAGACAAATATTGCGCAAACAATCTTTAAAAAGTCTCTTAGATAATGTGTTTCTTTTATCGACTACGAATAATATTCACATGTTTGTAGGCAAGTAAATAATGTTTACCTACGATTTATAAACAATAACNCGACTACGAATAATATTCACATGTTTGTAGGCAAGTAAATAATGTTTACCTACGATTTATAAACAATAACACGAATTGCGCTTCGTAGGTATCAAATCCGCGCGTGCACTGAGACGCGCCCCACCCTCTCACCTCACCTTCGCGCTCGTAGCACCGCCGCCGTGTCGCTCGCTCAAAGTCACTTGGCCGGCAAAGTTTGTCACGACGCGAGTAATTACTTATTTGGTTTGTTTTGTTCGATCGCGATTGTGTTTCATTTGTAAATTAATAGTGAATGAAGTTTCTTGTAGTGAAAATTGGTGAATAAACGTAGGTACTTAATTTAAATCTTAACAAATAGATGAAATATATTTATTTAATTACGGTTAACGATTGTCTTTTGTTATCCATACCTACATTGTTTGAGTTAATTTTGAGATACATATTTACTTAAGTAGGTGCATAATTTTGTGTTGTCTTATGGTTGTTTCAGATCAGGATGTCAACAGAGAAAAAGCGTAAAGTTGACACAGAATGTCGAATATTTAAAAACAGTTGCACTGAAGACTTTTTTGTCACAGAACATAATGAAAACATACTGTGTCTTATATGTAATCACAAAATAGCAGTTTGCAAGGAATACAATGTTAGGCAGCATTATTCTACAAAACACGCTTCTAAATACGATACGTACAAAGGTCAAATTCGAGTCGATAGTGTAAATTCGTTGAAGCTAAATATGATCGGTCAGTAGGCGTTGTTCAAAAAACCAAAAGAAAACTCCGAGACAGTTACAAAAATTAGTTTCATGATAGCAGAAGCTATTGNAATGTTAGGCAGCATTATTCTACAAAACACGCTTCTAAATACGATACGTACAAAGGTCAAATTCGAGTCGATAGTATAAATTCGTTGAAGCTAAATATGATCGGTCAACAAACTCCGAGACAGTTACAAAAATTAGTTTCATGATAGCAGAAGCTATTGCCAAACGAAGTAAACCCCTATCTGACGGAGAATTTGTCAAGGAGTGTTTGGAGATATTTAAATCGGTAGCGTGTCCGGAGCAGAAAGCAGTAGCTAAAAATATAAGCTTGTCACATCAAACCATAGCAGGAGGAATTGATGGCATGGCCATAGATATTGAATCATCTTTAAAAACACAATTGAAGAAATGCGTTTTTTACATTTTTGCTCTCGACGAAAGTACTGATATGTCGGATACGGCGCAGTTGGCAGTTTTCGTGAGAGGAGTGACAGAAGATTATACCGTGGTCGAGGAATTATTTGATTTGCGTCCAATGAAAGATACAACGACAGGAAAAGATATCTACGAAGAAGTAAAGAGTTGCATAGAAAAATATGAACTTCAAATCGAAAACCTTTGCGGCATTACTACAGACGGTGCACCAGCAATGACAGGAAGAGTAAATGGTTTTGTGGCTTTACTGCGGAAGAGCATCAAACACATGTTTATCCAGCATCATTGTATTATTCATCAAGAACAGCTATGTTCAAAAGTTCTTGAACTGAAGCACGTGATGGATAAAGTAGTGCGGACCGTTAATTTCATACGCGCAAGAGGACTCAATCACAGACAGTTCCAAGCTTTTCTATCTGACGTAGGTTCAGATCACGAAGACATAGTGTACTTTAGTCGCGTTCGCTGGCTCAGCAGAGCAACCACACTGAAGCGATTCTATTCGTTGCTTGATGAAATAAAAACTTTTCTTGAAAATAATGACCAAGAATTTAGTTTTTTAACTGATGAGCAGTGGTTGGCTGATCTGGCTTTCCTGGTAGACATAACTAAATACCTCTCTGATCTTAATCTAAAACTGCAAGGAAAAGATCAACTATGTACGCAGTTATATGAACATGTTCAAGCTTTCACAAAGAAGCTCCTATTATTGGAGAAACAGCTGGAACAAAAGCAGTTGGCTCATTGGGAGACCTTGTCTCCAAGAAACCAAGAGACGTTGGAGTTAGGCAAGTACGCATCATTACTGCAGAGGTTGAGGAATGAGTTTGATGAGAGATTCGCAGACTTCAAATTACAACTGCCCACCATGAAAGTCTTCCAAAATCCCTTTGATGTTGAAGTTGAAAGCGCCAGGCTAAACCTACAGTTGGAATTGATTGAAATACAAAGCATTTCTCTTCTTAAAACCGCATACGATGGTTGTCTTCCGGATGGGTTGCTTGAATTTTACAAAAAGTATGTTGACCAAAAACAATACCCAAACATGACCAAATTAGCTCTTCAACAAATTTCCTTATTTGGTAGTACATATACTTGTGAACAGCTTTTTTCCCGCATGAAACACAACAAATCCAAAACAAGATCATCATTATCAGACATCCATATTACAGGAATTCTGCTCATAGCCACAACTAAAATATCAGCTGACATAGATGCCCTGAGTAAACAAAAAAAATGTCAGGTATCTCATTAGATTGGTTTTGATTTATTTAAGTGTAAGCATTGTAAAACTAAGGTTTTCTTTTTAATAAATTATCCATATTGCATAATATAAAAAATTCTGTTTTATTTACATTTATTAATATTTTAAAGCTCACTTTGCTATTGGGTATTTCTTTTGGCCCGCTATGGTTACAAACATGCTTGACCTGGCCCGCCGCAAAATTATGTTGGACACCCATGCGCTAGACCCTCTCGCTCGTACTCGTACTCGCTCCACGTTCGCTCGTCGCTCGTCCCTCGTCTCTCGCTCGAACATCGCGCCACATTATGGCCAGCCATTGTGCAATGGGCTGTCGTGGCCTCCTTCTTTGGTAACCGCTCCTCGTTAAACGTCCGTTCTCCCGCCTCGTTTCGCTCTCGAACTCGCTCCAGCGCTTCTCGGTTTTTGACTGGTCCAAAGAGGTTTGTTTGAGACACCCCTTAAGTCTTTGGGTTCCTCCTTACTAGCTCGGTATACTTCGGTATGTTCAGCCTGACTAGTTCGGCAATCTGGTACATGTGAAACCCTTTTACTCGGGTATACTGGTATAGTCTGGTTCTTTGATACTATCTGTACAGACATATCTGTGCCCCAACGTTGGTCGCAAAATTAACGACGACTCATGTACCGCCACTGTGGAAGACAGGGTGGCTTATATGGTCAGAGTTAATGTCCCCCAGGCACCGACTATAAAGTGCGTGGAGGTTGTGGGTATTGTAATGAGGTAGACTATTACAGTTGTATTTTGAAGTACGAATATATTGTCTCGTGTCTGTATTCACAAATACACAACATCAAAACTTTAGAGGTGTGGTACTGTAGTACTTTGGCTACTCGTATTCACGGGGCGAATTCGTGGTTGAGTGGGGCTTCTTTAGGGGACGAATTTTATACTTAACTCATCGGTGAGTGTGGGTAGGCTGTCATCTGGGGATGAGTTCCAGCGAAGTGGTAGGNTGTATTCACAAATACACAACATCAAAACTTTAGAGGTGTGGTACTGTAGTACTTTGGCTACTCGTATTCATGGGGGGAATTCGTGGTTGAGTGGGGCTTCTTTAGGCGACGAATTTTATACTTAACTCATCGGTGAGTGTGGGTAGGCTGTCATCTGGGGATGAGTTCCAGCGAAGTGGTAGGCCTTGGATGCAGGCCCCCTGTGCTGCTTCTCCCTGGACTGCTGTTCGGACTCGTACTCACGTCTTCTCGTGATTTCTTCCCGCAACTCTCCCCGCGGCCCGGTGATGATCAACTGTCCCGATATGACTGACCCCTTAATGATGCGGCTGACGGACGTGGCCGGGTTCCGATATCCCGGCCTTAGTAACTGTTGTACTGACTTACTCTCTGCTCGAACTGACGTCTCTCGGCGGTGAAGATGAACTAACAACTGCCCCGATATGACTGCCTGACGTACCCGATATTACTGACCCCCTCCTATTCTTGGAAAGGGGTTTTTATACATGCCAGCCGCTGCCCTGAATCGGCGGCACGTGGCGCCTTGTAGGGGGAAGGGGGTAAGAGGGGTGAAGTGGAAGAATGCCTAACAAGCCGTCCAACACACGTGTCCTTGTATCTGAAGGTTTGGCAGGGCGGGGCGGGGGTAATACCTCGGCACTAATACATCTCGTCAGGTATTTCTGCCGTGGTGCGTATTTACTGCGTTCAGGCGTACTACACCGGATTATTTGCTGATGACTGAAGAAAGCCCTGCACTCTCAACAGATCTCCTGGCGGCTAGAGACGTACGAAGATGAAAAGGAAGGGGGGGGGAGGCCTTCTCTTCAGCTCCACGTGTCCCGAAATTTTCCACCTGCTGTGGTTCCACGTGCCACCTGGAAGGCGCCTAGCGAAGTGCGCGAGGCGGGGGTGGTGTGAGGGGGTGATGGATGTGAGCCAATATCGTGCTATAATCCCTAAACCGGCACGCGACAATATATATATATATATATATATATATATATATATATATATATGTGTGTGTGTGTCCTAAGAATAGCTAGCTATAATTTCCATACCAAATAAGTATGAAAAAACGTTTATGTGAATATAATTCAGGATGGACAGCTAACAACACGCTGAGATATGCAAAAAGCAAGATATATACAAATATCATACCTACATAAGACACATAGTTGCAATAACTGTAAAAAAATAGCTTAGGATAATATAAACAATCATCATCAGTCCTACAAAAGGGTAGAAAGCGACTGTTTTCAAATGCCAGGAAATATGTGAAACAGCTCCGACAGTCAGCTCACAATGTGAGCATCGTGCAGGTATTGGCAAGTTAAACGGATAACACAGATCACTAGCCAACAGAGTGTTATGTAAGGCTCCAAGGTCACACAGTCCCTGCTAGGGACACGATAGCCTTCAGCCGACATGACTGAATTCCGAAGTGCAGAACACTTACGTTTGCGTAGAAATACACATTCGAACATAGTACACTGACTCAGAGGTATCTAACAACCTACTCATCATGGAAGAACATATATTTAGACATGTATCGTGAACCTTCTGTGAAGAGTGACGGAAAGTGTAGCTACAGTCGACGTGTGTGTAGGGTGAGAGACAAATGATAAACAATGTGCAAGTATCATGTACTCTCAAGATCACAGCCACTATACAAGTCTTACACAAACTACAAGTAACATGTACACACGCACGCACACAACCCCCACACTGGAATAATAGTGTTTAATGAGACTGTATGACACGTGTCTCACGTCTGTAAAAATAAAGGTTAAAGTATATAAATTATTATTTTTGTGTTATTCACTTATCATAACCGTGCTAATATTATGTTCACAGCCGTCACTAGGAAATAAAGAAATTAACAGATTTAGTCAAATTCTGTAAGAGAATTAATAGATTTGTAAAGTTCCAAGGCTCGAACCCAGTTACCTACTCATCATGGAAGAACATACATGCGGGCATGCATCGTGAACCTTCTGTGAAGAATGACGGGAAAGTCTAGCTGCTTATTTTGTGAAGACTTCAATGACTCAGTCAAAAGACTAAAATATATATGAAAGCATATACATACGTAAATAAAATTTACGATGGCTAACTTACAACAAACTAAGATATGTAAAAAGCAAAAATAATAAACATACAAATGTGATACATACATGTGACACATAGTCGTGATAGCTGTAAAAAAATACTCTTATGATACTATAAACGATCATCGTGTCAGTCTTAGACAAGGGTCCGCAGCTCAAGTCATCGCTTACATGAGTATCCCTTAACAACCAGACATAGAATGAAAAAATGTAAACTATCTATCACCGAAGTTAATGCAACATTTCATTAAACGACTTGTAAAGGTCGTGGTCCTTTGCTTTGCTACTAAATACAGTTTTTGTAAACCAGTAGTCATGCAAGAGTCCATGTCACCGATATATTGATGATAAGATAAAAAAAATGTAAAGGTAAATAGTTATAACCTCCCATCGACCGCTGTATATTGCACATGCAACTAACAGTATACATTACATTACACCGAAAAAAAATACACTCTCGAAACGCTGATACAAGCAGGCATAAAAATAACAGAAAAGTAGTTATTATCACCTACCAAAAAGTATTGTACAAGTTACGAGCACTATACAGCACATCACGCAATGCTGGACAACCCTGCGCGTCTGGCTATCGTGGTAGCCTTGGTAAGTACAGTAAAAATAAATAGTAAAACTATCATTCTCACAAACAACCTACGTCAGAGCTATGCTACAGGCACACACAAATTCAACCACGCAACGAACAACATATGTAACATTAGACTAAAGTAAAATTCTATGACAGAGTCGTGAAGTATGGAGCACAATAAGGTCAACACTACCACATACCATCGCAAACAGATGTAAAATATATAAAAAATCTAAAGTAAACCAGTTATAAGTACTTACCAATCAACCAGCGCATATTGCACAAGTGTCAGATACTCTACGAGACTTTAGAGAGTACGAGACAAGACCAGACCATCCTGGTCAGTACAACAGTCATTCCACCTTGGTTTTCTCATATTCCTTCTAACAACCTTTTACATGGCACCCTGACAGAGACATGTCTCATGCTCTACCATTCAACTTCTGTTTTCTCATATTCCTTACAGCATCCTTTCATTTCATGTCCTAGTGGTAACAAGTCCCATACTCGTCGGGCATGGCAGTGATTGAGAAAAAAGTCTTCTTACAGTAACGAAACAAATAACTTTCCCGATTATTTTCCATTTGCCGAAGATGACGGGCACGTTCACCTTAGTCACTGGTCACTTGTCGAAGACTGAATAGCAACTGAGACAGACAGAATGATAACAATTACTATATACTCTAGAGGGAGACAGCAGTCGTCGTGTATGTAGGGTGAGAGACGGATAATGAACAAGGTGAAATTACCATGTATGCTGAAGTTCATAGCAACTAGGCGAGTCATACACACAGACTACAAGTAACATGTACGCACACTTGCATGCGACCTACACACTGGAATAATTATGTTTAATGTGACTATGACTCGTATCTCACATCTGTTAAAAAAAGTATAATTTAAAATGATTATTATTACTTCAGTGTCATTCATTTATCATAACCATATTAATATTAGGTTCACGTCCATCACTAGGAAAAGAAAATTAGTTGATTTTGTCAAAGTACGAAAGAGAATTAATAGTTTATATAGTTACAATCCTCAAACTCAGTTCTCTATCGAAGGATACTTGAGACGATGGCCATCTTGGATGACGACATATTATTATTTTAGCGTTATTCATTTATCATATCCATGCTAATATTAAGTTCACGTCCATCACTAGGAAAAGCAAATTACCAGATTTTGTTAAAGTCCGAAAGAGAATTAATATTTTGTATAGTTCCAAGGCACGAACTCAGTTCTCTATCGAAGGATTTTTGAGACGATAGTCATCTTGGATGATGTCATACGATTATGTTAATGTTATTCATTTATCATATCCATGCTTATCGAAAGATTCTTGAGACGATGGCCTTCTTGGATGTTGTCATAGTATTATTATTTTAGCATTAGTACACCTGCTTAATATCGTGTCGGGCCCCCGCGAGCACACAGAAGTGCCGCAAGACGACATGGCATGGACTCGATTAATGTCAGAAGGTATGCAGGAGGCGATTCACACCACGAATCCTGCAGACCAGTCCACACATCCATAGGAGTGCGAGTCGGTGGAGATCTCTTCTAAACAGCACGTTGCAAGGCATCCCAGAAATGCTTAATAATGTTCATGTCTGGTGATTTAGGTGGCCAATGGAAGCGTCTAAAGTCAGAAGAGTTTTCCTGGAGCCACTCAATAGCAACTCCTGACGTGTGGGGTGTCGCATTTTCCTACTGGAATTGTCAACGTCCGTCGGAATTCACAATGGACATGAATGGGTGCAGGTGATCCAACAGGATGCTTACGTATCTGTCACCTGTCAGATACGTATCTAGATGTATCAGGGGTCCCATTTCACGCCAACTACACACGCCCCCATACCATAACAGAGTCTCCACCAGCTTGAACAGTCCCCTGTTGACATGTAGGGTCCATGGATTCATGAGGATATCTCCATACCCGTACACGTCCATCGGCCCGATACAATTTGGAAATGGCAATGTGTTTCCAGTCATCAACAGTCCAATGGCGGTGTTGGCGGGCTCAGGCGATACGTAAAGCTTTGTGTCGTGCAGTCAACAACGGTAAACGAGTGGGCCTTCGGCTCCGAAAGCTCATATCAATGATCGTCCGTTGAATAGTTCGCACACAGGCACTTTATAATGCCCCAGAATTGAAATCTGCGCCAATTTGAGAAAGGGTTGCACGTCTGTTACGTTTAATGATTCTCGACAGTCGTCGTTTGTCCCTTTCGTTCAAGATCTTTTTCCGGCCGCAGCGATGTCGAAGATTTGATATTTTACCAGATTCCCGATATTCAGGGTACACTCGTAAAATGGTCGTAAGCGAAAATGCAAATTTTATCCCTACCTCGGAGATGCTATGTCCCATCTTTTGTGCGCCGTTTATAACACCATGTTCAAACTCACTTAAATCTTGATAACCTGCCATTGTAGCAGCAGTAACCGATCTAGCAAATTTGCAGACGATTGTTGTCTTATATAGGCACCGCCGACCGCATCGCGTTACTCTGATTGGTTTCCATACCTCTGTTATTTGCATACGCACGCCTATACCAGTTTTTTTGGCTCTCCAGTGTAGATCGCAAGATAATTTTCTAATGTGAATGTGAATGTAGTGATGTGACACCAATCACAAATTCCATCGTTGAACTAGATACCGGCAGTTGTAAAAATAAAGGAAGATGTGCCATGGATGATCCTGTCGACGAAAAATAAGATATGGGCTCATTTGCCATTCGAAACACAATAACAGTACTAAGTACTGAATAGTTGGTTTTAATAAATTGCGTAGAATATATTTTGTGGTGAATTATTACAGATTTGCTAGACTCACTGCAGTAATTTTTTTGGAAAATTAATGCAGATCGTTTGTTATAATAATTTTTTTCGTATGTTTTTTAGGTCAGTAATTTTTTTAATGATTTGTAAAACTCAGTGTAAATTGTTTGTCACGATATTTTAAAAAGTTCCTTGTATCGCAGTAATTAATTTTTGTAATTGATTTAACCATATTGTGTAGGAAGGCTGTCAGTTGTATACATATACATCTTATTATGAAAAAATATTTAGCAAATCTAAAATGAAAAAAAAGTATTTTATTGACTCTAATTGCAGAGAACAATGATGGAGCTGTAGAAAATTTATGAAATGATCACTGGCAAAGACATGAAAAGCAGTATCTAAGAGGAACAAATAAAAAAAATTCTGTAAAGACTGTAGTAAAATTAATGCTGAGGTGTGTACATATATTTAATAACTGTACAAAAGTATGTATACATTTTTTTTTCATTTTTAAATAACCCTATTCCCAATAAGAAAAAAATTTACTATTGTACATAAAAATATTCTATAGGAAATTGAAAACTTTAATGACTAACTGGGATAAAAAATAAATTCGGTATAAGATATTTTTTATAAATAATTGAGGACAAATAAAACAACAAAAATTTATTTTTTCACACTTGTTCTGCGAATTTTTTGAAAAGCACTTAAGTTAAATTGAAATAACAGGTAACCTGTGAGTCCAGCGAGCACAGGTGGTGTTCAACATTCCTTCACTTGAATGGTCGGAGTGCAGGTATATTTTCGCCTGTCAGCTTAGCACACCACAAGTGAAATGTCTTAATGTCAGACAATCGGAATAAGTGGTGATGATTGTTAATCATGAGAAACTTCTTAGTGTTAGGAAATAATTATGTAACGTTTTTTTATCCTAACAATGTTTTGAATCCCATGGGAGACAAGCTATTTTTGTACGAATTCCGTGGACTTTCCCTCTAAAAATATTTTGTTTGGTAGGCACACTGTTTAGGCCTCCTCGCAAACACAGCCAATCAAGATGCTTGGCCAAAAACGTTACAATCACGTACAACCGTAAGAAAACCGACGAATATTCGTACAAATAGTTGAACAGTGAGCATTTATAAAACGAAACGAATATTTGTGTATGCTATTTTATAATACTTATTTACATTATGTTGGTTTCAGTCCAAGTGAAGTGACTTAACATGATAGGACGTCAGCGAGTCCCTTTTGCCCAAGCCAAATCGTCCGATTCATGGGAGTCCGCTAGCAGTGCAGCCATCCATTTCGTATTACTGTATTTCATATATTGATAACATTTTGTGGTTGTGACACCAAAGGTCTATAATAAATAAGATTATTTTCTTATAAGTACTTCCTGCTATACAGTGGAACAGTTCAGTATAACATTAAGAGTATTGAGTTTAAGTGAAAGAAATACCTTGGAGGCAGACTAAAAAACCAAGTATAATTGGAACATATAGGATTCAGCGAATTTTTGCTAATAGTGTAATAATATTATGCAATGTTATTAAACAGTTTAGCATATCCTAAATTCACTTACTGCCAATGTTTCATAATTGAAGGGTATAACTCCAAGACCTGCTAAGCGCCAAACCGTTTTTTAAGGAGTTGTTAAGGATTGCAGGTGATTGACTCAAAAATTTTAATCTATAACCGTATGTACACAAATTAGAAAGACACCTGTATTATTGTAATTTATTATTGTAGTCACATTACATTCTATTTAGGCAAAATGAAGTGACAATGCCAAAAATATTGAACATACGTTTCCCCTAGAAACAACTAAGTGTCAATATACTTTGAACCTAGAAAAAGCTAACTGCCAAAATCAATTGTTTGTCTCTATAATCGCAAATGGTTAGAAACAGTAAAATTACTCTACGTTTCCACAACGCAACTGCTCATAAAATGTCCTATATTTGTGATCAAAAAAGGTATCATTGATAACAGGTCGCCCTTTTTCTCGTTGCTTAGCACTCTTTCCTATTCAACTCCTCAGAGTATGACGTTTCTAATGTCGGGAACAGTCACTTCTTTCTTTAAAATACGAACATGCATCCACGTTTCCGCTTCATTGAATGTTTGTTTCATAGCTATCACTCCTGTCTCTGCGGAGAAGCGTAACATGGATAACTTTGAAATATTCAACTTCGTTGTCGTTATAAGAGAATCAGTTGCAGCCTGAATATTAATTAATCTGTCTTTAATCATTTCTGAGACTTCAAACTTATTGGCATGTGTAGTGTGCCATTATAATTTTTTGGCACACCTTGTTTGATAATAATTATGTTGTTTCCTTTTCAATTGGCAGGTTTTATTTCTTTTTTTTTTTTTTTGGAAAAAAAATTTTTCTTCAAGTAAAATATGTAAAAAAAGATTCTGTAATTTAATTTGTAAAATTTACTCCTTGGTCCGTTTCAATATAGTAAACGTCAATTATAATATTTTTGTTGCCAATTAATTTTAACTCTTTACATCGAACATCAAGTCTAAATTGTCATAATTAACTGTAAAAATATTTTTAGTAGTGGTATTTAGATCCAAGTATTTTTTTTTTAATAAAAAAATATTATTTATGTTTAATTTAATTCTATTGTATGATTGTTTCACTGCACAATGACCGTTCTTGCGATCACTATGTAGCTACAAGTGGCAAGCATATCTTGTAGATTGCTGAACCGATATTGGAATGTACTGATTTCGTCCCTTTCTTTTGGTAACGTTATTTTGCAATGTAACTACACTAAATTTCTGTTTCTACAAACCTACGACATTTTTACAATATAGTGTCGTGATTTGTTTACTGAATATCACTGTTGGTAAGTATTAACGGTGTGTTTAATGTTTGTTTACATGTTCATGTAATTTCTTTTTCGCAGAATTATTTAAAGTAAAATTGTTTTCTTAAAGCGCGGTTCATGGAAGAGCGTGGATTTCGTGTTGCTATCCGTGGGCCTTCTGGCAATGAAAGCCTGAAGGAATGAAATCGGATCGGTTGTAACCCCGTTAACCAAGACACCTTGCCCCTCTCATGACTACCTTCTGCTTAGGGTTTGTTCCAGATTCAACAGTGGGCCCGCAAACCTGACAGATATGATTAAGCATTCTGATATTGATATTATACATCACGCATGTGCATGCCACATTTAGGATTTTTTTAACCTAATATTTTATAAATTTTGGCTTTTGTGTTAGAAAACAAGAAGAATTTCTTGTTTATCTTTTAATTCAAGTTTACCCTGGGTCCCCACTAATTAACTTTTATTTTATTGTTCAAGTTTTAATTTTACATCACCTTAACTGAAATTTGTTACATGAGTTGTTGCCATTTTAAGGTAGGTAGTTCGAATAAAATTACCTCAACCGAAGATATAAACGACTTTTTTTTATTGCACTATCTTTATAAACTTGTGGTGATCTTTTGTTTCTCTCGCATATTGTGAGGAACCCAAAAATATTGTGGCTTGTCAAATGTTCTTAATTTTAACTAGCACATCAAGGTAATTATGGATTTACGACTAGGGTATTACCCTTCCTGTGGCAGTTGGTATGTGTGGGGCGTCCTACGTACAAATCATATATTTTTTGCTTTGGGATATTCAGCAGTGCAGCTGCCTGGGTAGGGTGGCACAGAAGTGGTAGCGGAGTGTGGTTACGTTATAAATGATTTTGTGCATGTGTTTCGCATGTTAGTTTCTTATGCTTCTCCTAATCTCTTGACATGTTTTAGTTTGCCATTGTTGGTGACATGCATGCGAAATCAAACATTTATTTCAGTAACTAAATCTGTAATTATTAGTGTTTTGTGTTTTTATTCATTCTTAACCATGCATATTATAGTGCCTGAGTTTTTGGTTAAGGATTATGAATGTGCTGAAAATACTGTTGCGACACTCCGAAAAGCCCTGCACTTAGCTCTTCAAGCAGACGTGCCTATTGAATTCAATGATTATCACATTGATATTGACACCGAATATAATGCATGTGCTACAAAGATTGTGATTCTTCAGGATCTTTATAATAACCTCGAGGATAAGGTTTCTCCTTAGTCATTTTCCAGAATAAAGTGTAGATTGGCACATGTTGGTGAATGAGTTAATAATTTATTTACTTTACATGTAGACAACCTTTATGATGTCCAAAAATCTTCCCTGTGTAATATTGGACAACAGGTTGAAAACATACTTTCTAGTATTTGTAAATCTGAACAGTAGTTTTCGGCACAGTCCGGTACTGTTGCTACATCTCTTCCTCTTGTGGAGTTGTTTTCCTCAGTTGGTATTCGTGCATCAAAACTTGCACTGTTGTGTCCTCTGCTGTAAAACCTAGGACCCCACATTCCTGTCTGTACCTCTGCTCCTGTTCCCCATCCATCAGTGCCATTTTCTAAATAAATGTTTTTCACTTCACCATCTACTAGTCAAAATTGTGGTGTGGTTTTCACAACCTCTCTCAGTATGGCTACCTGTTTGTTGGATACACAGAGGAGTATATTTTCCCCTGTTTTTGGGAAATTAACTAGTCTACTAGAAATAATGTCAAAAAGTTCCCTGTATTGCTAAATTTCTTGAATTTCTGAAAATAATTCTTAAATTAACACTAAGTAATGCTGTTGTTGATGCACAACATTTAAATTTATTTACATTTTCACCCAAGGTCCCCTCAGTGAGAGAACCAGTTTGGCTGTCAAACAGAGTCTGTCCTATGACAGTTATCATATAGATATTTTAAGTTATTTTGTTCTTTCCAGGCTTCTTACTTAGTATAAAATTAAAAATTTTAACTGCTTACAGACACCTGATGAATCATTGTCAGTTTACAGCAGTAATATTAAGGAAGCAGCGACTAAATTAAGATTAGGGTTGCCTGAGGTTGAGATTGTGGACACTATTCTTGAAGGTCAGGCACCTCAAGAGAGATGCTGATTTTTTTTTGTGGAAAACCCAGTACCTTGTCCCAGTTATATCAAATGTCTATTCATTCCCATAATATTAGATATTCTGATCAACATGCCTTCCTTAGTAATAATAAGAAATATATGCGGGTTTTCAAAAGGAAATATTCTGAAACTAAACACAAATCTTATCTCAACCAAATTTATACCAAATATTAAGTCAGACCCACCCAATTAGTCTCATGATAAGCAGAAAGATCCCAAGGAACCTGACCTTCAGTCAGTTTCAGGGTAGAAAGGAAAACCACTAGTGTGCCAGCATTGTGGTAAAGTAGGTCATATTGCACCCAATTGCTGGTTCAGAAACAAACTCTTTCAGCAAGCATAAAATATTAGCGGTCTTACTCGCCAGTCATTTTTGAGCAATGCTCAATATAATGCTCACATATTACATTTAATTAGGCTGTCGCATATATTTCAACACCTCTTTAGTCCGTTTGATACAAACAAAGCCCATACTGAAGATTGTATTGCTAGGGTCAATTGTCCAAATTTTGTTGGTGGTCAGAAAGTTAATACTCCTTGTGTTTAAGTGTTTTTGGAGAATTTTGTTGTAAATGCACTAGTTGACTCAGGATCTGCATGTAGTATAATTTCTGGTAAACTTTTTGAGAAAGTTAAAAAATAAAGAATTGTTATTTTCAATGAGTCCACCAAGCTTATGTGTTA
This sequence comes from Clitarchus hookeri, assembly GCA_002778355.1. Classification (NCBI taxonomy): domain Eukaryota; kingdom Metazoa; phylum Arthropoda; class Insecta; order Phasmatodea; family Phasmatidae; genus Clitarchus; species Clitarchus hookeri. The sequence continues at coordinate 1,445,072 of NQII01000003.1, forward strand.
TAAAGTTTATTATGAGCCCCTGCCAATCTCATGCTGTGTCGTTATTAAGGTAAAGATATATCGTTTTACCTGAATGTTTAAATGTCTTGTGGTTGAGAACCTTAGTTTGGACTTCATTTTTGGAGCTGATTTTATGGCTTCGTGTGGAATGATTTTGAATATGCAAGATAGGCATATTTTTTTTAAGTTTATACCTAACGTAAAAATTCTCTGTGTTAATAGTGAATCAAAGCTTTGTCTTTATCCAGAGTTAAATCCTGAATTTGAAGCCTAACAATTTAGTGATCCCTTCGGACATCTGAGTAAGCAAAGTCTGACATTAAAAGATTTATATGGGCAGTTTTTTAAGGTACTTAATTCTGAACTTGCACTCACAGACCTTTTGGAATACGAAATTAAGTTAATTGATAAACAATTTGTAAAAGTCACCATTATTGTTTGGCACTCCGAAAAATGGAGTTTCTTAAGCAACAGTTTCAGGAGATGTTACACAAGGGAGTTATTGAGCAGGCAACGGTACAGTATTCTAAGCCTGTATTTCTGGTACCTTAACCAAACGGTAAACAGATAATGGTAGTTGACTATCGCAAAATAAATCAAAAAATTTATTTTGAGTCTGTCCCATTGCCTGAACTATTCTGCATTTGATTGGCTTGGGAAAGCCAAATTTTTCACTATTATTGACTTGAATGCTGCCGATCACATGCATATAACAGACGTTAATAAAACACGAATGTAATTTCTGAGGTCTATTTAGAAAAAAAAAGAATACAAGAATGATTGCCAATGTTTGCAGTTTCATGATAATACCAGTTATTTTAGTTTAATCTAATATTGTATATAATATTTACTACAAACTTAATGCAAATCATTAGGTAAATGCTAATTTGCAAATAGAAGAAGAATACTTCTTTTTCTGCCACTTTGAACAGACAATTTATCGTCATACCAGTTAACATTTCATATCAATATCTACATTTTATACATTTACTTAAGTAGTTAGAAAATAGGCATTTAAACGCAGCTCCATGACATGGAATGATGGATGGAGCCGGGGAGTCTCCGAACTTTACAAAGGAAAATGTAAACATAATGTGTTTGCATTCTACTTCTGCGACGGCCATCTTGGCAGCCAGTGTGTTGCAACGGCAACCACTTTGTTTTCAAAATTTTCTAAAAAAAAAAAAAATGTTTTATGTTATTAAATATAACAAAAATTGTTTTAATTTTTCAAAATGTTATTTAATATTTCAAACACTTTTTTAAATATTTTAAAAGTTATTTTTTTTATATTTCAAAAGTTATTTTTTTTTAATATGTAAAAAAAAATTTCCTCGAACATTTCATGATGGCCATATTAATTTTTCCTACATAGCCGCAGGCTATGGCTCCTTGCTACGAACCCCCCTAGCCATTAAATCTGTTCCTAAGTTAATTTTTATATGTAAATGAATTTATTAAACGCTGTGATTTTCATATGTAAATGAATTTATTAAACGCTGTGATTTTCATATGTAAATGAATTTATTAAACAATTTGTGCAGTATAAATACTATTATTTAATATACATTTCAGTGTTGACGAATCCCCCTGGCCATTGGTGCCGCAGTGAAAGAGTGGCTAGACATAGCCCGTACTGTTTCTTCCAGCTTACAATAATTAATAAAAATGATTCTTTAATAACACTAAATGATAATTTTTTCTCTCAGGTTTATATAATGGATATTGAACAAAGTAATTATTATTCAGGTGATGTTATTATTAAACACTCTTCACTTTTGTAATATGCGCTGGTGTATAACTTGTTTCCTTTGCAAGTTTCTTCCACAGTAAAAGAAGTATTTCAAAAAAATTTATTATTTAATAGAACTAAATAATTTATCAGGTATACATAATGGATATTGAAGCACACTTGTGTAATATGTGCTGGTTGGTGCGTGTGTATGACTTGTACAGTATCTCAGGTTTGTTTAATAAATATGAATATGAAATTATTAACTACTTTTGTAGTATATTCCACCATGAGATCTATTTTTTCTCAGTTGTACATAATGGATATTGAAGCATGAACTGGACACTTGTGCATAGTTATAACTTGTTTCCTTTACAAGTTTCTTCCATCACAGTAAAATAAACATTAAAAAAATTGATTATTTAATATCACTTGAAGCATGAACTTGACACTTGTGCATAATTAAAACCTGTTTCCTTTACAAGTTTCTTCCACTACAGTAAAATAAGTATTAAACAAATTGATACTTTAATAGCACTTGAAACATGAACTGACCACTTGTGCATAATTATAACTTGTTTCCTTTACAAGTTCCTTCCACCACCACCAAAAATAATAATAAAATTGATTCTTTAATAGCACAAAATAATTTCTCAGGTGTACAAAATACACAAACCAATTATTGGTATTCAGATGAATTTATTAAACACTTGTTGCAATACAAATACATTTCAGTACAATATTTCTCACAGGTTAATATAATATAAACCGTTGGTTTATATATAACAGATATTGAACAAAATAAGAATTATTCATATTAAACAAAGAATTTATTAAAAACTGTATGCAGTAACAATACATGCTTACCAGTTGCTGCCACGTCCTTACGCTTACCATCTGCATGACATAACCATGCAGACGAACCCCGGACTTGGAACCGGCTGCTCACTATTCCTACAACACTATCAATACACAACACACACACATATATATGTATATATATGTGTATATATATATATATATTGGTAACGTCATAGGTGGGTTGCGAAGCAGCAGGGGGATGCCGATTAAAGTGAAAGCTCCAGCAATGGGAAACAGAATACGGACGGGCACTACAGTGTGATACCAACGACACGGTGTGTGATGCCAACACAGTGCGATGGTGGGTTAACAAACAAGAGAGAGAGAATAGTCAAATGTACATCGATATGACTATTACACATGCTGTAGTATGGCTGGAAACCACACATGACAAATAATATAAAGCAGAATGCTGTAATCTAGCGTACAGAATGGGGGAAACGCACATACGCTTGACAAGCAGTTGCCGACAATGACTCTAGCAATATCTACACACATATGTGTGACATGAAGTTAGGGGCAGTGAGTGTGTGATTGAAACACATGCATAAAGAGATAGATACATATATGACAATAAGACAGTAGCGTGAGCTAAAGAATAATACTTGCAAATGCACATCGTGCACCCATTAGCATAAAATATATGTGGGAAATAAGGAACGCATGAGTGGTATACATGCAAGACTACTACTTGCATGTGCACCAGTTTATTTCCGAGAAAAACACACATGTACAGGACGTGCTGGTAACAGGCCTGGCAAGTAAGATGCTAGCTTGCATGCGCTCCAGCGTGTTACCACCCAGTGTACCTGGCAAGGAGAAGATTGCAACTCTTGCATGAGCTACAGTACACTGAATAAGACTGTGCGGGCCAATAAATATTATACCTGGCAAGCCATCTGGTCTTGCAAGGGCTCTAGTATACTGCAGGAAATAAAAAATTGATAATTTACCTGACAATGTTAGGAACTTGCCTCTTGAATGAGCTACAGTAGACTATCAGTCAGCATAACTCACAAGCCTATAACACACATCCACGTGCTACAGCATGCTTATCGAGATATAAATATGGCTACCAAAACCCTCAGCAATGTACGTGACAAGCGGAATACGACGATGCTTGTACGTGCCCCCGTACATGCTGGGAGGAAAAGCACTCTCTCCGGCGACATACATAACTATGTACGCCTGGCCCAGAGCTCTTTTTCCAATTAGGCCTGATAACCATAGGGGACGGTATATATGCCATCATCCAGGACTTGTCTTTTGTCGTCCATCCACGAACGAGCCAATTTTGTTTGATTGCTCCATGTAAACCTCGTGGTGGTACGACCTAATACCAGTGACCTGCACTCTCATGCACCGCAGGGCCAAAAGGATACGCCAATAATAGTCAAAAGTTATCATCTTTTCAATTACGCACTTTAGTATCCCCTTCGCGCGTTTCCCTGCCGTATTCAGACAGCGGTACGCATACACTTTCGCCCTCAACTCGACAAACTCAATCATCTCGTTACCCGCACATTCATCCTTGAACGTCATAATTACCTTAGAATTGGTAGTTGAGAAACGAAGATGAGTGGTCGGGTAGCTGCTGGTGTCGAACTCCGACATGAGCATCGGGTTCATGGCGAGCTCACTGTAAAAGTCAGGGCAGGCAATCTCCAATACAAGGCTATCAGTATCCATGTAAAGGAAGTTCACACTGCCCCCATACCGCGCTCGCATTACACCGTAGTAAATTCGATACATGAGTGTTTTTGACAGGTCGAGTATGGAAAACCCAGCATATATGGGCTTGTCAAACATAATGCTCTCTTGGCATAATTTCACCAGGGAAAATTTCTCATCTTAAATAGTACTGCATGTAAATGCAGGCTTTGCAATGAGCTTCTTCGCCCGAACTTCTCTACACACGAGTTCCATACGCTGTCGTTTGCACTCATTCTCCATCAGTTTGCCGTACATTGCCTTATTCATTAACTTGGAAAAGTACTTCTCGAAGGTGTTCGTGGCCGCCTGACATTTCGCAGTATTCAAATCTATATAAGGCTTCAGCCACAGCTTCTGCTGGAATTAAAGGACTCGGTGAACAGCCTTCAGCCGTATCCCATGAAACAACGCTTGCTTTAAATTAAGGTAATGTGCGATATAATGAAACTTGCTCTCCAAGGTCGTCATGAATTTCGTTTGTTTGGACCCCGGGGGACACTCGTTCACTGGCGAGAATGGAAGATCAGTATGCTCTTCATGAAGAGCACAAGGGTACACTACGTCCACCTCCAGTATGTAGCTGACATCTCTGTCGTCCGGCACGCTCATCACATCGATGCTTGTGCTGGTCCATTCGAAACCGCCATATGGGAGTGGCAGGGACATTGCTCACACATATAAGTTATTGGCATCTATATACTGAAGGTAGGTAGATGGCTTGTCGGCATCGTACATGTCTGGTATATGCCTATTGTTGGCAACCACATGCCGCTTAATACATTGAGCCACCTTTCCCTGAATAGCAGCCTCAATAAACAGGTGGATATCATAGTCGCTAAGCATGTTTAATTACACCTGCGTCTTGCACAACACTGCATAAAACGAGAACCCAGGAGCACTAACAAAACGCACACAGTCGAGACTGTATGTGCGAAGATAGAGCCCCGGAAATTCTCAAAGGCGTCGCATAGAATCAGCACGTCCATCTTCAGGTATAGCTCTGAATAGTCCTGTAGGGTGCAGCAGCTGAACGCATCCCAGATGGTTTGTGCGTGCTGGTAGTCCTCAGCACTAATGTTCCCCCCAGTAAGCCTATTATAGAATGACTCTATATCAGGTAACTGGCTCGGCGAGCTTCTCCATGAGCTAACATAATCGTAGGGCAAAATGCCTTTCCAGGTTACCAGCTCTAGCTCGCGTTCTACCGTGAAGAAGCGAGATGTTGTGTGGAATTCGACGGATAGGAGATTCTCAGCGAGCGTTGCTAGGTTGGCAGACATGAACCTATATGTATCGATGAACTGTATAGTGAACTTATCGCCCAAACTCTTACTGAAGGTGATGAGTTTTTACTCGGTATTTGGAATAATAAATATGTCCTGGGAATCATAGCCAAGCTGCTTAATTATATAAATGGCATCATACATTAAGTTATGGAAGAGTATCGGCAGTCTCTGGGGGCGGCTATTCTATCTTGTGGTTGTAATAAATTCCAGTACCTTTAAAATATTTTTTCAATTCGGCGGGGCCCTTAAGTTCCTGTAGCTATCATAATATTGTACTGTGTTCCCATTCTTTTTATAGGTGGTCCAGTGAGTCCCAGCCCCAGAACACGTAACTAAATTTACTATGCCACATTCTACATGTCTTGAGTGCTGCTGCAATTTGTCAAGCATGAAAACACCCTGGAAATTATGTATTTTATATTTTCGTGAAAATTTACGCAACTCTATATTTATTGATGGGAATTTAGGTAGTTCACTTATGACTTCCTCCTCTTTCTACGGCTCTGTTTTGAGCCCCCACTGCGGTACGGGCGCAAATACAGTCCTTTTCCCATTTTTTTTTGCGCTGACAATATTTTTTATTTTTTTATTATGACATAATTGTTCAGATAAACGTTTATTCTCGTCCTTAGCACTACTCATGGCTCGCGCAATATCGCTTGCCCCACCAATTAAATTTCCCAATACTCCTAGGGCAGGTAAAATGAATGGAAGTATCCCTCCGCGCTTAGCCTTCCTACGAGTACATATCTTTCTTCCAAACTTGATCCGTCGTTTAACTTTGGATTTCATAATTTTTTAAACTCCTCAAGCAGTCAGGCGTGCGCCGAGCTTAGAATTGGCAGAACCGGCTATTGCTTTGGCTGTACTAGCAATAATACTATCTGCAGTGTGTTGGTCATTCAAATTAATACTAGTAGGGTACGCAATGCCCTGTTCCTTGCACGCACTGTCTAAAGTATTTACAGGTGGAGTTCGGTACCATCAACCCGGGATGCGCAGGAAGGTAGTCAGTCGCGACATTAAGGGGTCAGCCAAATCGGGACGCGAGATGCGAAACACAGTGCAGAATCAGAGACAGTTACCAGAGTCACGTAGGACGAGTAGTATCACCATACCAGGATGCGAGTCAGCCAGTCAGTTACCGCATCAGTCAGTTAGTTAGCAGTCAGTCAGTTACAACGCACCAAGAAGACGGAGTCGAGTGGTGAACTTCACCGAGAAGTGCCATGTCGAGATAGTGGGATTGTCCAGTGCACCCTGTAGCTGCGAAGGATGCTTGGGGGTCCACAAAGGGTCCCTTGCCGGGACATGGTAGGGTAGTAAGCAGTAAGTTACTACCCTACACCTAGAACAGGAGCGAGTGGAGAGCTCCAACGAGGGGCACCACATCGAGAGGAAGCCAGCTGCATGCAACAAGCCAACCACAGAGGGCCTTTAGCAGGGCCATCCAACTCACCAGACCTCAACTGCCGGAACAACTTCCATGCATCATGTGCAGGTAAGTAAACCCGTCGTCACTCAGGGACCTGTCCTGTCACCTAATGCCCTACAGCATCGGAAACGTAGCCAGAACAGTGTAACCAGCCCTTCAGGCCAGAACTCGCAGGGCGTTAAAGTATGTGTAAATTCCCGCAACAGTGCCAGAAATGTATGAGTAAATTCCAGTTAAATAAACCTGTTCAAAACTAAAAAGTCGTGAAGTCATTGTGTGATATACCCTCAACCTACAAGGCACCCTATAGTCTGTGCCATTGAACTTTAACTGTAGACCCTACGAACCATTCTGTACACCCCAGATGGGGAGTAGCATCAAGGTTTGTGAATGGATTCGAACATTGGCTGGCCAGTGTGTGTGACTTCTTTCAGCAAGGCACTGAGGTCTCGTCTGTTGACAATATTTTGCCCTCCTTCCACCTTGCTTCACTACCGGATGTTTTTCCTCCCTGCTGGAGCGACGGCAGCCATCGCTATTTTGTCTCGTCCTGCACATCTCCTCTACCTGATGCGTGACGAGCGGGCCAATTGGCGCTGTGTAGGCTGCAGTGTACGACCTTCCTCACCCCACACCTCACCGAACGATTCAGCCATTTCCCTACCCCACACCTCCTCCCACCGAATGAGCACGTGTTTTGCATGTCTGACACAACCACTTTTTTTTATATCTAGAAACAAAATAAATTTTAACTAAGATCTGATTTGAGATCCGACTATTGTGACGTTTATGAAATCCTAGCCATTTGACATATGCTCTATCGTCTCTAGACAGTAAAATTTTCTGGACCAAATAAGTATTAGGATATGTGGTTACCAGTATTTCTTGCTTGTAAAATAGGTTCGTGGTTTGTAATGCCGAATCTTTGCAACCCGAAATAATTCTGCAGACCAGCTAGGCTTGTATCCCTTAGAGAACAGATTTTTAAGACGTGAAATGCGCACATAATCACCTATTTTTGCTTTCTGTTTGGTATAATCTACAACATTTGTATGTTTAAACACCACCTCCAGCAAATAATTGTCTTATACATCTCCTGGGCCTATGTATTTTGTTATTGTACTTGCTAATAAAGCGGGGTAACATATCCAGCTAATTTAATTTCCTCTCGCTGATAATTCATGCTACATTAAATTTTTCAGAGTTATGTTAAACCGGTCCACTATAGATGCTTTTTTCTCGCTAAATGCACTGTAATGGTTAATGTTATTCTGTTTCATTAGTGAATGGAATGGTTTACCGTAGAATTCCTTGCCCAAGTCTATCTGAATATTTCTTGGTGATCCCTTATCATTATAACCATTTTATAGCCCTGGCAACGTCAATTCCCGTCTTACGGGGACACCCCACACAAATTTACTTTAACAATCGATTACTGTTAACAGGTATATATAGCCTTTATTCACAGAAGTTTACGGAATCATTTCCACCAGACCTGCCTGATACATGTCGCGAAGCTGAAACAACAGTACATGCCTTCTAATGTAATTCCTTTGTGCTGGTTGGTGCAGCTCAGCTGCATCCCTGCACGAGACATTTTTTCACTACATGTACCTGCCTTCATGTAATTCTTCCACGATATTCACTATCTCATTGGTGTGTGAATTATTTCTGGCCTGTTGGGATGTAATGAGTAGATGTAGGCTTGCCACTAACTCGTTTACATTGTCGCAGTAAGTGTACTCGAACTGACTGTTATCATCAAGTGTTGAACTTAGTCCCGAGCCGCTAGATATTCCAACGTCCGGAAACAGCTCTGACACAATGTCAAATTTCGGGTGTGATTCATCCTTATATGTGTTGCTAGTCGCGTAATTATCAGTTAAATGTGCACTCCTGATAGAAAGCTATTTTTTATATTGATTTGGAGCTTCTCGCGAGTATTCGACAGGTTTGCCTTTAAATAGTAGTTTGTAAAGGCCCAGGGCCGCGCAGGTTATTTCATTATAGATCTGTATGTTATCATAAGGCAAAAAAAATATTTGCTCGTTTCCCAGATACCGTTTTTTATTCCTCCTGTGAACGCCGCAAATCCTGTCATTAAAACGAGCCGTATTAGATGTGAGACAATTACGAACAGTGGCTTAGTGAGAACTGTCCTTTTTAGGTTTTAATTCGACCAAAAAAACTTTGTCTGGAATTGGCTTTATTTCTTCGTCCGTGTCAGTCTTTACGACAGGGGGAATATACTGTGAATATACTGTTTATTTAGCGCATCCAGTTGGGATGTGATTGGTTGAAAAGCTTGTTCCAGTATGGCATCTTGCTAAATATGTGCTCGTTTCGCCTGCAGATTCTTGCCACGCACACTTGTAATAGCACAGCATAAATCCCCCACAGCTGCAGACATTATACTAACAATTAAAGTGAAATGCATGTACTTTATATATTAGACAACAGATCTACGTGCAATCAGATTGACTATTTTATCCTACAATGTATTGAGTTATTTGAGAACGGCAGTACATATATGCTCGTAATGCTGCCATTTTTCATCGTCCGTGCGCAAATCATTTAAATAACGAACAATACAGTGTCGTACAAGTACCTCTATATCTGAAAGGCAACTTCTCAAACTTTAGTTTGCAGCTATCCACTTCTTCGAGCATATTTATAGTAATTTTATTAGTCATACCCTCAAAAATTGTGCTGAGTTTGGTTTCCAAGCTACCTAATCTCTCCAACTGCACATGTAGTGTGTTTAACACATCTACACTTTTGCCAGACGTATTTAGTTGCTCGTCTAGTTTAGTGGAGAGGCTTACAAACCCGTTACCAACGGTCTGTTCGACTGCTGTGAGCTTGGTGTCCACACCACTAAGCTTGCCTGCAGTCTCATTTACTACACGCAAATTATCTCTCAATGTTGCCGCGAGGGTTGTAAGTGATCTATAATCCACACGATCGCCTAAATATACCAGCTGTGCTTCCACATCAGGTACTTTGCTTCCCACTACGATTCGCATGTTATTAGTTAAAGTTTGAAAATAGTTTGTGACTGTAACAGTCAACGCACTGACGAGATATAGGTTCGATTTTAAATTCTTACTTATTGCATCCAGCGTGATGCTGCTTGTGGCTTTGTCATTAAGGTGGCTGTCTAGTTTAGCTGCAAGACCACTAACTTGACCACCTACATCATTAATTTTCTTCTCCATAGCTGAAACTGTAACGCCTATTGCGTCGAATTTCTGTAAATAATCGGATAATTTGCGAAGCTGGATGTCCAATTTGGTAGACAGTACATTCGTGTTGGCGAACAGACAGCCGTCCATAGCAACGAGGTTCAAGTCCAGCTTCTTATCTACGTTACTCTTGGGCTTTGCTTTAAGGTACTCGCCAAGTATGGCGGTGAGGCCTGCTAGAACTATAGCACTTACTTGCTCTAATACATCGTCGATTTTATTGTCCACGGCTGTGATCCTGCCTCCTATCGCTTTCAATTTCAGTACATCTTCGGATAATTTGTGAAGCTGGGCCTCCATTTTGGTAGACAGCATGTTCGTGTTGCTGGACAGCCTACCTTCCACTGCTTCGAGTGCGTCCCCGCCAGTAAAGGCGGTCAGTTGGGATACATTTTCTATTAATGTGCAGAGTCGCAAATCCATGTTTGTGGTAAGTATGTTAATATCGAAGAGGTGTCCTTCCACAGTAGCAAGTTTCCCAACCAACACAGATAGTTTATTAACGTCTTCGGTCAAAGAACATAATTCACTTGTCATGGTTGTATGAACTCTGCTGGCTATACGCTCTCCCATAACACTCAGTGCAGTCTCTAAAGCTGTGATTCGTGTTATACATGCCAATAATGTGCGCAGATGCGTCTCGATACTAGTTTGAAGTGTCGTCACTGACCGCAACGCTTCTGATGTAACGCTTCGTACAAAGGATACATTTGCAGCATTACATTCATGTTTAGGGATGCCTAAATGATATGCTTTTTTCCTCCGAAACTGCAATATCCATCGTTGGTAGATATGATACAGCTTTCCGGTCCCCGCTTCACACTGCTATAACCAAATTTGGATACTGAGTAGCTCATTCTTCACTGACGATCAATAACGAACTGGTCAAAACATCTACAGTACCACCCCTTATTATGTGGAAAATCTTTTGCTATCACTAGGAACCCGTGAGGTTCGCACCAGCAACGCGAACACATTTCTTTAAATGTGTCAAATACCATATCAGTATTCACATGATCAGAGTATATGTGGTGGCAATTCAGGTCGTCCATACGAAATATGACTAGGGAATTAGTGTTGTCATGTAGAAGATGTTTCGGCATTCATGAATACTTTTGACATAGGTAAATAGAATCCACTGATACATGGCATCACATGCTAAAATATTTCTGCATTGTCAACTGTTTTTCGCATGCTAACTCGTCGAAAATAAATATGGTTTTCGGTAAAAATTCGCTTGGCTGTATGACTGCATCATTATCGCTACAGGGAAAATAACCAAGTCGGGCAACTGCTTGTTATATTTGTGATAGTCGTAAGTACTTTGGCTGTTGAAGCGATTTTGTATATAGGTAAATATTTTCGAATCTAAGACTATTGGGTTCCTCTAGGAGGCTGACGAGCCCGCATGTCTTGCCACAATAGCTCGGTCTGGCTATAATAGCTCGTACGGTCCCTGATAATAACTTTCCATGACGTGATTTAAAGCAGTTTATTTCATCTCTGTCAACATCACTCATCTGCACAGGAAGCGTGGTTCGCTGCTGCGCGATCTCCATTGCACTGGTCTGCAAATAAGTTAATCAGCATTATTTATATAAGTTTTTTTGACGTCTGTTATGTAAAATTCTCAAATACTTAGTTAAAAAATTTGTGGAGCGATAGAGAGTCTGGGATGAGCCCTATCTCTTTGGAAGTGGGCGTTCGTGTTGTTGTGTCAGGACATAATTATTTGTTAATGGCGTCCCGATAACTTAACGTCTGCTGTGTCTGGAGATAAAGAAGTCCCATTAACTTAAATTACTATTGATATGGAGACACCTGGTTAACCTATATGTTGGCTTTGAGCCGCTCTTGTTTATCTGCTGGCTGAGGCAACAGGTGATTAGTAGACGAGGTTTTTTTGAACACATGTCTTTACATCCTAAGTTGGAAGAAACTGAAATGTTTTATATCAAATGTATTGATACTTGGAATTCATTTTTCGTATGAAGAATTAGTTTCTTTGTTCTCATACATTATATAAACTTGTAAATGAAACAAGTGTCCAGTTCATGCTTCCATATACATTATGTAAACCTGAGATGTTATTGGTTCTGCAAAGAGTGGTTACTTGAATCATATGAATACTTAAATAAACCTGACACAAATATTTAGTGTTATTAAAGAATCAGTACTTCTTTTACTGTGGAAGAAACTGTGTGCCTGTACAAACATATAAAGGAAACCAATTATACACATGTGAAGAGTGTTTAATAATAATGTCATCTGAATAATAATTGGTTGTTTCAATATATATTATTATTTGAATTGGAGAAATTATTTAGTGCTTGCATGTATTACATCATAGTATTGATACTGCAAAATGTTATTCATTAATTCATATGGATAATAATTATATCAACACAATAAATATTATTTTGTGTTATTAAATATTCGGGGTGTCAATGCTCGATGCCTCGAGCGATTTAATGGCTTAGGAGGTTCGTTATAGGGAGCCATAGCCTGCGGCTACGTTCGAAAAATAAATATGGCCACCATGGAATGTTAGAGAAAAAAATTAAATAGTAAATAAACTTTTAAAATATGAAATTAAATTTTTATATATTAAATAAAATTTTGAAAAAAAAAATTAAAATTAATTTTTTTTTAAGATTTTTGGAAAATTTTGAAAACAAAATGGTCGCCGTCGCAACGCACTAGCTGCCAAGATGGCGGTCGTAAAAGTGGAATGCAAACAAGTTATGTTTACATTTTGCTTGGTAAAGTTCGGTGACTCCCCGGCTCCATCCATCCCTCCATGTCATGGAGCTGCGTTTAAATACCAATTTTCTAACTACTTACTTAATTATATAATTTAAGGCTGTTAGCTAACTTCATTTACATTACACACTGAGGTGATTTTTATTTCCTTACTAACAGTAATTTCATTTCACCAAATAACCAAATGTGTTCGAGATACACAGTAAACTACGATTGTTTAAAATTAAAGCAGCACCACTACAAACAAATTCTTTATATGTAATCCATGACACACAAAGAAAAAAATTAACAATTTTTTTGTAGGTCCCTGCATTAAATAATTTAACTCCAGTAAGTTATGTAGTAGATCGGTTAGGTAGTACTCGACTACATAGAATGATCGTCGAGTGATTGAATATAATAAAGGGTGTTCTGAATATTAATTATAATTACGATGAAGAGAGGAGACGAATATTGAGGAAACATCGTATGACGTTTCGGAAAGGTAGACTTTTGAATACACGTACGAAAAAAGTTTACGTCGTTTTAGGTATCGGCCGGGGTACAAAAGCTGATGAAAGTCAGGCAGTACGGAAGCAGGTCACGGTGAACTAAAGCTAGCACAAGACGTTGTTTCGAATCCTTGCAATAAAAGATCGTATGCTTCATTCGTGTACCATCGATTAATAAAATGAATTTTTTTTATTGATCGATTCCTGTGAATAATTACGTTAGAAAACTCAATTCATATGACGGGCTGTGGACAAAATACACTAAAGAATATGGCACAGGCACATAAATAAAACTTATCGTAATTCCTTCATTAAAATTTACTTAACACTAAAGAACCGCTATGCTGCTCATAAAATTTGTAAAAGAATAGAACTGAAAATGATGAAAACCTGACAAACTCAATATGACAAATCACCAAACTATATTAAACGAAATAAACTATTTTAACTTCCTCCTTTGCACATTATTTCCTTTAATTGCCTAGTTAATTAAGAAGTTTTCTATATCATTATTCGGCAAGGATAGCTGGAAGTTATTAAAATCATTAGAAAGTTCTTGGTAATTTTGTATATCAGTTCAAAATTAAACCAGTAGTAATTCTGAATATGTGATGATTTGAAAGTTCGTTAGTGTTATTTGATGACGGGGAGCTACTATGGTCAGCATGATCAGCTAAAAATATTACCAGAATGACTTCCACAAACTCGACACATAAACAGTTGAAATGGGCGGAAATATATCTACACAAGATTATATGGGTGTGGTTCGGCACCCTTCTTACGATATACAGAGGTTACCGTAAATGGCGTCATCTTCGTCCGCATCGGCTGACAACTGAACATAAGACCCGGCAAGAAAGGAACATATTCATGTATTGTTTGGGTTATTTAAATTGTTAAGCATGGCAAAGTCTGTAAGTGCCGAATATTAACTTTTTTTTATTATGTATATGTTAATATTTTACTCACCCGTCCCACTTTATTTTCGTACTTCATGAAACTGTTTTTAACATGACTGGAACATCTATAAGAGCAAATACTCCTTCAGCTTGACTGTATCCAATTCCAACAGCAATGTATCCCCATACGAATGCTGTGTTAATACTGTTGCCGTATTCAGGGTTTTCTGTGGGAACGTACTATATTTTATCGCAAGCCACGCATTTGAATTTCAGCGTGTCCTTCAGTCCTGCCCTCTGTTCGTTTTGTATTACATATCTTCCTCCTGTATACTCCATCTTATGTTCATTAATCTTGAAATATTGTATCATGAAGTAATCCAGATCAACTACACGGCGACCCGATATTTCAAATGCTTAGGATTTGTTACTGGAGTAGTCATATCATTTTCTATAATAAGTGGTAGAAGTTCTTCACCACTGAAATAGAAATAACTTTTTAATTCATATGTATTGTTTAATCTTATTTGAAGTAATATAACAGTTTCACCGTGTGTTATTTCGACACTCCTCAGTTCGAAATCTTCCCAAAAGGCAGAGGTTGCAGGATTTAATGTACCCACTGGTAAATTTCTAGAATATGTTCTTTGATGAACTATAATTTTTAACTTCACATGATATGGGTGGAGTTGCGTGCTCTGAAACCCCAAATAGATCACTGCAAATAAAACATGTACAGGAGTATCAAAAATGGTAGCAAGGGAATTGCTTAGTAACTGATTATTTTATTATGAAGTACTTAGAGTACAAATGAAACGTCGATAAAAGTTTTGCCCTTCGAATAAAAACTATTATTCATTTACGTTGTAATGGCTGTAACACACCGCTACGTTAGATCTGCGGACTTGGGCTGCCCACGACCTAGACTTATCCGGAACAAATGTGGAACTACCCCGAAAATATAACATCAGTGAGCCTAGAACTTCAACACTGCAGATTTATTTACAAGTGTCCTGCAGCCAAATTTAATGTAGGCCATTTATAAAACATAGTGACAATCAACTCAGCACTCAGCCATTTTATTTTACACATGGCTGGTGCAAACCGCATCCACAAGTTTAGGTATTCAGAGGGAAGGTCGAAGATGAAGAAACGAGTGAATATTGCTTATTATTGTTTGAAACGGAAAATATTAAAGAACTTTTGCATCATAGATAAAACGCAAAAAAAAAACTTTTAATACTCAATAAATGTTAGAAAATTCAACTTTTTCTTTTTTTTTTCACGAAATTCAGCATTATCGAAGTTTTTATAAACCTTCACAACGTTCATAGTTCTCCTATGTATGTTAAAAATCAGGAATTTCAATTATTTTCATAAACCTACTTATTTAATTTTAGTAGTTTTACATAGAATGTGAGTAACTTATATTTAATATGAACCGCCACTATGAAAAATACTTGCTTTATATTTTCATTGGCCGCCAATTCCTGTAAAATTCCAACAGAAACAATATTAGTACAGTTTGCTTCCAGGAATTTCGTTTCCTTGGTGGACATATTCAGCGCGAAAATAAATGTTTTAAAATTGAAGTAAATTAAAAATGTAAGTAATTAAGAAAGTTTTGAGCAAATTCATTATAATAACCGCCATATATTCTGTGTGACAAACTAATTTATAATACATAACATGCATAAACAGAGCTTCTTAAGTTAAAAACAGATTGTGATGTTCTATCTAAATAAGTAGCAGATAATAAACGAGAAGCCCAGACAATTGGAACAGCGTTTAAAGAAACCGTTTATTGAAGTAAGTTCTGCCCCTTCAGATTTATATGTTATAACAACGTGTAGCACGAGAGGAACATTATATATACTTCCTAACAACCGACATTGGTTCGCGATGAATTTAATTTTAGTGTACTACACTTCTGCCAGGCCTACTCAGCATTTATTGATATTAATTTGTATCACGTTCTACTGTATTTGTTGTAGTAATGAATGAAATGGAAACTAAACGGCTTGAAATGCCACAGCTGGTTACTGACCTACTTCTGATGGATGGTTAGCGCGCGTCTGAACAAAGTGAGGAAGTGCGCTGCCGGTTTCAAATCATTGCCCGGGGCGTTGGCAGTGTCTATCGCTGCTTTCATTTTCTATATGTTAGAAAAAACTTTTTCGAAGTGTTGTGTTACTAGGGACATCTGCAGCTGCTCATTTAAATGCATATGCAGTGCACGGTTATATAACCAATGTTCCAAGCTGAATATATATTTTTACGAAACAAATTCCTCTTGTTATTTCAGACATTAAATTATCTGTAGAGAATCGTCCTCCTGGCATTAAGAATATCACATGGAGAAATGTAAGCTGGTTTATTCGAGACAGTTTCATAATAAGGATTTTAAATACTTTTTCAAAATATTAAGTTTTGTGTTAATATATTTATGTTTGCAATAAAGTACATATATTTAGTTGTTGTTAAGCTGCAGAAAAAATTAAAAGGTTGATATAAAACTAAAATATTGTTCATGACAATGAATAGTACATTTATTTATTTAAAAGACCCTATTTCAATTAATTAATTAATTCATGTAATTCATGTCCTTTTCAGTTCTTGAGTTACATGTGTTTCAATGTGTATTTATGAATATTAGTTAATAATGTATATACAGACTGAGTATAAAAGAATACCCCAACTTGGAAGGTCTAAAATATATGAAAACCAAACAACTTGTAAAATTGATTGACCAATCAAATGAACCATGGAACCGTGAAGTTTGTTTACCAAACATTCATAAATGTTCACTGTGACCACCACGAGCGGCCCGAACTTTATCGACGCGATAATAAACTCTTTTCACACTTTTGTCAGCATGTCTGGTGTTACGGTTTGGATGGCGTCCGTAATTCTCGTTTTGAGGTCGTTAATGTTAGCCGGCAATGGTGGACAAAACTATTGTTCCTTTACGTTCCCCCCCATAGAAAAAAATCGCACGGGGTAAGACACGCGCTTCTTAGGGGGCCAGTGATGAGGAGCCTGGTCACCAGCTGCTCCTCGACCAATCCAGCGTTGCAGCAACGTCTCGTTCCGGTATCCGCTAACAGCTAGGTGCCAATGAGATGGTGCACCATAAAGGAAACATCAGACCGCCCCCTTCACATAGACTTGTCGAATGCGACCTCGCTACCCCCTCACCACCTCAAACCGAGAGTTACGAACGCCATCCAAACCGTAACACCGGACATGATGACAAGAGTGTGGAACGAGTTTGATTATCGCGTATATGTAGTTCGGGCCGCTCGTGGTGGTCACATTGAACATTTATGAATGTATGGTAAACAAACTTCACGGTTCCATGGTTCATTTGATTGGTCAATCAAGGTTGTAAATTGTTTGGTTTTGATATTATAGACCTCCAAGTTGGGGTGTTCTGTTATACTCATTCTGTATATTTATTTATAATACATACCTACATACACACACCCATGTATACGTACATAAACATCCATACACAAATGCGTATGTAGTCATACACTGACGTGCACATACAGAAACAGACATAAAACACATTTACACACTCACTGTTGGCAAGTTTCATACAATAATTCAGAGGAATGCTCGCCTTGTATTTATTGGTTGGCAAAGTTTCAGAGGTTTTTTGCACTCTAGCTGTCTACCATTTTGGTGAGAACGCATCGCCCTTAATAGTTTTGGCCAATTTTCTAGATCTAATTAAAAATTTACGGATTTTAGGTATTGTTAAAACAAATGGGAGACACGCGCACGTTTGTAAAACTTGTTTTATGTATAATTTACATCTGGCAACAGTGTGTTGTGACTTGCTGCATGGAAACGGATCGATTTCTTTCCTCTCCCCTTTGTCATAGAACACGAAAGATCGAGAGATAAAATAAAAGAAAACTGAAAGGGAGCGCTTCTTTGGAAAAATTTGTGAACTAATGCGACAGATTTGGGCAAAGTTGTTTGAAACGCCACTATGTTCGCCAGCAAGGATTTATTGCTTCAAAATGGCGGCTCAATTTTGCCCTTAAGCTGATGTGATTTCACTTCTGCTCCCTCTACCTTAAGCTGTTAAATATAAACAATTATTCACTTCAGGGATGATGTAAAAAAAAAAACAAAATGAACCGAAAGTGAGAATTGACGAAAATTATTTTGATTACTTTTTCAGAGAGTACAGTAAATGTGGGACATTCAAAGAAAAAATTACTGCCATTGTCTATAGGCTGCAACACTATTGTTGCTTCGTCCCAGAACAACTCGATGCACAGCTACAGTGTCATTATGAGAGAGAGGGTGTGCGACTACCAGCAGCCATTTTGTTTGTTAATAAATTGACACATCTAGTATTTCATTCACACAATTTCGCTTGTGCGCATGGGAATTTGGAGATCATCTTCTGTTTTGACCTTCGATCTGGTTTTAAAACCAATTCCTGGGGGTTCCAACCCTCATCCTTCACTGAAGCTGCGAGGGGTTAAATATTATAGTTGTATCATCTCAGCAGTTGAAATTACTATAGGTGGTATTGTTCTTTCCTTCCCTATCTATTTTTTCCTTGTCTTTCTACTTTTCTTCTTCTTTTCTGTCATCTTTTTCATCACATACTTTCGATTGTCTTTTTTCCTCTTGTTGTTTCTTCTGTTCACGATATAATTTGTATACTTTTCGGTGTAATAACCCTCCTTGACAATGCTGTCTTGCAGCATCTAGAAGATTTAAAATATATTAAATCTTCACAGTGTTTGCGAGTCTAATTTATATTTCTGTCCCCAGCCAGAGACACGCGTACATAGTTGCTTTAGCAGCCGCGCGGGCATTAAAGTGGTATGGCAATGCCAGAAGACGATGATGGTGCCAGATGAGAAATACCAGTTCTACACTGAATGCGATGATTATGGATTACCATGAATCGGTGTACGAAAAAACCTTCACTGAAGAAATTGAGCGAGGTGGAGCGATCGTTAAACTTTATGCTCGCATTCGGTAGGAACTGGGTTCGAATCCGGGTCCAGCCATCCTGATTAAGATTTTCCATGGTTTCCTGAAATCACTCCAGGTGAATACTGGGATGGTCCCCTTCTACAGGCCAAGACCTATTGCTACCCATTCTTACATGTCTGAGCAACTTGCTCCGTCTAGACGAAACGTTTTAAAGCTATAAAAATAAATAACAAGAATGTATTTTCATGATACATTTAATTGTAACAAAATATAAATTCTTTAAAAAAATAAGTTATATGTTTTTATTTTTAAGTTATTGTGGTCTCATAACCTGAATATATATATATATATATATATATATATATATATATATATATGTGTGTGTGTGTTTGTTCAATGAGAAAGACATGCTTAGATGAATCTGTATAAATATAAAGTAAATGACTGTATAATCTTATATTAAAAAACAACAAGTTACGTATATATCTAATCAGTAGGGCCACCTTTTTTTTGCGAAAATATTTACGTGGAGGATAGACTTCAATATCACATGTGCACACTTGCAGCCTTCCTTTCGCTATTGGCCGCTTGTCTTTGCGTGAAGAGTGTCTTTTACATGAGTGAGCCAATCAGAATTAAGTTTGTCCGATATTGACCGTCCGTAATTTGCGGGAAGACAAATAAGATTCGTAACAATTCAAATGATGTGCCCTACTAATGAGCCTTAATTTCCTTTTCATTTATGCAAATAGTTTTGAGAATATTCATAAAAGCATTGATTGTTAGTAGGCCTTAACATATTGTTGACAGTAATCTGGCATGCAAACATCTACATTATGGAGGTAGGACTGGGAGCATCATCTTCGGTTGTAAACAATCAACATTTTTGAATAAAGGTTCACTAACTTGGATTATTTACATGTCAGTTATTTTGAAAATGAAGTATGTGAGTCACTTTGTGCCGTAACACAAATAATTTGTTAGACACAAGTTCTAAATGAATAGCATTTAATATAATATTCTTGTACCAAATTGCTGATTCTGAAAATACTTTACCATGCAGCAAATATGAAAGTTGCATTTAAACAAAGAATATAGATCAATACAACAAATTTAACTTACTCCAATTATAAGCAATTTCAAATTGGTTTAAATAAACTTAGCAAAAGCTTTCGATTACAAATAGTAAAATATTTATTAAAAGGTTTGAAAAATTTTTTGTTACAAAAATAGCAAATTTTGATTAAAGTGATAGTTAAGCAAACACTAATATTTTATTTCAAAATACCTTTCTTTCTGAGCACCAAAAATCACTTATATGCAAAGGAAGGTGGGAAGCCACCATGGTCCAGAAAAGCCTCCATTCCACTAAAGTGAATTCAAATATTACAATAAAAATAGTTACGGTGGGAGGCAGTCAAGTGAGACCCTCCAAAGCTCCAAACTTTAAAATACGATACCAAGACGAAGCATTACAACATTTATAACAATGCCCTGACAGTTGAGTCGTGGAAACGGAGAAAACACGTCAAAAATAATTAAACTTGGGCAGCGCACAAAGACAATCACAAGACGTAAAAATAAGATGCACCGAAGACTCGACACCATAGTTAAAGTCAAACATAGTTTAGAAGGGCAACCGAAACCAAATTTTTGAATGGTCAGCAGCTACTGCACACCCAAGCAACTACACACACATGGCACACAAAATTACAAAGCCATTAAAACCCCACCGCAAAGCACAGTTACGTTTCCCACGACTCAACGTACAATGCCCTCTTACTCGGCATCAATGACTAGATGAATTCGTCAGTTTAACATATTGTCGAAGAAAGGCAGCTCAGCTAGGCGAAGTGAAGTACACGCGACACAAAGCAGGACAAGGCAGAGCAGAACGTAATAAGGGTGTATAGCCACCGTTTATCATCACTGGGACGCTACTCCCTCAGCGCGGGGGAAGTACAAGCCCTTGTGAGGGCTCTTGTCCTCCCATTTGCATGTCAAGTCTAAAGTCCAGGTTGGGGACAGCTAGCCCATCCCACCTGGCTGTCACTCAAATTAATAGATATACTGCAGCAAGACCAGCAATCTGTTTTGTTATTAGGGCCCCCTGTGTAGCGCCAGGGGACCTCGTACCCATAACCGTTTCCTCTCCTTCCCTGCCTTCGTGGGGCAAGGAAAGAAATGGTTCCTAAAAACCCAGAATTTTGAAATACAGGGCTTGTTGAGAACCGCTGCGAAGGCCGAAGCACTTTGTTGAGGTTTTAGTTTTTTTTAAGGGTGTAAATCATCCGCGCAAGGCCTTAAATCAACTTCATCCGCCAATCACAGAATAAGACGCTCGCGTCGTGGAAGGGGGAAAGGCAGGGAAGGGAATGCAAGGAATGCAAAGGAGGGGAACCGAGCACGCTTCCAAGGAACGTCACCGACCGCGAGTATACGGAGCGTTCACAATAGTAACGACGACGGCGCAGACGGCGCAACTTAAATCATGTAAGTTTACGTAGCCTACTGTAACTTTACTTGGTGATATTACAAAACGTTACTATGTGAGTAAACGTTTCTCGTTGGCTGTCCCAAAACATTTTGAGCAAAGGCTTTACTCGCTCTTGACAGCGTCCCAAAACTGATGAGTAATTACCCTGAGCATTCTGCCAAAGTTAAACTTTTACACTCACTATTTCAGCGAGTAACGAAAGGTAAACGAAAATGGCGGAAAGTTTAGCAGAATGCGGACATCATTTTTACAGACACAAACGGGAAAATTACAAATGACGAGTGATGAGCTTCGTACTTTTATATAAATGTTAATAACGGTAGCATTTTAGACTAAATATTTATGAATGATGTATGGCAAGTGAAGCTGTTTATCTATATAACTGACAGCTTGGAAAAGAAAGAATTTGGGGAAAGAGACAAATATCTTTGGTTATTTACATTGGTTGCCTAATCAGTACATATTTGTAAATACAGAATGCTATTAACATCATCTCCGTTTCAAAACCATGTTTACTTTTACTTTCCTCAGCTGTTACTCTCAGTTACTTTACTTTATTCTCTATTCCAATTCCTCTAACTAAATATCAAAACCAGGCCCGTGTTAAATTTGAACACAACTTATTTCCAGCAGTACAGAACAAGAGCAAGCCATTGGTAAAGGGTATCCTCCTGCTTGTGTTGTTCCACAGTTAAGGTGTTGAACTTCTTGTAACTATTATGAAACGTGATCTGGGGAAGACCACGTATATTACATACATTTGTGCCAGTTACCCTTAATATCTGAATGCTGTGTTTTTCAGATGCGTCTGTTTCTTTATCGAAGGTCACTAAAAAAATGTAATTTTATAAAAGTCTTCCTCTAAACGTTCGTAAATACTTATCTATAGAACAATTCCAAACTAAAAAAGACCATAACTTACAAACTTATGGAACGTAAACCAGAATATAACCATTGTCATTCATCGTTACAAAATAAATCACATTATTTGTACATCGTTACCAATGATTTTGCAAACGTTCAGATGCCTGTGTAACATAAGCACGTTAGTAATAGCTACTGCAGAACTTTCGTTAAGTTTATTTATCTGAATAACGTTGAATATTTATTTATCCGAACTTCCATGTTGTGGAAAATCAACGTATTGTATTGTACAAGTGATACTTACTTTAATAGCTTTATCATTACTTCTGTGACATTATTTTTTCTATAAAATGAATTAATTTCATGACATTTATTTCTAAACATTATATATACACATAATTGTACATTCGCACACACTTGGGAGGGCGATAACATTTTGTGATAGACATCCTTTTTTTTTTTTTGCTTTAGGAACCGTTTGAATTCCCGGATGATTACGTCATATCCGGCTCAGGGTTTTCCAAATAGAACTGTAGTCATTGAAAGCAGGAAGTTCAAAATAATTCCACTTAGATGACATTAAATAGTTGCTTTAATTAGCAGATTTTTGCTTACATTAAAATTTGAAACAAATGAGTCGTTAAGGTACGTAAAGCGAATATTCTTTCAGTGGCGATATTGCAAAACTCACATATATTTTTTATTACTGTACAGGAGTATCCTGTACTCCATGTACAAACTTTGTGAAATGAGTCGTTATGGATAATTCACAAGAAAGCGTAATATTATAAATTAACTAACGTGATAATTAAGGGAGAGAAACGCCCTTGAAAATTGTGAATTAAAAGTTATTATTTGCAAACTTTCAGAAATTACTTGAGATGAAATAAAAATTCGTGAATAGTGTTCGCCTGATTTGATATCTGCCGTTTTTTGACTACTTGCATACCTGGCAGGCAACCAACTACCCCTTTTAAAAAGACTGCAACAGGTTTTCACGAGAAGCGTTACACCAAGGCAACGTTTTATGTTCCTTCCATGCACACATGATTTTTACGTCATAAATTAGTCGTTATTTATCTTATGCGAATGGCCTTTCATCAAGTTTAACGTAGCCCAATAAGACCCAGTGTACAAAATTGTGAACGTGTAGGTTAGTTTTGGTTTGTACTGCACACTGCGAAGCTAAATAACCAATGACCTTACCTGTGGGTAAATGATACGCAAATCTTCTTACTGGGCTAGGTCATAATTGGTTCATATAACCGTAGCCAACAACACAGCCTACAGATCATTAGCTGTAACACCGAAAAAAGTGTTGTGAAAACTCAAGAACAGCACGCATCATAATTGTTTTTATTTGCAACACCTGAAACCGTAAATTAAAGTAAGTCTGAAAGGGTTAATTAAGCAAGTCCTTCGAATAATTAAAATGCAGTTAATCTGAGCCAAGTTAATTCCCTTATTATGTCTGTGTTTTTCTGTAGAACACAAGAATATATTTCCACACGAAAACTCACAGTTTCAAAACCTATAAATAACTTTTGAAATTCTATAAAAAGTTTGAAGTTATGAAAATAGATACTCTCAGCAAACACTGAAGTGCTAGTAACACTTTTTGGTTTTTTCTACGTACGATATTAATGTTAACCAAATCAATTTCCCACGTGGATTGCGTTGAGAGCCAACCAAGGATATTTAGGGTTTATCGTACATTGAATACTGTCGTATGACCAAAGACTATTTAGTTTGCAAATATTTTGTTATGACAAGGTTATCTGAACGATATTCCTGCCCTATCCTTATATCTGTTTAAGTGACGAAAACTATTTCCTTCATATACATCTTGATAGTAAAATGTGATACTACAATGTCAGTATAGTGTACATTATTCATAAAAATTTGGTTTTCCATACAGTTTATCCTCATACTCAATGCCACGGGTTTATTTCATTGGTATACACCGCAATTGTACACAGAACTGTTAATTTATGTTAAAATTTGTATAAGCAATGCGAAGTAAAATTAGTAGTGTATATATGCCGAAGCGGGGACAATGTATTTTAAATGGGAGTTTGCGACTTGTGCGGTTTCAACGTCTAAGGTGTTTTGAGGGGGGGGGGGCTGTATTCGGCTAGACTCAGGATTTCTGGCCTACTAGAAAGAGCTCAGTAGTTATGTCCAATAAACCTTTAAGTAAATATGTATGTTTCTAGAAGCCATTTTACTTTTATAGGCATAGGGTAAGCCAAATCGAATATTTGTTGTTATCATTCTAATTCAAAAATTATTTATTTCATCTGGTGTAGCACCTATATATAAAATGTACACGGTGTATATTTTTTGCTAACTATAATTATTGGATTTATTAGGTCAACTTGTTCTTTAAAATCATTATGTAACTGACAGGTAAACATTTTAACAAATTAAAAGTTAATCTATTCTTAAAATTCGTATGTGCATTGACTTTTGAGAAACCATGCATGACTATTTCTCCCCCTCTCACTCCCCTGCCTCTTTTTTTTCATCTTCTCCATTCACAACTGCTTACCATCAAAATCTATAAATTATACTTCAAAAATTTTTATTCATTAGGTTACCTTTTTGAATTAATGACGATAAATCGTGTGGTTTTTATAAGCCATAATTGTCTGAATAACATAAAACCGACCACCTCCCACCTTCAAATCGCGCTGTAAGCATAGTATGTTTCTCAATGTCCCTGCCTGTCAAGTCATACATACCCAATAATAAAAACCTAAAAAGTAATTTCAAACAAATTTTAAAAAATGCATTTCGGTCTCAATTGAAAATATAATAATTTTTTTTATTTTTTTTATTTTTTTCGTGTTTTAGATCTGCACTTAATGGCTCCTCAAAAATAGTAACTATGCATTTACACCATAGGCAGCGAAAAGTCACTAGCAACTGTTGTCCGTTAAAGAAATACCGTCGTGTTTTTTTAATCCAGAGGAGAGATAAAGAGTAATATGCAAATGCTTTGGGGTTGGCACTTCAGTGTAAATGCACACTGAGGAAGTGCACGAATGCAAAAGTTTAGTTATCTTTCCCCATACTTCAATAATAGCTTTCTATGTGTATGTTTAGGTATAAGCGTTATGCGGGGTGCTTTATTTTTCCCTATACAAGTAAAGGTTAATAATATACATATATATTTTAGAGTTTGTTGTGTTTCATGAAGTGTAAATTATATATTTTAAAGACTCTATAGAATAACCAAGTGTAAAAAGGCGTTGTGACTGATGTCTTCTTCAAAAATTATTATTTCAACTGTCAGTCTTTCTCTCCCTTTCTCTGGCACAATCAGCAGTAGGGAGCAGGCATTCAGCAGGGAATCGAGGTTAACTCATCGCCTATGTAATATCTGTCTAGCATAACACAACCATGACAACATGCATGCATGCGCACTTTCCCGTTATAGTTATAATATTTGCCCGACTGCTACAGATGCCAACGTTACTAGCTTGGAAAAAAAAAATTATAATGCTGTCACATTGCTTGCTCGTGACATCTCTGTCTCTACAGAAATGTAAGGTGATCAGAGTCGTCAAGCTTCACATTTCATCTGTTGCGAGATCGTATTCCTTATCTTGGTCTTCGTGGCTATCGTTATGGTTAGTTATTTTAAGCTAAGCTGTTTGCTAATAATTGGTTGTTGATCATGTAACAATCCATCTCAGCAGGTTTTTAAGGCAGGCAGAATCGCGTATATACTCAGTTCTTTGTCTGATGCGACAGGTGACAGATCGTTTTCTCTCACCTGACCTTCCTAGCTCTCAATTCGGTAAGTTATTTTGCACCACAATGCTCACTCGCGATTGGCTGTTGGTCATGTGTCAATCGGGTTAAGAAGGTACACTGGAGAGCCAAAAAAACTGGTATAGGCGTGCGTATGCAAATAACAGAGGTAAAGAACCAATCAGAGTAACGCGATGCGGTCGGCAGCGCCTATATAAGACAACAAGCGTCTGGCAAAGTTGCTAGATTGGTTACTGCTGCTACAATGGCAGGTTATCAAGATTTAAGTGAGTTTGAACGTGGTGTGATAGTCGGCGCACGAGAGATCGGACATTGCATCTCCGAGGTAGCGATAAAATTGGGATTTTCGCGTACGACCATTTCACGAGTGTGCCGTGAATATCGGGAATCCGGTAAAACATCAAATCTCCGACATCGCTGCGGCAGGAAAATAGATCGTCAACGAACGGGACAAACGACGACTGCCCAGAATCATTTAACGTGACAGACGTGCAACCCGTTCTCAAATTGGTGCAGATTGGATTTGTGGACCGCACTGCAGGATTCATGAATTGCCTCCTGCATACCTTCAGATATTAGTCGAGTCCATGCCACGTCGTCTTGCGGCACTTCTGCCTGCTCGCGGGGGCCCTACACGATATTAGGCAGGTGTATCAGTTTTTTTGGGTCTTCAGTGTATATAAGAAATACAGATTCGCTTTATTGTCTCAGTTCCACGTCTGATGCGACGTCTATTATCCGCTGTAGTATTCGGTTTTGCATTATCACACTCAAGCCATACATTAAATTTAATTGAAAGCTGTTCTCGTACTTCCTCGGTGAGTTGTCTGACAATATTTTTCTTCATGCGAGCCAAAAATGTACAAACATCCTTTGACGAATCGCTCATGCTATGTACGACATAAGTCTTTAAATTGTGCCGGAAAGTGTTTTCGGCTGCCGCGAAACCATTTGCATTAACCTTAACAGACCCTGCCACAATTCTTGGGCGTGGCTGATGCTCACATGAAGTGACAACCCCAAAGCATTTGCATATGATGCTTTAACTGTCCCCTGCATTAAAAAAACAACATTATTACTTTTACGGGCAACGGTTGCTAGTGACTTTTTGCTGCCTATGGTGTAAATGGGTGGATATTATTTTTGATGTGCTAATAAGTGCCGCTCTGAAACTTGAAAAAAAAAAAAATAAAGTTTTTCGATTGAGGCTTAAATGTATTTTCTTTTTTAATTTGCTTGTGCTAGCCTTTCACGTTTTAAATGTTGACTATGTATGTCTTGACAGGCAGGGACATCGGGAAACATACTATGCTTACAGCGCGACTCGTGGCTGGGAGGGGGTCGGTTTTAAGTTATTCAGTCAATCATGACTCATAAAAAACCCCACGAATTATCGTCATAAATTTAAAAAGGCAACCCGATGAATTAATATTTTTGAAGAAAAATATTAAGATTTTGATGGCAAGCAGGTGGGAATGGAGAAGCGGATTGAAAGACATTGGCAAAGGGGGAGAGAAACATAGTTCCGCATGGTTTAGTTAAAATCGATGCACAAACGAATTTTAAAAATTGAATAATTTTCAATTTGTTAATATAAATTTAATTGTCGGTAACATAAAGTTTTTAAATAAAAATTTGACTTAATAAATCTGATAATTATAGTTAGCAAAAAATGTTATCCGTCTACTTTTTATATGTAGGTGCTCTGCCAGGTGAAAAAATATTTTTCTTAAATAGAGTAATATATACGGACATTCGATTTCGCATATTGTATGCCTATAATAGTAAAATGGCTCCTAGAAACGTACATATATGTTTGAAGAGTTATTGGACGTAATCGCTTAGCTCTTTCGGGTAGGCCAGCAATCCCGAGTCGAGCCGAAGACAGCCCCTCTCCCACCGCCGTGTACAGCCGTATAAGCCGCAAAGACAACACTCTCCAATTAAAAATACATTGTCCCCGCTTCGGCATATATACACGACTAGAATTTTTTGATTTTATTTTACTGTTTATGTGTTTTATTTAGCTCTTTGGAAGTATCAGATTGCTATTCTGTTTTCAGTTTATTTGAATTGAGCATCAGAAAGTGCATATATTCAATCTTTAATTACTGGTGGACGCCCAAGGAAAGAACTAAGATTAACTTAGTGGCTATCGTGTTACCGTAGTGTCCTGAGTGCTACATCTATTATGTTAGTTCGGCTCTGACGCACTTCTCATTTAATAAATAATATAAAACACTGAAAACTTGGGTAATATTTATTTGTATTTTTCCCAGAGAAATTTTTACCGAGCCACGTGGTGCGCTGTTTAACCACTGGATTTGCATTCGGGAGGAACTGGATTCGCGATCCAGTCAACCATCCTGATTTCAGTTTTCTATGGTTTCCCATAATCACTCCAGGGAATGCCGTGATGATTCCTTACTACAGGCCATGGCCAATTTTCCCCATCCTGCTTCTGTGAGCAACATGCTCCGTCTCTAATGACCTCGCTGTGTGCGAGACGTGAAGGGTGCAGGTCACCAAAGAATTCATTATTTTATATTTGTACAACATACCGATCAAATCGTAGACATTAGTTTCAAGTACTCTTTTAACACATATAATGTTTATATATTTTACAGTTTTTGCATTACAGCATGCCGAAATACAATTTTAGTGTTGTTGGAACCTAGAAACAAAATAAACATAAACATAATTTAGAAAATTTAGCAATTTTAACTGAAAGGTCATGTCAAAATTAATTTTAATTTATGCTTAGCAAAATTTATTTTACAAAATGTGATAGACTGCTACAAATAAAAAACATGCCCAAATGTGCGTGTTTTGAGTAATTTTAAAAAATAGTGGAATGGTTTCATAGCCTGATTTTTAAGATATCTTATAGTAATAAATGGTATACTTTTTTCAATGTAAATTATTTCTTTTCGGAATGTGTGTTAGTTTTTATTATTTTTGCATCCCAAAAACGTTAATATCGTTATGTTGACATACTATAACGCAACAAATATGCTATCCAAAAAATTTTATGCGGGAAAATAATAAGGATCTGCTGTCTACAAGTGGAATGTTATTTCCTACAAATATATAAAATAATAATCTGTTTGGACATCAGCATCCTTAAGGGGTCCACATACGTAGAGCTATTTTCCGCGCCTGAGGCCGAAAATCGCTGATCGATAAGGAATACACTGCCCCGCGTATCAAGTGCGCCATTGCCGCTACGCGCAAGGCTTTTGAACTAGCGTGTATCTGTTCGTGCTGCGTGTACCTACGAGAATTTAAGTGGTGGCCCTGTAATTTTATTTGTGAAATCCTGTAGTACGGTTCAATGCAGGACCCTTGATTATTTTTGTATGTCTCTGACACGTAAATGTTCAGATAAAGAGCTTTGAATAACCCTGTTTTAGCTATATTGTAGTGCTCTGAAGTTGCGTTTATAATGTGCGTGGCGTCTCGAAATTGCTCAGCAAGCCTACATCAAAGTGTGTGTTCTTTACATAGATCGATACATTGGACGTACGTTTAATAATTTCGTGGGACGTGTCTATCAAATAATATTCAACTCTGTTCAAGCATCAGGTAGGCGGGAGACTTAAGCCCTATCTCCCAAGTAATTGAGACTCAGACTCGAGAGTAGTGTCGCGTAGTCCATTCACGTTTACTTTCAACTTTTCTGGAGCCTTGCTAAAATTCCTCTTTTAGGATATTCCTCCGCCTCATGCAAGCAAAGCTTAACTAAATCTCAATTATTACACCAATGGGATAATGCACCGCATTCGTGCGCACTCAGTGTATTAATATTTTGTATACGAACTATTTCTTAACAACACACCAATTGTATCCATATTTTAATTTTATTTATTTATTATTAATTCTATATACACATTTACAGATGAATATAAGTAAATGTTCACTTTATCCAAAAATAAAGTACTTTTATGGTAACACAAGTATAAAACGCTTGTGATTCGTGACATATTTAGGACACAGCGAAGGACTTCATGCCTGGGGTGATTTTTCAAAGATTTTATTTTAAAAGTACGAAGAAATCGCGACTGGACTATAGCTAACGGGTTCGACATATGCCACCCACAGTTGCAGACAGCGGACGCGAAGCAGGCTGTGGCGTTGACCTTGCTGGCTGGTGACAGCGGCAGTAAAGGTGGCGTGATTGCCAGGGTCGGTGATGGGCAGTAGTGACCGGTAACGCGGGCGGCGTGCGGAACAGAGGAAGCTGCGGGGGTGGAGGAGGGGGGTCGCTGCTTCCTCTGGGCCGGCGATCTGGTTGGCTGGCCAGGATGGTGGGAGCGCGGTCAGCTACCGCGTGTGCACTCTGGGTCCGCCGCGCAGAGTTGCCGTGTGTCCGAGTGCACACTCGAGCCCACCAACATGTCATCAGCGCGGGTGAGTATGACCGCCGTCGTTCCTTCAAACCACCTGCACCGCTTTGCACCCCCGCTAAATATTCCTGGCCCAGCGGCGAACTTTCTTTCCGATGCACCTGGATTCAGCCTTCCCGCTGTAGTGTGCTGAGACATTTGGTACGGCTGGTGTCAGGGATGTATCCGGACAATTTTTGGGTGTATGTTTGATGATGGGGGTGAATTAGGTACAGAAATGTTTCGTTCACAAGCTAAAAAATGATGTAGTGCGGAAAACATTATTACTACTGGTACGGAAATATTCTGTACGCTCATAATTATTGAAATCCACTTGCACATTGTATTGGCAGTCTGCTGTAATAAGTGGTATGAGTGTTGCAGTAGAGCCGGTAGGGGGACGCAGTCTCTTAGTGATTTATGGATACGCCCCTGGTTGGAGTTTACACAGATGAGCCCAAGTGCTGAACTACGCTAAATGCACTCATAATAACATTTTAATAATAAAATAGTTTTAAAGATAAAAACGTGAAAACTACTGATGGAAATTCATGTACGACTTGTTTAACTGCATTCCGTGAGAAGATATAATTGTCACATTGCCCCATAATTACCGTGTATGGCTTCCACTTGACCAGCTACTTGTTTGTGCAGTCTGTAGCTTTAAATGTAAGTCACTGACACCCTTACCTTACGCAGGATTTCAAGCCAGGACGATAGTAACTGAAAGGCGACGTCTCAAAAGTTTCATCAAATATACACGCAGTTTATCAACGTAGAGTCCATTTTCAAAACCAAGAGTCACTGACACTCTTTTATATTGTTTCAGTTATGTGAGGGGGACAACTGTTTTTAAGATAAAAATGACCCACTACTTCAGGAAATAAAAGTAAATATACTTAAAATTAGACTCTACTTTGAGATTCAGTCTTTTTTGCTCTTCACTGCTACTTCGACGAAGCTGAATCTCAAAAGCCAGGCACAGTCAGACAATGACTACGAAATACTGTGAGCTTGATCGTTTAAAATGTAACGCCATATTTATTTGACTGAGCATTAAACGTAACTAATTGTTTCCTATTATTAAAATATTCCTATTTTGCATTTACGAAATTGCTTTCCTACATTCGTTATCACGCAAAAAGATTTATAGTTTTTAATATAAATCACATGCGCAGATTAACTCTTGAAGGCTTAAAAACAAAATTAAGACATTTATTTCACATTTCTTAGTATGCAAGTACAAGCCAACGGAACTACTACGAAAAAAGGCAGTGATATGAATAAAAAATGTATTATTTAACGCTCTCTAATGATTTAGACATTCCAGTTAATAATACACAAGGTATTTCATGAGCTAAGAAAAAATAATGCACGGGAAAGCCTTCCTTTATTAAATGGAAGGGAAACAATGGAAAATGATTATACAGCGAAGATCCCTTGGGTTTTTATTGAACCTGATCAACCCAGGTGTTGGGCTGTGATCACTGATCCTCTGTGACACTGCCTGTAGGTAACGTAAACGATGAATTAATTTAAACCTACAGGAATTTACAGCTTTTACTGAAACACACAAAAATAATTTGGTCAACTTTTTTATTTACCGTCGGTAGTCAATTATTTTTTCCAGTAATACATTTAAGTATAATTATTTTCTTCCAACGTAAATTAAACATTTTATTTACGAAACCCCTTAAAAGTAGTGGCCGCGGTAGTGCAGTGGCTTTAGTGCTCGCCCATAAACGTGAACCGGGTTCGAGTCCCGGCATTGTTGCTCCCAGATTTTCGCATGTAGTAATCGTTCCGGACGATGGCACTGGTCGACGAGTTTTCTCTGGGAACTCCCGTTTCCCCCGCCCTTGCATTCCAGCACTGCTCTATACTCACATTGCTTTCCCCTCAAAGGCTCTCAAGACATTGATGTTAAGAGCCGCCCGAACCTCTCCACTTCATTCTTTAACCGTTCATGTGAGATCCACTCAGTCAAATATACATCAAACCAGTTAAACAATACCAAATGCACTAATTATGCCATGAATCCCTCATCTTTCTGGCACACAAAACACTTTTATTATGGTAAGATGTGATAATAGCACACAACTCTACTGGCGAAATATGGCTGCAGGTTAGTCACGATAACAAAGATTGAAGCTTTCATACTTGTTAAGGTCTAAAGTCAGATTTAATACTTCAAAGTGGGAACAGATCATTCTACTTATTGCAAGTACTAAATAGTATGATTTTGTCAATTACAGGTTATTAACCACAATAAGAACGAATAGATTTACTTCAATATTTTATACAAAATTCCATATTTTTTGAAGAATTCACTGGTAATATTTTTAATTAAGCGTTGGAGTGTCTGCTGGCAGTGTACACAATTTAGGCTCGAGTTATTTACCGAATTTTGTGGCTTCAGTTCTCCGTATATTTTCTATTAATAAATGAAAATAAATCCAATTGATTCGGGCTGTGACCGGAACGATGAATTTTGTAATGCGCGGAAGAATTTCAATGTTCAGTTTGTCTCAGGTCTTTACTTTATAACAGGCAAAGTTTTTTTTTTTTTTTGACTCTATGTTATGTGAAAAGCTGCATACATGTTCCTGGTGGGTAACATTTTGCTGGAAATATAATGCATGTTTAGATAACTCACATTAAATTTATTTTGGAATGTCTGCAAATTTGATCAATGATCATATATTACCCAAAGCATTTAGGTTGTTAAAAGATTTGTCGCGAGAGAAATCTAGAGAAAACCTTAAATTTAGAAAACGTGATTGAAATCCATGCCTTTTCTTTTGTACGATATTTTACTTGTTTTATTAGCTTCTCATTTCAAGCAGTGCATTCCTTCATATTAGCCATTTTAATAAAGGTGAATATAAATTTATATTTATATAATCTTTAGTGTGTTACATTTCCTTATCGAAAACTTATCACCGTTTCCTTGTGTTGGACTACTTAAAATTTGAGATCAAATTTTTGGACTCAGTACGAAAATAGTTCTAATGAAATGGAAAATTTTAATTACAATTTGAATGGCTAAACTTGATTTTGAGAGCTGAAAATAATTTTTCTCATGTCAGAATGATATATATGTATATATACCATTCTGACATATACACTGAGGCGACAAAATTCATGGGATACCTCCTAATATCGTGTCGGATCTCCTTTTGCCCGACGAAGTGCAGCAACTCTACGTGGCAAGGACTCAAAGAGTCGTTGGAAGTCCCCGGCATAAATATCGAGCCATGCTGCCTCTATAGACGTCCATAATTGCGGAAGTGTTGCCGGTGCAGGATTCTATGTACGAACTGACCCCTCAACGATGTCTGATAAATGTTCGATGTGATTCATGTCGGGAGATCTTTGAGGCCAAATCATTCGCTGGAATTGTCCAGAATGTTCTTCAAACCAGTCACGAAAAGCTGTGGCCCAGCGACATGGCGCATTGTCATCCATAAAAAGTCAATCGTTGTTCGGGTACATGAAGTCCATGAATGGCTGCAAGTGGTCTCCAAGTAGCTGAACATAACCCTTTCCAGTCAATGATCGGTTCAGTTGGACCAGAGGACCCAGTCCATTCCATGTAAAAACAGCTCACACCATTATGGAGCCACCACCAGCTTGCACAGTTCCTTGTTGACAACTTGGGTCCATGGATTCGTGGGGTCTGCGCAAAACTCGAACCCTACCATCAGCTATTGCCAACTGAAATCGGGACTCATCTGACCAAGTCACAGTTTTCCAGTCGTCTAGGGTCCAACCGATATGGTCACGAGCCCAGGAGAAGCGTTACAGGCGATGTCGTGCTGTTATTAAAGGCACTCGAGTCGGTTTTCTGTTGGAATAGCCCAGTAAAGCCAAATTTCGCCGCAATATCCTAACGGACACGTCCATCGTACGTCCCACATTGATTCCTGCGGTTATTTCTCGCAGTATAACTTGTCTGTTAACACTGACCATTGTGCGCACACGTCGTTAGTCTCGGTCATTAAGTGCAGGCGGTCGGCCACTGCGTTGTCCATGGTGGGAGGTTAAGCCTGAAATGAGGTATTCTCGGCACACTCTTGACACCGTGGATCTCGGAATGTTGACTTCCCTAACCATTTCCGAAATGGAATGTCCCATGCGTCGTGCTCCAACAACCATTCCGCGTTCAAAGTCTGTTAATTCCCGTCATGCGGCCATAATCACGTCAGAAACCTTTTCACATGAATCACTTGAATACAAATGAAAGCCCAACCAATGCACTGCACATTTATACATTTTGTACGCGATACAACTGCCATCTGTATATTTGAATATTGCTATCCCATGACTTTTGTCACCTCAGTGTATAATATATATATATATAACTAACTGCAGACCTAGCTTTACAAAAAGCCATTTTAGATGACAATGTACATAGTGACCACTAAATATTTCGCGTAGTGTCGACTGGCTGCAGTTGCGTGAAACATACAATCCCTGTCAATATCGAAATCATTAAAAATAGATCAGCATTCCTTTATTCTCAGTGCAATGATTCAAAATGTTCTTAAAAAAGTTAACTAATATTATTGAGCTGGTATATTTGCCAAATCATATGTGTAAATCATTAAAGTCGAAATGGGAAAAAACTAATTTTTTTTTCAAGTTGATCGATAATGCCTTGCTTAAGGGAGATTAACCCTGCCGTCATGGATCTATGGTCTTCCTTCCAAAATATGTATTTATATATTTTCTTTACGTTTTATGAGCTGATAGGGCACAAGGCATAGCTTATACAGTTCCTGAAATCTATATTTTATGGCTGCTTTTACTGTTACCACTGCTGTAGTTATCTGCATAAAACCATTATTTTTTTGCTGTTGACATTTATAAAATAATGTCTTCAGTGTAAATATGCACTTATTTATAAATCCTCAGGAAGACTTTGCTTGTGCACCTTCTAAAATTGAAAGTGTGGCGAAAAACTAATAAATTCTTAATGGAAATACTCTGTAATTATCTAATACTAGCAACTTAGTTTTTTTCGACAATTTAAAGGGCTGATTTTATGTAAGGCAGTCCTTCCCAATTTAGGATCCACGAGCATGTAATACCACCGTAGGGGCAAGAGCGCTACACTACCAAAAGGTCGTGATTTCAAGTCCCACAACAGAAATTAAGGTAGCCCCGTGAGGACTATAATAACTGCTACACTCATTTTCTTGAATTATAGGAAAATTTACTATTTTCGAGGTTATTTAAAGTTATATTATCCAAAAACAGTATGTTAGAATTCCCTGCAATTGTCTTCCAAGTATAGTATTGTGGATGTTGGTTAAAAATGACAAATACAAGTATTATCACGAGGGAATGCTGACATTATTTTGTGCATCGTCTTAAGACCATATTCAACACATCAGATCTGGTCTCAACCTGTCGCCTTAATTAGAAGAAATTTCCTTTTTTGGCAGGTATGTTGCAGCTTTCGCCGCCCCTATGCGATTGATTAGTTGTATTTTACATTCCTTAAAATGAAAAACACAAAATATTTTATTTGCATTTCTGCTCTTTACAGCATTCGGAAAAGGTAAAATTACCAAAATGTAAAAAAATAAAAAGTGTTATTTCAATGGCAGGTTTTGCAGATATGACCAACAAAAGAAGTCAATCAGATTAGTTTTTGAATATTCATTTGCGCAAGCTTACTCACACAGCCATGTCTACCCGGGGTTCAAACCCTTTAGCAAACACGACCAAGAAAAAGTCACAGATTCAATAAAAATCAATCACGTGCGATGAAAAATTCTTTGCGAATAATAATTGTAAAAAAGTTTTTTTATGAAGCAATGGTTTTGTAACAGTTGTAAAAGGAATTCCTTAACAGTCAAAGGCTGAAAACATTAAAAAATATCCTGCACATCAGGTACTTATGCTGTGAGACGTTTCATTATGAAAAATGAGAAAAAGTATATATTACGGCTTATGATAAGGATATATGTGTCCTTGGAAATTAATATTCAGAAGTCATTTTATTTTATGAAATGTTATATTACTCGTCAAATTTTCACACATCTCAAATTCCTATCTAGGAAACCATTACTTTTTGTGGTTGTTATGTTACATCGCATTTAGTTTATATATATATTTATTTATTTATTAAACTTAACTTTTTAACTTTGCAGTTTCCTTACACATGTGCCAATGCTCCACGTGTGTGTGTGTGTATGTATATATATATATATATATATATATATATATAATTATATATATATATATATATATATATATACATACGCACGCCCATATACGCGCGCTTTGTAGGATGAAATAAAAATTATTCAAGTTTTTAAATACATATATTTCAAATACTGGACATGGTTCTAAAATCCGTATTTCAAGTTTTACAGCAATATTTTGTAGTTTCCTGTTGAACTTGTTTTATTATAAAGTATATGCCATTAATTATTTAGCATCAATAAATGCACTACCAAACACTGTTACTATCCTAATCATCACATAAATGCAAACAATCTTTCAAGTTGTATTTTTGAACGAAGGCAATCAATTAAGTGGCCAAACAAATGCAGTATATACAGTTGATTCAACAGAATGTTTTGTTGACAGTGTAATTTCTTTTGGCACAACACAGAGGTTTGGTTTATTCAAACATATATAAATTTCTAATGAACATAATTGTTGGTTTTGAAGTTTTGTTTACACTACAAAAAAATTTTTTGGGGCAACTAAATATACATTTTGTTCTATACAAACCAATATTTCGTTACCGTTTCATTCAGTGCAATATGTTGCTGGGCAGTGTCACCATTTTGCTGGCTTTTGTGGCTGGAGTTCGTGGAATAGATGGTGGTTTCACCTCTCTATTCTTAAGTACTCGGTGTCTCTAGTGATGTCAGGTCTTGGGGCACGAGAGTCCGGGCTGTAAACACTTACGCACCCATAACAAAATATACCATCGTCCGAACGTTGCGAAAACCATCAGGTAGCTCATTCATACGTCGAAACAAGCGAAATTCCCCGATTAAAAACAGACAAAACCTTTTTACTAAAATTCCTCTATGTAGCACTTAATCCAAGTCAAACAGCAAAGGTGTGTGGTAATTAAAACAAAGCCGATGCAAGTTAACGTATTTTAATTATCTTCTGAATCAGTATCAAAAACTTACTCATAAAAAATTATACAAAAAGTTTGTTAATTTTTTTTACGTGAAGTTACTACTCCATAACATTTTAGCAGCATTAAAAGGCTGCATATAGAATACAATGCCCAAGGCGCCGTTTCCTAAAAATCGTGCAGTCTCCCCGTACTAATACGTTCTTTTAATTTAAGCATAACAAATTAATTTAAAGTTTTTTTTCAAACTTTACTATAATTTATAACATTTTTATACTTCCAGAATTTACGCATGAAAAGACACGCTGCAGTCTCTAGTATATTACTTTCTTGATAAAATGTACATTTTGCAAGATCTGCAGACCACCCCTAAAATGTGCCAAACAAGTTATTGAAACGTTTTAAAATCTACGGTCAAAGTGCCGAAATACGTGACCTAATGGTCACAGCTTCCTACTTATAATTCCATTATTATCATCTTGGAGTCGGAAGTTGAATTCTAATCAGAAACAATACGGCCAAGACCTGACGTTTTTTCTCACTGTTCAGTAACATTCCGTTACGTCATTAATTTTATCTTCGCCTACGGGAAGTCAGTTCGTAATTTCCGACGTACACGCTCAGAAGGAAACATAAATTGTACTGGAAACTCTTCGTATAGCAACCTGGGGTAGCACGCCGATGAAGACGCAAGAAACGCACGCCAATGAGGGTGATCCTTGTCACCACTGACCACGTCACTTAGCGTTGTCAGGCGCAGGAAGGTTCATTCGCCGCCGTAGTATTTTCTTAAATATCGCGGCGTCCAGACGTGCAGACAAGCAGCACCTGCCGCCGGCCCTCTGGGCACAGTTGCGGCGCGGCTGCCCGTTGATACTACCATCGAGGTATCTCAACTTTCAGGCTGAATATCGACATGCTCTGATACAATATTATCATTTTAATTTTGACAGGTTAGGTTGCCAATGTTGTGGGTGTCACAGCATGGCAGACAGACTTCATCATTTTACCGTGCACATCCACAGACAAGGCCACCCCTAGGATACTATGTCGCTACATCGCGGTAAAAGCTTAGCGCTCGCCTGCGAGGTTAGACGACACGGAGGCGTTTTGAAGTGAATGCGTCTTTAATATCACACCGACGCGACGCATGGGCTACCAGGACGGAAACGGCGATGTAACGTTTCTTGGATGTTCCATTCCAACGCTATAACTTCGTTACTAATAACACGATTGAAATAAAGGTGGCCTCGTTCGATCGCGTGTACGGCTACGATGCGAGCATGACCTTGAGTTGGCGCCACGCATGCGTGAGGAGTGGTTGAGGACCCGCGGCGACTAGCGGCAATTTTGTTGTTGAGTTGAGTTGAGAGATTTGGACGGCTCTTAACAACGAGGTCTTGCTAGCCGATGAGGGGGAAATGAGGTGAGTGTGGAGCAGCGTTAGAGTGCAAGGGTGGGGGAAATGAGGTGAGTGTGGAGCAGCGTTAGAGTGCAAGGGTGGGGAAAACAGGATATCCCTGAGAAAACCCGCCGACCAGCGGCGGCACGATTCCCACTTGAGATAATCCGGGAGTGACCTAGCCGGGGATTGAACACGGTTCCCCTTGGTTGGAGGTGAGCAGGCTAACCGCTCAGCCGCCGCGGCCCTTGGCGGCAATTTTGGGAGCGAGTGAGAGTTTCCTGGGAAGTAGGCCTTGTTCCGCAAACCGGTATGCTTGCCAAACGAAAGATCTCATATAGATCTGTCGATTTAAGCCATAAAAGCCAAGTATCCTTTTCGATATAGGTTATTCCCGGTAAAGTGACCACTTTTGATAGCCCTCTAATTTGGAATAATAGTCAATAAATACAATTTATTGTCGCTTTAGACGTAGACTTCCAAGTGCGGGGGAATATGCACACAATGTTCATTACTTACATGACAATATTTATTTAAAAAGGTGATTAAAGGTTGAGAAATGACTGAAAAGAGAAAGTAACTAGGGCCTTAAAAGTACTCACTTTACCGTGAACAGCCTATACTTTTATATCATTTCCATTTTCTGCAGAAAATATTACTCGCTAATATAGACATATTAATGTGAAACCCACAGGCGAGTCGTAGACACAACCACGCTCCGATGTTTTTTCTTTCTTGAGAGGAAACTTGGGCAGGCGAAAATTTATGCAGACGGTAAATGTAAATATCGGACGGTAGTAACGGAGCAAAATGGTCAGAGCCTTAGGTCTATAACAAATAAAACGTAGGGAAACTGCTGATGAACACTGCTTTTACCCTAATTTTCGCATAAACTCGAGCCAAGACAGGCGACGCGATTACTCCACAGCCAACCAAAGGAATGTCGATGCTGTACCAAGCTGGTTCTGTTGCCACCAGAAATTCGGTATGAATTTGCCTACCAGATCGTTCCAGCTTATCACATGTTTGCTCACTTCAAAAAAAAATATTCATTTGACTCTGTCATGACGTTTATAATAAAATTCATGGTAACCAAACTGATTAGGTGTCGTGTGGACTAAATACAAGAAATGATGGTGGAACAACCAAATAAATATTCAGCTCAACAAACTATTTTCAAATGCAATGTTTGGTACAAGGGAACGAATTTCAATATTGGAAATACGAGTAGATTAGTTGCGTGAAAAAAAATTTGTTCAGAGGAAACAAATACTGCAAGTAAGATAATTTGGGGCAGGCGACTATATTTTTCTTTCAATGTGCGAATGCTTTGTATTCTGCACTATAAATGTATATAGACTATACATTTATGCTAAACGCAGAACGGGAGCCCTATTTGTTTTACAAGTCTGTACGTGGAAATGCGGATACCCGAGGTTCACACATGAGGTTTCCATCTACCTAGAGCTTTTTCCGCGTTTGAGACCTAGAAGCGCGGGAGAGATAACGGCGAGACTGCCAAGCGCCTCAAGTGCCCCATCGCCGCTAATCGCAAGGCTCTGAACTGGCAAGTAGTATTCCCGTCGCACTGTGTGTACCTATGGGACTTTTAGAAGGGACCCTATTATTTTATTCGTGAAAAATCTGTAGGGAAGTTCAATGCATGGCCCTTGAGTGGCTTTGTACGTATCCGACGTGTATATTTTGAGATACAGCACATTGAAAAGGCTGATGTCTTACCACTTTGGAGTACTCTGAAATGGCGTTTCTAAAGTGCGCGACGTAGTGAGAACACTTAACAGCCCTTATCTGAAGTGTTTGTTCTTTTCGTAGATCAGCACATTGGATGCACGTTCAATAGCGCCGTTGAAAAACGTGTATTTCAAACACACTGCAACGCAGTTCAAGAAACGCCAGATAGGCGGGAGCCGTAAGACCGTTGAAGTGCTGCATGCGCGCCGACATTCGCGAGCGCCACGTCACCACCGTGGGCCGAATCGCGTTCGGTATCGCATGAGTCTGGATGAATGAAGATGCATACGGTTGGTTATTGTGTATTCGCGGTTTCTTCACACGTTTTGAATAAAACCTTCGAAAAATCACCCCATGTATGACGTGTTTAGTTACTTCCTAAATATGCTATATATCACAAGCGTTTTCTACCTCTGTCAATATTAAAGTATCTTAATTTTTCGTTAAATTGAAGTTTAACGTATATTTTATTTGTAAATTATAATATTTAAATTATATTAAATATAGATAAAACAGTGAAAAAAGCACGAGTGTCGGTAGAGTCTAGTAATAAATAGTTATCATGCAAAATATAATTACAAGTGAGTGCGCACGAATTCGGTGCATTGTCCTTTGGTGTAATTTTATAGACTTAGTTAAGCTTAGTTTTCACGAGGCGGAGGAATATCCCGGAAGTAGAACTTTAGCAGGGCTTCAGAAAAGTGTCAAGTTGCCGTGAATGGAATGTACACACAGTTCTGTAGTCCCAACATTTCCTCATGGCATATTCTTAAAAGCTGGTGGTACAATTTTTTTTTTTTTTCCGTTCGGCAGGACCTGGTTTTAAACTCCGGTCTGGCCAACCTGATTTCGGCTTCCTATGGTTTACGAAATCACTTCAGTCGAATTCTGGGGTGATTTTTTACTACAGGCCATGGCCGATTCCTTGCCCGCCCTGCTCCTTTGAGCAACTTGCTCCGTCTCTAATGACCTCGCTATCAACGAGACTTCAAATACCCTACCAACATACCTTAAAAATCAGGGCGCTGTTAATCCCGGGCGCC
The DNA here is from genome assembly GCA_002778355.1 of Clitarchus hookeri. Taxonomy (NCBI): domain Eukaryota; kingdom Metazoa; phylum Arthropoda; class Insecta; order Phasmatodea; family Phasmatidae; genus Clitarchus; species Clitarchus hookeri. The sequence goes on from NQII01000003.1 coordinate 1,487,299, forward strand.
AAGTGGACATGTCCTAGAATTGATGGGTGGCGTATGCAAGAAACGTTTTATAATTTACAATTAAAGAAAAGGCATATACGGGGCATTTTAAGATGAAGAATAACACATACAAATTTATTCGACCACGTTTAAACACAAAGGCTACATCTACAATAAAACATTTGATTAAAAACCGCACTGCACATTGTTTCCACGATAGTCTTCTACTAGAGCTGATTCTAAGTACCTAATAGAAACACCCCAAACAACCTCCTGATTTTGTCGCAGTACGGTGATTTTGCAGCCACATATTTACATATTTCAATGACGAATGTTGTTCATGAAGTTGAATCCTCGCTCTCATTATGCAGTTGAACATGGCAATGTAGAAATTGTTCTCAGCACTGTAAACATATTTTCTGGGATGTCTTAGCTCCATGGTTGTCTGAAAATCCTTTAACACTTGTATTGATGAAGTTTCATATTGTTAAAATTACCGCAGATTCCTCTCACTTCATTTTCAATATGACTGATGCCTATTTATCTAATTTGAATAGTATCTAGTAGCCTATTGCTATGACCCACAGAAGTCAGTCTTTTTTAGTATTTGCATTGGCACACAATCTGCATCTCATTCAGTAGATATATGCAAAAACCAGAAGGCATAATGGAATAGATGGGGTTAAGCAGACGGTATACGCGCTGTTAAAAATATTTCCGTCTTTTTAGGGTAACGTAATAGTAAAAATTCTTTAGGTCACTTCATAAAATTACAAGCACGTTGTTTATTCAATAATGGGCAATCCTTAAATTTCACAGAACTGCCCGTGAGTTCAAGGAACTACTCAGAAAATTTTCTTGTATGTTTTTCTGTACTTCTGGTTTAAAAACCACGCGGAGAGAATTTTTACTGGATTGAAATAAGTTAAAATATTTTCTTCTGCAGCGTTATTTGAAACGAAACTGAAGTCTCAAATAACATGACTCTTACCTCTCACCTGCGACATTCTTGTGACAACGTTGTGTATGAATATAGTATTTCTAGAAAATTTTATTCAGGTTTTAGTAATATCTGAGTGTTCTAAGTGCTGTTAAGTAGCCCACCTGCCTGGCGCTTGAACTGCTTTGTAGTGTGTGTGAAATCCAGGTTTTTTTTACGAAACTAAAAAACGTGCGCCCAATGTTCTGACCTGCGAAAATAACACACACTTCAGATTATGCCTCTTGATTACTTTTAAAACATCACCCATATTATAAACACCATTTCAGAGCACTCCAACATAGTTACAAACTGCTTTTTTAAAGCGCTGTATCTGAAAGTATATGTGTTATATAGACACAAAAAATCTCTATAAACATGAATTGAACCTTGCTACACACTTTCCACCAATAAAATTATAGTGTCACGGCAGCACGACGAGAACACTGCACGCCAATTCAGAGCCATGCGCTTAGCGGCGATGGCGCACTTGTAGCGCGTGTCAGTGTAGCTTCTTGCGCATCTAAGCCTCAAACGCGGAAAAAAGCTCCAAACAGGCGGGTCCTTTAACTGTTACAGACGCCTGATGCTACTGTCTGATGTTCGAAGGCGTATGTTTAAGTGGAGCGGGGATTTTAACTACCGCAGAAGCGACCATTTTCTGGTTACAGTGGAGAAAAAAACTTCGTGTACACCCTCGGCATTGTTCGTCCCTGAAACCCGGAGCTATAGGAAATACGGGGACGTTCGGTTTTATTATGTTTACGTAGTTCAGCACCGTTTTTCGTCATTTCGGATCCTTTTTCCGTATATTACGTGTAAAACTCCATAAAAACTTTCGTGAATGTGGAAACATATTTAAAAGTTCTAAGTATGCCCGTTTATAATCTTAACTACTCCACTAGTTGCACTTGAAAAAACCACTCGAACGTTGAATTAGAATTTTGATATGAACTCCATTGCCTACAATAACTACTACTGCCATTAAACTTCAGAGACAGCACTCGAACGTTGAATTAGAATTTTGATATGAACTCCATTGCCTACAATAACTACTACTGCCATTAAACTTCAGAGACAGCACTCGAACGTTGAATTAGAATTTTGATATGAACTCCATTGCCTACAATAACTACTACTGCCATTAAACTTCAGAGACAGCACTCGAACGTTGAATTAGAATTTTGATATGAACTCCATTGCCTACAATAACTACTACTGCCATTAAACTTCAGAGACAGCACTCGAACGTTGAATTAGAATTTTGATATGAACTCCATTGCCTACAATAACTACTACTGCCATTAAACTTCAGAGACAGCACTCGAACGTTGAATTAGAATTTTGATATGAACTCCATTGCCTACAATAACTACTACTGCCATTAAACTTCAGAGACAGCACTCGAACGTTTATATACGCAGCATTTCCTAGTATTCAGTTCCGTAGGCGTACATCCGTGTAGTGAAACATTTCAGTTGTCAGTGGTTTCTCTCGTGTGACTTAATTTTCGTGGTGACAAGCCGAACAGAAAAAAAAATTGTTGTGTTGTTTTGCATATAATTATATGTTTATTTTAATTTCAATTAACTTATTTCAATAAAACACTAAAAATATACATATTTCTCTTTTGCTGCACATTTGTACGAGTATTTATAATAAAATTCACGTTAAAGCTATCATAAATTCCACTGAGTAATGAATGTGAATTAAGTATTTAGTACTTAAATTTCTATAAAAAAAATTTGTGTTTGCTTGCAAAGAAGAAACTTAAATTATTCGCAGTTTCTTCGGAAATTTTACTGGCTCCTCTAAGCATTTTTAATTTCGGTCGCTCTAGACCACGCGATCAAGTTTCTTACACGAATGTCATATAAGCAGGAGTAATTGGTGATCATGCATACCAAAGCTGCTGTTCACTGGATATGGCGGGCGATTCGTATACAAAAGAAAACTCTAGCATATGCCCCCCTGCTCGTGCTTTCGTTTCGGCTGTGTGTTTTTAACTTTGGAAATTTTTCAGCTGGGTGTGGCAGCGGGAGCTATAAACTTGCGTGGTGTTAGTCACATAGCATTCGTTTTCGTTATTTCCTTTTTTATAGTTTGTTAAGTACGGGAGTTGAAATTTTGTTGTTAATTATAAATTGCTAAATGTAATTTAAGTGTTTCGCTATCATTAATATCCACGTAAAATTCAGCTGTTTGCAGCATTTCACAAAGTTCTCTCAAGCGAACATCATATTTGCCTCAAATCCCTTTCAAACAAGCAAATATGAATTAATTTTAATACACGGAATAAAAATTATTAGAAAGAATTATTTATAATAACTTTAATCAAAATTATTGTATTCACATTGCAGGTATATGCGGTTCAATAAAATGAATGCTTTAAGTAACAAAGTAGGAACTGAAATTATTTTCACACACGCATATCACACACGCACATGTACATAATGAAACAAATACAGGTATATTTTATCTTTAAATACCCTACATTTACGTTGAGTGGAATATTAGGAAATTTATTTTATACTTTTAAACGTTCGGAAAGTTCTTAAGAGTTTTCTTTTATAATGATAGGGGTTAATGTGACTGAGTGAAAAGATTTGGGCGGCTCTTAACAGCGATGTCTTGAGAGTCGATGAGAGTAATTAAGGCGAGTATGGAGCGGCGCCGGAATGAAAGGGCGGGGTAAACGGGTGATCCCCGAGAAATCCCGCCGATCAGCGGCATCGTCTGGCACGATTCCCACATGCAAAAATCCTGTGACCCAGCCGAGGCGAGCAGGCTAACCGCTCAGCCACCGCAGTCCCTATAACGTAAGGGCTCATATTTATTGTGGTGAAAATTTTCATCAAGAAAATTAAAACATGATAAAAATTTAAACTGTAAAGGAATTCTGAACTTTCGATTTCTTGCATGGTATGGTGTCTGCGTGTGACGTAAAATTTACAACTATTTTTTTTTTCAAAAGAATTGAACTTTAAAAATATCGAATTTCATATGGAGACAAATTTTAATTCTTAAAAAATAATAGTTCTAAGCAAATTTACTCTTCTCAGATTGTGAAGTGTAGCTAATCCACATTTTTTTATTGTTTTGTTACTTTGCGAACATTTATAGAGTGCATAATACTTATCAATTTTATATTATTTAAATTAAGCTTGTATGCTTAAAAAAACACAAGAATTCTCTAGGATGTAATAATTATTGCTCACTTAAATTTAAATAAAATTTTTTAAGGATTTGTGTATGCGTATGCACTTACTAAATACATTATAACTCTTTTATGAAATGGTAACCCGTATAAACATTGCATATGTATGTCTTTAGAATATAACTTTTCCACTTTATCACTTAATTTTGCATACATTAAAAAAACATTTTTCTACTGTGCTGCATAATCTCGGAAAATATTGCACCTCTTTATATATATATATATATATATATATATATATATATATTGATTTTTGAGTACTTGCAAACCTCTAGTAAACTTATTAGGGTCACATTTAATAGTTAAGCAAAAAAAATTTCAAACATGGTTAAATGCAGTTCAAGCATCAGGTAGACGATCGCCTTAAGGTTCGGCTTCACCTATTATGCAGAAATTCTTCATTTTCATGTTATAATTTCAGTTTCAGAGGTATTATTTAAAAAAAAAAAATTACGGGAAATTTACAATTTACTAGCCGTTTAACACTTTTGTGTCCAATATTCAGTGCATGTTATTTCCTACCTGCAAAAATGCAGAAACTTATTGATAAAATATAAATATGTTCCTGACTTCCTCGGCAACAATATGACACCGGGGGTTAGATAAAAAAATGTGATACCTTTACCCTATATTAATCATCCATTGGTAGTAATTCCATTCCCCGGAACATACCGGAGGTAGGGGAACGGGGCGTGAGCTTTCAAATTGCAAATGTGTACAGCGGTTGTATATGGCATCGTTGGATAGATCGTTGAAAAGGAAACAACATTTACTTAGTCATTTGTTTTCTAACGTGCATAGTTTACGCAAAATAAAATAAACCATGTCAGCATATGGTTTGTGACGTGCGTAGTTTAAGCACAATTAAACAGAACAAGAACTATTTTTATTCAAACTACAATCAAATGAAAATCAACGAAACATGTTTTTCTGGCGTGCGTACCTTGTTTACATATAGACAAGAGGACGTCGGATGTACTGTAAATAGAGGTAGGGTGTAAGACAACTACTGTGAAATGGGATCTGGAAACACTCATTCGCACACATCACTCTTTATAAGTGTTCGAAATGTAGACCATCCTGTATCAGGCACGACTCTGCTCTCCTTTTTACGTTCACAGTTGTTCGGCAGACCTCAGCGCAGCTGAGAAATCTGCATACTGCTCTGATTATGTCTTCCATATCTTCCCTCGTTCTTGGACGCACGCCGACGACGATGTCTGTAATTCTCCCCCACAAAAATAAGTAATTTGGGGACAAGTCTGGAAAACGTAGTGGCCATTCGTCCAATTCACACTCTGAGAAAAAAACATGTCAGCATCTAGCCGAGTTCTGCGTGAAAAGTGAGCAGGACAGTCATCCTTTTGAAGTCACAATGTTTACTCTCAGAGCGAGAGGGACATCTTCCATCAGCAGATGCAAAATATTCTCAGGGAAGTTTGCATATGCTGCACCATTCAGTTGTTCTTTAAAAAAAAGTGTGGTCCTATGACACGATGACCGTGAAAGCCACACCAAATATTAAGGCTCCACTCATGCTGCATATCAACTTGACGAAACCAATGTGGGTTGCCTGCAGATCAGCAATGGGTATTATGTATGTTAACATCACCATTACTCTTGCATGTGGCCTTATCATTCGACAAAATGCTGCGGTAGAAAACACGGTCCTTGCTCAGGTACCAGTTGCAGAAATCAATGCGCATATGAATGTCATTATTCCGATGTTCTTGGTGCAGCAGTAAATGGTTCGGATGTAAACGATTATCAGTGAGGATTCTCCACTCTGTACTTTGAGACAATCCTGAGTCGCGGGTCATTATTCGTGTAGAATCATGAGCATTAACTACCATGGCAGCACGTACATTTCGTCTCTCACAGGTCGTCTGATGCGACGATATTTGTTGCGTGTCGGTTGCACTGGCCCGGTTGTACGCACGCGACATGCAAGACGTCGAAAGACATTGTGCGAGTGATGGAAGCGCTGTGGGTATCTTTCTGCGTACAAACGAGCAGCAGCTCTGCAGTTCGAAAGACATTCCCCTAGTATCATCAGCATGTCAAATTCTTCTTCGTTTGTAAACGGCATTCCATTCAGAAACTAGCACGACAAACAGACAATATCTGACACTGAAACAACACGCAAAATTAATGGTTGCATCGTAAAACGCATAACTCTAAATGAACGACCTTTCGATGTCAGTTAACTTGCACGCAAACTCTGCAGTTCTTGTAAGTGGTAGATAGCTTATCTGCTTGCTGCTTAGTGCTAAATTATTCACTGCGTTTGTTCGGAAAAAGTCTAATACGTACTCCACGAGTCCATGCAGCAAGGTACACAGGTCACTGATAGTATCAAAGCAAGTCTCACACTTCAACCGGCAATACCGTAATGTCGAACATTGTGTATCTGATGTGCATAGTTTACGCAAACCAATGATAATTGGATAAACTTAACTGTTATTATCAGACTGTATCCGAAAAAACGCGAAGACTAAGGCAGCACTAAGCAGCAAGCAGATAAGCCATCTACCAATTTCAGGACTTGCAGGTTGTGCATGCATGTTAACTGACAATCGAACGTTCGTTCATTCTGACAGTCATTCGTTTTACATTTTATGAATGACAGAATAAGAGCAGCATGGGGATCTCTCATCAGTTCTGACGTCCACCAAGCAACCGCGGATGTAAGACAGAAAGCAGAGTCATTACTGATATAGGATGGTCAACATTTAGAACAATTATGAAGAGTGCTGTGTGCGAATGAGTGTTCCCAGTTGACGGTAGTTCTCTCACACCATACCGGTATTTACATTACTCATGGCGTCCTATTGATTTTACGTAAACTAGGTATGCACGCCAGAAAAACATGTTCCGTTGATTTCCATTCCATTGTAGTATGAATAAAGATAGTTTTCGTTATGTTTTATTGTGCGTAAACTATGCACGTTAGAAAACAAATGACTAAGTAAATGTTGTTTCCTTTTCGACGATCTATCCAACGATGCCATATACAACCGCTGTACACATTTGCAATTTGAAAGCTCACGCCCCGTTCCCCTACCACTGGTATGTTCCTGGGAATGGAATTACTTCCAATGGATGATTAATATAGGGTAAAGTTATCACATTTTTTATCTAACCCCCGGTGTCGTGCTTTTTCCGAGAAAAAGAGGTGATACGGTTGCTTTTAATCTCCGTATGTATTTATATATATATATATATACATATATGAATATATATTCATACTCATATATCTATATATATAAACCGACATCGATAGTATATTACGTTTTTATAAAAAAAAATTTCTCTACATAGCTGCTGCACTTCATACAAACATACGAAGATAATACTTTTTTACAGAATTCTAAACAAATAGGTCTATAGCTAACATTATTCTGAAATCGAACTAATAAATAATTTAAAAAAGTGGAATTAGATAGTTATTGTAAATTTTAATAGTAAATGAAAATAAAATTGTAGATTGGCCAGAAAAATAATTATTTGCGTACTGCTACAAGGTCGGAACGGAGCAGAGCAACATATATAAAACAACCCACTTTACAAAAGTCACAGATATATGGCAATAAACGCTATTTAAAATGTTTCAATTTAAAAAATCCTTCTTCAACATTGAATTAGTTCATAAATTGTTTTACTGTTTTATTTAAAAACCACTATAAACAGATACACTATACGCTGAATCGCGGAAGTACCACAATATCTTTATCAACACAATAAATAATCAAGCTACTCCGTAGGTGCCATTCAATTTAAAGAACTGCCATATTTTTCTTGCAAGCTAGGAGTTATCACAACATTTTTTATAACCAGTTTGTGATTTTTAAAGTTTGGTTTTGTATAACTGTGTTATACATGTTTGATTCTGTAATATTATGTAACTGTGTTGGGTTAACCTACTCTCATCAACCAACACTTTGCATTGTCTTCTACCATTGCGTGAATACGTCTCGAGAAAATACAGCAATACTAAGCGCAATTCGAAAAGTAATTTAAAACATATTTGTAGTTGATTTTACATATGTTGACAAAACTGTACTAAGACTTGCATGAAAATTTTTATTTATACTCCTGAGCACATATGTCCTCGTATTTACACATGTTTATACCATGATTTCGAACCAACCTTATAGCTTAAAGCAACCAGAGCATCAAAAACTGTTTTTATTGTAGCCTACACATAAAAACCCAGCTCTGTTACAGACCAGGTGTTATAAATATATAAATTATATAAAAGACACTTTCCTATGATTTTTATTGCCATACACAGTACAGGAAATGACAACTCTAACAAGACGTTCCTGATATACTTATATAACTAATAAGCATACTTTCCTCTACATATGTGCAAATAATTATTAATGAAGTTGTTAGTAATATGGACACATAACTGCCGCAAACATTACGAGAAAGGTAGATCACATGAACGAGATTTACCGCAACGCCATCTTGAGAGTCACTGGCGATCCTTTGGCTGGGTAAGGGACTCCTTGCAGCGTAGGTATCAATCTGCGCACTAGCACACAATGTCAACGCGATTGCACAAGTAGTTTATACAAACAAATACAAAACAGAAGTTCTTGAAATCTTAGGTTGTAGATAGGGCTTGGTATCTCGTTAACAGCAATAGGTATAATTCGAGATAGAACGAGAATCATATTCAACAGTAGCGAGACAATTATAAATACACAGGTTCTTTACCCGGAACTCGAAACCAGAAAACCTCTTTTAGTCCATTCACGGTTTCTTCGGATGTTTTGAAACGTACCTTTGAAAAATCACCCTAAAAGTAACATGTAAAACTGTTTTTTCAATAACTTGTATACCACAAATATATAAACACTGTGATTAACTTTAAAGTATTGTATCCTTGAATAAATGAAATTTGAACTTATTATCTTCTATAAATTGTAAATTGGATTTCTTATTCAAAACTAATTAAAAACAGTGAGAGCAGCGATGTTTTGGCAACAGCTAGTAAGAAATAGTTCATAGTTAAAATATTGTTTTAACCAAATTTTTGGTATCATATTTGTAAATTAAACGTTGACTATTGAAATATTTAAATATTTAGGCAGCCCTTATTGAAACAAATTTTATTGTTACAGTAATAAATATTAGCATAAAATACGGTACGTAGGTGCTAGTCATATGGTGTTTTTATCGACCGAAGAAGAAACTTAAAATAGACTGTCAGCGGAGCGGAGCTTGTCGCTCTCTCGCATTCCCGGGAAGTTTCGCACCGCTAGTCGTAGCAGGAAAATTATACATGTTTTAAATTTTAACTTATTTCATTCTTATTACAGCAAAAATAATGATTTTTTAATTTGTAATTTACAACTGAAAAGAGATTCTAATGTTTGAATACTTATTATAATATATTTAGAAGGGATGGCGGGAGGTTTTAAAATCCGAAGTTGGCAGAAGTGGCGTCTGGCGAGGGGCAATTTGACATGGTGTGTTGCTGTTCAGCGAAGCGTTAATTTTCTTATTCCCAAAAATAGTTCAAATTACCACATCAAGTTCGTAAACATTGTGTTTTTTAAACCTACCTAGGCAAGTTACGATATTGTGATAAATCAGTGTTTCCATAGCAGTAATAAATATACTGTAACGTGTGTCGTAACCGCTACGTGTGGAATGACGTGGCTGCGTGGCTGCTTCGTGGTGGTTACGCTGGCCCGGTGTGTGTGATTGCAAATGTTGGACGTGCGAAATTTATACGTTTTAACCGTGAACTGTTTTTATGACAAAGTTAATTTATTAAATTTAGGTATCTTTATTTACCACAGCATTTTAACGTTGTCCTAGGTGTTTGAAACCCAGTAGTGTAACGTGCTTATGTTTCTGTGATTTGAATGTTTGCCACAATACCAACAAATGACTATGCCCAGCCAGAAAATTTTAAATAAATAATTAAATAAACCTAGTAAAAACTAAGTACCTATGCAAAGAATATGAGTGGAATAAAAGTTACGGTAGACCTATTTGTGTGCATGTTCACCACTATCCTTTACGTTTGTCGCTGCTACGTACAAAAAATAAGCGAAACGATTTACGTGTTTAAATTTACTGTCTTTTTCGTTGTACTGGTTGCGCCTTAGTTTTAATATATTGTCCTACCTGAGGCCATTATTTTAACGAAATACCCCAACGCACATCCATAGCCAGAGGTTAAATACTACAGTTCTTTCCCCCACAGTTGTAGCAGGGTTAAACCCAGTCGTGGCAAAATATACATAGTGGATAACAAATATGTTAACATTGTGAAATAATAACCGTCAGAACTATCGTCAATACAAACATTGTTAAAAAGTCATAAAGCTGACCTAACCATGGTATTCGGGCATAAATTGTGAACATTCGTACGTAATGATATTTGAAATATGCCAGAAATCTTTGAAAAGCTGTAAATTGTTAAGAATGCATCAGATAGTTAAAACATAGAAGTCACATGGCAGGTGTTTATGTTTAAATGTAGCGGAAGGATACGAAATCGGTAACCAAAACTAGAAATTTAGCAGGGCTTCAGAAAAGTGAGAAGTAACCGAGAATAGACTATACCATAACCTTGTGTAGTAAGTAGGCAGGTACGCAGTGCTTAACGTCTCATTAAGAACGAGGTAATTAGAGACGGAGCAAGTTGCTCAGAGAAAAGCGAGCGGGGAAGTAATTAGCCACGGCCTGTAGTAACGAAGCACCCCAGCATTCGTGTGTAGTGATTTCGGAAAACCATAGAAAACTTGAATCAGGAAAGCCGAACCAAGATTCGAACCCAGGTCCTTCCAAATGTGAGCCAGAAATTTAACCACTGTGCCACCTCGCTCGTTATAATCTAGCATGCAACGAACTGCATTATTGATGTAGGATTCTGAGCATCAACTTCGGATGTATTCAGCATAATGTTTTGGTTGATAGTGTTTACTAACCTGAAATATTAACAGGGCCATGATTATGAAAATAAGTGCCTAAGTTGATTCAATCGGTACGTAATGCTGTATGGGTGGAATTTAATTCTCGTACAGTATCACACATTCATTTGTTTCTGACAGCTATACAAATTAAACTCATAGTTGTGTGCATCCCAAACATGTAACACAGAGAACAATGATAAAAATCACGAAAATGAACACCTTTAATCTCCCCCCCCCCCTTTTTTTCCCTCGGCACGATATGTGTATACATATTTTAGTTGTCTGGAGGAGGGAGGCCATCATTATGCACAGGTGGACAGTTATATTTTACGCATGGAGGTGGGGCCTTCGTGTCTGCACCAATGCTGGCCAGACAACAAAGAGTGACGTCCGCATAACGCGCAGTGGAGAAAAAAATGTTTCCCACCAGTGGGCGCGCCATCCGACGACCATGAATCATTCTGACGTCCATCCTGTGAAGTGAATACCCGGGTTCATTCGCCTGGCCGGTAACTTCCCCATGGATTTTGTGTTGATTCTCGTTAATTTAATTTTATTTGCTGGTGATTGCTTATGACTTTTGTTTTGAAGTGATACATTCTGAACGAAACCAGAGCTGAAATCCAGAAAATAAGACGATCTCAGTGCCAGAGGTCGTTAAGGCGCCATCGGGATACCGGATACAGCGTTCGAATCTCAGGTAGTCCATTAACGTGTGTTTACCGATGTAAGCGTTGGTATGCAGTTACGTAAGCCGTTCCCGATTAGCCTCCTGGCTGGAAAGTGGGAAGATTGAAATGCACAATACGAATTAAATTATTTCTTTAAATAACAAGAAAATTCTAGTATTCAAAATACAAGAAAATTACGCCCCTATTACTCATAAAATAGAAAAATTAAGTGCACAAATACAAAAATCTGATGCTGATGTTATAAAATTTATAAAAGAAAAGTTATGAAAAATGTAATATTCCTGTAAAAATTAATCGTTATATGTTTCTTCAAAGCACTTCTACTTGGCTAGAAAACTATTCTAACTTCCGTTTGTAGGAAATAACATAAGACAAATATAACAGCTATATTCATGAGAAGTTGAAAATTAATGCTAGAAAGAGGACAACATATATTTTAATAAAATAACCATACGTATATCCAGTCGTAAAGTTGTGATAATTATTTGATTTTTTTGTGGTATTTTGTTCGCTTCATACCGTACAATCCTTACAGAAAATGCCTTGTTTTTTTAGGTAATGGAATATACATAAAACTTATTTTGGACTCATAATTTAATAATTGTAAACGAGAGGCTAACTTTTAACTAAAGGTAAAGAAAGTTTATCGAAATAAAAATTATATTATAATTTTTGTAAATCACAACAATGCAGTGGAATTTTTTTTTTTCATATTACTTCACATCCGAAATAAATATTTATTAAAGAAGAAATTTAAATAATAATGCTCGCATATTTTGGAATTTTCTAATAATGTTTCGTATAAATTGACCAAAAATAAATTTTCAGCGCGTAAGTCTTGTACACATATCACAAAATTAGGTCTAATATTAAGAGAATATATCAACGAATAAATAAAAAATATTGAGATTTAAAATTCACAATATTGCTTATTCTGACACAACATATATATTAAATGATATGAGGAGGTGAAATTTTTCAAAAAGAAGTTAAATATTTTATTATGCATAAAATGATTCTTTTTTTTTCTGAATTTACTGGGGCAGTGACGAGAAATTTATAAATCGGATTTTAAAAATATTTCTTAGAAAATGTTTTACGGAATAGTTGTTCATTCTCATCTAAGTGGATAACTGAAAAAAAAACTGATTAAAATCCATCTTCAACACTCAAATTAAATGTCTAAACTTTGATACTAATTTTCCTTAGCAATTTAAAAAAGAAAGTTTTAATGTAATTTCACTATGTAGTGCATGTTAAAACATGCATTATGTCAAGAACTTTAGAAATTATTTATTAAAAATGAATCATTATTAAGTTATATTCATAAAATTATCCGGCAATTTTTTCCTGACATATGCCATAAGTTTTACTACACCTCTATGTGCGATTGTAAGTTCGCTATACTGCGGTAAAACAAAAATGCTGACACATTCGCCGTCACAGGGATGACTGCTTCTCAAGAGTGCTGGCACATTTTGGTGACTGTTTCGTATCCGTGTTGCACCTGTGATGTTCTTCCAAAACCCTCATTCAACACATTGCCAAAAACTAACTTATATGTGATTTCTCATCACGCTCACTCTGGATACTATCATCGAGAATATTTTCCTAGGGATATCCTATCCTAAACATTTGTGTTTCGTCTCTCCAGCCTCAGCAGAATATTCAAAGCAGAAGCCGGTAGGTGTAGAACAGGAATTCTGGAGCATAACTAGTTGTTTATTAAAATAATGTGTAAAAATAAAAAATGCATACATCATAAAATAAAATATAATTTAATAAAGTGTTGACTCTAGGTACTTTTCAAACTAATAATGACAACAATTCACACTACAATTCTTTGATTAAATTCTATCATATTGCAGAATACAAATATAAGAACTAAGGTTACTGTTATAAAGGTGCTTGAGGTATAAATGTTTTTATGAAATATTTAATGACATTAATAAACTCATTTAAGAAAATTAAATTTCACATATATTTATACCTTTGAAATACATTTTTTAATAAAGAAACAGACTTTTCGTTATAAAGTTAAGTGAGATTTTTTGAGATTTATCAAATATAATCTGTACCGGAATGTTAAATTCGTAATATTAAAGCTCGTGTTCAAAAAAAGTAACTAATTAGCTATGGCATTTGTTTTGCTGATTCTGTCAAGTAATTTATCTGATAATTCTTAAAGTTACCATACTATATAACGAATACCAGGACTTAATTTTAATCTCTATAATAAAGTAATTTTTTCGCAAGGATAACAAAATATAATTACAAAATCCAGTCCTCAAGATGCCAACTGTATGCAGAGAGGAAAATGTATGCGAACATAATACTTTGCTTTTATACAGAAAACTGTGGCCAAAATTAGACTGTGGTTACATCCTAGCCATGAGGTTATTTTTCGTAGTTTTGTCTTAATTTTTCGTATAGACCTGACCAGTATTTACAAATTATGGCAGCAAGATACAAGTTAAGATATACTTTAAAATACGAAGTGATGATGTCCCGGCGTACGATCCTTGTTTATATTTACAACGCTTCGGACCCGTGAACCTCAATATCTTTACACAAACCTACAACCCTTTATTAAAACAACTATCTTATCACACCCACTATTCCTGATCAGAATCAATTCCCACTTCAAACCCAACCAACCCTTCAGCGAAGATCATACCTGATAAAAACGATTAAGCACAGCCCAAGAACAGCATGCTGCTATTCAATTATGTTTGAGTAAAATACGATTTTCGCGCGATCAAAAGTAATCACTTGATTTTTGCGTCATTCTTCATGACAATTAAGTGGACCATTATGCCCAACTATGTCATTCATTAAGTTCAAAAATACAGTGCCCAACTAATGCCCAACATAATCAATAATTTCAGAGCCTATCAAACCATCAATATAACGATCACCTTGCACAAAAGAGACTTAAGATAATTCGGAGGAACCGTCACAGCAGTTGTACATTTATTAATGCCGCAAAACTGCAGCCTTCCACTTTATTATCGCCAATTATAAAATAACTTTTATTCCCCAAACAATTATGGCGTGCACATCTTCCAGCATAAACTGTATGTCTCCCACAATCGAAAACACAACATGCTCTCAGCTATTATGTATGACCAGTTTCAATTCATTACCACCTTACCTACCAGTCAGACTCACCAACAGAGTTCAACCTTTCACCCACCAAAAGTTTAAATTCACCTTCATCCTCAGAAGTCAGCGTCTAGAACTCGACCCCAGCTACATTCACCACCTATGTTACCAACATCAGTTCATTGACTATCACACCAAAAAACTTCGCCAACTATGACATCACACCACAAACTCCTGCCACTATTTATTTTGTAGATATTCCACCGAAAAGAAATGCCCTCCCTGCAAAACACAATAGGTTTAAATAATTACAACACCAGAAAAATATTGTTTTTTATAAAAACCGAAAAGCTTCAAATCGATAATGATCATATTTGAAATAATAATAATTAGAAACTCCGTGTAACAGGTAAAGTATATACCTAAATACACTTTGCTCTGTATAGGGTTATATATTGATTTCTTATTCGCAAGATTGAGAGTCAGAATCGAATTGGATTTGTATTTTGCCCTTATTCATTGAAAAAATTATGATGTAAGCCTTTTTTTCATAAAATATTAACATACAGAAGAACATTTTTTTTCACATATGAAAGCTCGGGCATAAATGGAGTGGTGAAGCATTTATTTTCAAACTTTGCAAATGTTGGTGAGAGAGACTTAAATTACGCACATATACACATAATATTATTCGTGTCTTTAATTATGCAATTTTAAGAATAAATAAAAAATACTTTTTGTAATTAAACATATATAAACAGTTTATGATTAAATTGTCATGATATTTTCCCAAACTGCCCCACAGGTTCATGTACCATGCGTACACGTTCAAAAATACATACGAAAGGTCAACTAATACCAAGTAGTTACTTGCTTGTATTACAACGAAATCTAATGGTAGAATAAAATCCAATTAAAATTTTGCACTCCTTTAAGGGATAGTAAAAATTAAAAGGATACAATTCAAACTGGAAAAAGATAATAAATACCACATCATAACCATAGGTCAAATAGACTTAAATCCCAACATGTCTAAATTGTTAAGATCAGTGGACCATGGCATATTTGTAGAAGTCAGAAGGCATAATTCACCTCAACATCGTCGCTCACCAATTGAGCACAAGAAATGTCTAACCTATTGTGGAAAGCCGCACACAATATCCAGCATTCTCTTAATTTTGACCATTACTCTTCATTATAATAGAACTTCAGCTATGCTTTTTATTCTTCCTCGCTATCGTACTCTGTGTAACCTTGCGATTTACCGCATTTATCTTATATTCAGTTCAAATAATCGTCTTTTCAGAAAAGTGAAGATAAGCTGGGCATTTATCAATGCACTGCTCTAATTCAGAAAGTCAAACATATTGCATTATCTGGGGTGATTATGTAGGCCCTTTCTTTGTACTTTTGTCAAAACAGATGGCTCCCAGTTGGTTTCAATATTGTAAGTGCCTTTTGTGACTTTGCAACTAAGGCTGTTCGCCTTTAATTGCAGCAAGTTTAACCACAGAGTAATTTCTTGTCATATACAGGTCATCCCATTTATCTTGAACACCCTCAATAACTCCGTACCGGGGCTTCAAATGGAAAACTGTTTCATACAAAAATTGTATAACTGGAAGAGGGAAATAATACTGCTGCGGAGTCAGTATTATAGCATTATTTATTAGTGAGATACGAGTACTAACATCAGTTATCTAAATGGCACCGTGTTCAATAAAACTCATCAAAATCTATTTAAACATGTAGCACAATGTACATTTTCATAACATGAACACGGAATACGAAACCGAAAGTGGGTTCTCTACTGTCAGTTTGTAGTACTAACCACATAGGTACTGCGAGGGGTATAATATTCACATTAGATGTTCAAAGTGGTGACCATTGGCAGCGATACACAAGTTTAGTCGCTGGATGAATGATAACACTGATTTATCCAGTGTTGCCTGCTGAAGAGCATTAAAAGCCAGCACAATACGTCCCTGTATGTCATCTGGAGTTCTTCGAATATCTCGATAGTCTACAGACAGCGCCTTTGAGGTAACCCCAAAGAAAAATGTCCAGGGGGTTAAGGTCAAGAGACTGAGCAGTCCACGGACCTGGACCTCCACGACCAATCCACCTACCATGATATTTTCAGTCCAGAACACAACATGCATACACGGCATTATGTGCTAGGCATCCATCATGCTGGTACCATATTATCATTATGTTCCTTAGGGGTATCTCCTCCAGAAATACAGGAATAATTCTTTGTATGAAGGTAACATACTCCCTGCCGTTTCGGTTACAATTCCCGAAATAAGACATTATAAACTTATTGCCAACTCTCCTACACCAGATGTTACTCTCCATTGACACTGATGGTCCGCCTGTCGAAGCCATCGTAAGTTCTCGACGTCCCAAGCCCAATAATGCATCTTCCTCGTATTCACCTGGTCTGAGAGTTGGAGAACGACAATTCATCGGTAAAAATAACATCCAAAAAAATTTGTGGTGGCGATAAGTTGATATTGTGCCCATTGACAGATCTCTACATGATTCTGGAAATAATTCCCGTTAAATTCTTGGTGTAAGTGTACGTGATAGGGATGGAACGTATGGCGCTTAAGAGTGCGATGTGCACCCTTTTTTGGAATGTCAATTTCGGCTTCAAGTTTGCGTGTGCTGACGTGTGGATTAACTGCTACAGCAACGAGAACAGCAACCTCAGCAGCTTCATCTGTGAAAGCTCTACGAAGATTTAGTTGCTGTGGGTTCAAATTGCCCATTTCACATAGCTTCACAACGAGACGGGAAAACGTCCGTCTGGACGGTGGGGTCTTGTCAGGGTATTGCTCTATGTAGAGTTTTTC
Organism: Clitarchus hookeri; assembly: GCA_002778355.1. Classification (NCBI taxonomy): domain Eukaryota; kingdom Metazoa; phylum Arthropoda; class Insecta; order Phasmatodea; family Phasmatidae; genus Clitarchus; species Clitarchus hookeri. The sequence continues at coordinate 1,505,067 of NQII01000003.1, forward strand.
CGCCTGACTAGCATTACGCCGACCTTCAACAGAACGAACGATGAGTGAGCAAACGAAATTATTGATAGTGTTATTAACAGCACTGTGTTTGTATGTTTCGGTACAACTCATTTGAACGTACTACACTGTACTGTAAAATAATATGAACACATCTATCTGCTAACTAACATTCTCCGTAGATGAGCAGCATTTCTAACTTCTCGTTTTTGGAGTACATTTCCGTTACGACAACTCTCACCTTGCAGTGTACTGTATTCGACTTCACACGGATGATTGATTGAGTAGTCGTCAAGTATTGTGTGTTCCTTTGTTTCCTCTAAGCCTAACCTCTGTGGAATGGGGTACGCAGCTCTCAATACATGGACTGTTTTCGTCACCTCTACATCAAATGCAGAGCGTCAACGTTATACTCTACTGTACCATGCAGCGCAATAGTGCCGCAAGACATCACATAACAGCTCTTCATGAGCCCTTATGAGTCCCAACGTCTTTGGCGGTTTTTAAGTATCTGTTTATTCGCTTGGAAGATTGTGATCCTTTTTTGAATAGGTCTTGACAAGCTTCATTGAAATTTTGATGAAAAGATACATGGTACAATGAAAAAAAAATTATATTTGTACTCGCATCTCAGTAATTAATAATGCTATACGGCTGACTCCCCAGCAGTATTATTTCCCCATCCAGTTACGCAAATTTTGTATGAAACACTTTCATTTGGAGCCCCGGTACGTAGTTATTGTGGGTTTTTAAGATGAATGGGACATTCTTTATAAATTGTTCACAGGATAGAATTATAAGTGCTCGCACATTTACGCTGACTGTGCCAACTTTGTAGGAGCACTCTAAATTTAGCTGATCTATAAAACTTATTATGTTTCCATTTTCATTAGAATAAGCAATCAGTAAATTGGCATCACTGGGTATCACATATCATTTTACCCATCTGAGCGCTTATCATTTTGGGTAAATGTGGCAGTCAGAAGTCCAGTCGGTAAAGACTTAGTTGTTTGTGGGTGAACAACACCTTACATGAAGAGTTCTATACGATCCTATTGCAGATGAAAGCAATGCTAAACTGGCAACTGGTAAGTTTTTTTTAGTCGTATAATGACCTCTCTCTTATCATTCCTGGCCTTTTCATGACAATGTAGTCCTTTACTGCATTACTATAATACGACAGTATCACTGAAACAATTATTTACATGAAATGCTGGCAGCTGGTTGAATGATCTTTATAAACATTTTATATTTTCCGAATGAGGCAAAACCTAAAATTGTACGAAAGAGCAGACAATTGCTGCTTGTTCCAATTGGTTTTCTTTTCAGTTTTATAGAGAATACATTTCGATAAATGGTTGAACTCTTACAGCAGTAGATAACCCTTGATATTTTTTCAACAATGATAACAATAATTTGAGTACGAATTAAAAAAAAATTACAGAAATAAGTAAAAATTTTAATGAATGGTAACTAAAAATAATTCATTGTGAAAACTTTATGAAATTAATAATAATTTGTGAAATAACTATTTTGTTTTATTAGAAATAATAACGAATATTATTTAAAATGCAGCTTTAACATCACTTTCTTTAGAAATCACTGTGGTATTCATGTTTGTCTATTTATCACTTTGAAAATGTCAAGGGCGCGTTACTAAAGATTACGCGTTTTGTAGTAATATTGTTGATTAGAAATTAAAAATAATATGGAAAATTCTTGCGTCTGAAGCTATACTGAAAATCCATAGAAATAACAGTAATACTTACATAAATATCGTAAAATTGTATACGAACCAATTGAAATTTTAAAAAAAACCAAGCTTCTTTATTCATTACTACGTTTGAAATTGCCGTTGTAAGATTATTTTTCTTTATTAATTTCAGTATTACACATTTTGTAATTGCTACTTTTCTAAAAATACAAAAACTAATTATAATAAAATATTTTAGGCTTGGTTTTCGTGTTTTTTTATTTTTCTTGTTTATTTTATTGTACTTTGTATATTGTATATTTGTATTTAAATCATACAAACAATATTTCCAATAGAAATCTAGAATTTTAGTCTGACATTTTTCATAAAATGTATCTACGATATAGTGAGTGGCAATTAAAAATAAAGAAAAATATATGTATAAAATAGAGACGATTGCTAATTATTAAGTACTTTGACTTCAATGCATCTATTGAAACAGAAACTACTAGTAACAGAGTTTTAATAAACATATAAATTGTACTTATGTTTGAAAAAGTTTTATCGAATACCTAGATAATTTTTAAAAAAACACGCTTCTTAAAAAATGAATACGTATTGTAAAAATATTGTATAACTTAATTTAATTTGATTATATCAGAAGAAAAATGGGTTTATTACAAAATGGTTACAAGCACGCTTTGAATAATAATTGTTTTCTATTTAATGAATTAATATTATTGTCAAAAAACATGAAAAAGTTAACAAAATATAATTAAATGTAAATTTTTTTATGTATTGTAAGTTATTTTGTTATTCCCAAATTTATGATATACGTATTTTCAAGTGTTATAAAAATAATGTCCTTTATCTCTAAATAGTATAAAACAAAGTCGCTTATACGCGTATTTGTGTGTATTCGCTTACTTCTTCTAAACTACTTGATGGATTTTGATTCGGTTTTCAACGTCATTTAGATAATTTCTTGAGGGAGGTTTGTCTCTAAAAAGTATAAAACAAAGTCGCTTATCCACGTCTATGTTAATTCGCTTAGTACTTCTAAACTACTTTATGGATTGTATTGCGGTTTTAAACATCATTTAAAAAATTTATCGATGTAGATTTTGATGTATAAAACATTTATATTTAATGTAAGGATAGTAGAGAAATGTCAAACCGTTTTTAATCAAGTCGTAAAAAACCGCTTTTAGGGCGATTTCATGGCTTGCGCTGGCTAAACCATAAGAGACACATCAAATTTATACTACAGAATTTTAGCTCTCAAAAAGGTCTACGGAAAAGTCCGTAATAGCATATGTTTATCTTTTAAGCATGACCCACAGTGACCATTTTTGTCTTTCAAAGTATCGCTGAAAAACTAAATTGTTACCTGGGAAGCCGGGCTGGTTCGGTTGTAATTATATAAAATACTCTACGCAAGGAAAAAAAATACTAGTTAAAAATGTATAATCTTTCTCTATATAAAATATACAAGGAAGACAAAACATACTTTTATAGGTTTCATTACAAATATGATATTATTAATTTTAATAACATAAAAAAATATATTTATAATTATAAGAAGTATGAAACATGTAAGATTCTAAGATTTTTAACCATTTTACCTTCAAAAACAACAATATTTATTTTTAGCTGGAAACTACATTCTTGAAAGTAAAAGTTTTGCTTCCTTTTATATACAGCATAAATTCAGGGCTGAAGTGATCATTTGAAACTCTGTTTACAGAACTCAAAATATCAGTGAACAAGATTTTACAATATAATTTTAATAAGTACTTTATATTCTCTATTAAGTATCATTACTCACCTCTTGATACCATCGGCTATTTTATATCTCTTCCACTTTCAAACATCGTCTACTGTTTCTTACCAACAGTTCGTATTACTGAAGCCACATTAAAACTCCCTCCTCTTATTGCTGGTAATAGTTGCTAAACGTACGTTCATATGTTGAAGTAAAGAAAGTTTTATGTAAAACAAAATCAATATAAAATTTTTTTTTAAGATTTTTATCTTAAAAATTGTTATAGATATTTTTAATTTGTAACATAGTTTTTAAGTACATAGTTAAAACAATATATTTTATAAACTTTTATATTTTATACAGCACATTTAAGTTTTGTTATTAAATATTTAAAATGGTTGCAAATTCTAAATGTACAGGTTGAGTATGAAAAAATTCCTCAAATTTGAAGGTCTATAATATCAAAACCAAACAACCTACAACCCTAACTGACCAATCAAATGAACCGTGGAACCGTAAGTTTGTTTACCATACATTCATAAATGTTCAATGTGACCACCATGAGCTGCCCGAACGACATATACGCGATAATCAAACTCGTTTCACGCTCTTTTCAGCATGTCCGGTGTTACGATTTGGATGGCGTCCGTAACTCTCGGTTTGTGGTGGTGAAGGGTAGAGAGCTCGCATTCGACACGTCAATGTGAGGGGGACGGTAGTACTCTAATGCAAGAAGTTGTAATAGAAGAAGCCTCTGCAGTGTTGCTGTGATAGAAAGAAATCTTCATTGGTAGTAGTTACATACATGTATAATGCACATATTTTATCCGAATAGATAAATCTCATTAAAAAGTACGAAATAAGATATAAAATTAGTAGAGTTTCAATTTTTATTACACAATTTTTTTTAAATACCATTTTTTTTCAGGTTCTCTTCACTGGGTGTAATATAATGTCCTTTGAACTTTCAAAAATATTTAATTTTCATATAGTATATAATGACATATTTAAAAAAAATTTTTAGTTTTTATAACTCATATCTTTTTAAAATAATAATGTTTATTATTTGGAATATATATATATATATCTGTGTGTGTGTGTGTGTGTGTTTGAACAGTCTTAAGTATCATGATGACTAATATTAAAACAATTTTAAGGTAAAACATTCTCTGTCACTGAATAAAACTTGCGCTTGGACAGTGACTATCTTCCGCCATTTCGCATAACTGATGCTGGAACGAGCTGGCGTTTAAAATATTAATTTTAGACAAAAGATTTTATTTTGACTAATTAAAAACCTATTTTAGAAAGCATTTCGTTTTAACCTATCTTAAGCTTTATTTATTTTAAACATATTTTACGTATATCGAGCTGCCTTTATTTGATAACGATTCATTTTAATAACCTGTTTTAAAAGCTGGCCACTACTGTTATCACAGCAACTTTAAAACTGAGATGTTTTACATTTAATTGTAAATGTATTAATTTCAAAAACACTGCTACATGATGATAGAATAAATTGTGGTGAAATGTATTCTTTCCGATTCGGGTTTACTCTCAATTCCTGTCTCCTACCTATAAAGGAAGCAGTTTTGCTTTAATTCCTTTAATTTTTGTGGACAATGAAATAAAAAATATCACCGTAAGTCCAAATACTCTGTGGGGCCGCGGTGACTAAGTGGTTAGACTGCTCGCCTCCCACCGAGGCGAACCAGTTTCAGTCTCCGGCTGGGTCACTCCGGATTTTCGCAAGTGGGAATGGTGCCGGCGGGTTTTCTCAGGGAACTCCCGTCCCTCCTCCTCCCCTTTCATTATGGCACTGCTCCATTCGAACATCATTTCTCCCTCAACGACTCTCCAGACCTCGTTGTTAAGAGCCGCCGAAATCTCACAACTCTCAACGCATTCAAATACTCTGTGATACTTGATTGTTCAAGTGATTTTTTTTAACCTTAACTGTTTTGACACTCGCTATTAACCCCATTTCTAGAGATTTTCTAATTATTTTGTGTCAAATCCCTTTTCTTACATGCCATGTAACATTATATTATGAGAGAATTTATTTTCGGAACAAAGCTTTTCAAATCTCCAATATTCGTGTGTGTCTGGTTTTCTATAACATTTGAATGAATATATTGATTTCAGCCAAATTTAGTAAATCCCATTACACGCAGGCTGCTTATGTTTTTTTTACCCTTCTTCCAGCTACCTGTTTAATGGCATTACTTATGAAGATATTAAAAATTCGATGTTTTGCGAAAAAAAAATTCAAAATTTGTTACAGAAGTTTTTTTTTCCTATATTTCTATGATTTTAAACCAGCAAAAGTAATGTTATAGACTACTTCATTGTCATGTAACTATATTGTATAACTGTGGCCTGCTGCCCACCTCCCGTGGTGCAGTTGGTTGGTGTGCCGCCGGTCTGGGGTGTGGGAGGTTCTGGTTTCGAATCCTAGGTAAGGCATGGGTGTTAGTTTATTAGTTAGTTTATAAGCCGTATCCTGATAAGCCTTCAAGCGTAACACCGGGGGATGTTAATAAGTCCTTTACAATTCAATCTGGAATGATAGTTATTTTATTATATCCACGCAATATTTAATACAGTCTAAGTACCCGAAGGACATAATCTAATTCAGATGAAAATTAGCATTTGTGTTGTTGATGTGTAACATAAGAAATGGCTACGTTTACAAAACTCTTAGATTAGTTCTTCTGTAAAAGAAATAGCTACACAAACTGAGCACGCCAGTACCAGGGGTTAGCTGGAAGCAGCTACTTGGTCTGACACGGAAGCATTAATTTTCTGAATGGTTCTCTGTAGGATTGCAAGCCAAATAGTTACAAACTGGGGATTCGCATCTTCCTCAATCTGGAAAGGACACGGGTAACTTTACTAGTCATGCCAAAATTATCTAAAAGGGAGACGTCAGCCTATTCGAAAGTATACCTTCAGTACGAAGACAGTCCATTGAGAGGGGCCATGTGACGGAGCATTATCTTGCTGGATAATGACCCTGGAATCCTTTGCGATGAACAGCAACTCAACAGGTCTTACATTTTTTGAAGACCTTTGGTAATGTCAAAGATTTTCCTTAGCAAATTACAACAATTATTTATATCATTAACACACTTGACACACTAAATTTCTACTTTATATTTTTTAAGAGTCGAATGGATACTCGGAAAAAAAAAGTTCCACACTTTTCAGAGATGCTTTATTAAAAATTGAATGGAATATTATATATTATTAACATAGTTTTTCAATTGTTGATTATGAAAAGCTTCTTCAGTAATTGTTAACATAACTTTTAAAATTAATTTATGTATATAGCTATAATTAGAAACATCTATATATAAACCTATTTGAAATATAGCCGGTATAAATTGAAACAAATTTAATGTAATGATGTCAATAATTAAGGGCTAGAATATCGTAATTTCTTTCAGACCACGGGGTTTTTCTTACGAATTTAGGATAAACAGGGTTTGTTATAGTGTTGAATATAAATGTATAATTTGGCCAGTTCAGACACAAAGGCACAAGTGCATGAGGCCTAGACTCTGGATGGCTACGAAACGTTAAAGAATTTTCCATATAAAACTTATTTTTCACTTCGCAAAATAGAAAAATTATATCGAAAAACTATGAAATTATTTTTGACGAAACTACAATGTTTTCATTCAAAATTTTATACATTTAATAACTTATAAAATACGTCTTTAATAATTATTCACATATGCTTTGCATACACTCCTGGGATTACCTCCTGAGCGCACCCAAACTATTCATCGAAAGACTTTGGCATTGACTGTGCCATGGTTACAAAGAATCTGGTATGTCATCTCATAGGGAAAATGCAAAGCGTTCCTATTTCCAAACACTTATCCGACCCTTTACAACTAGTTACCCCATAACAATGTGATGTCACTTGCTAGACGTACAGAAGGAAATATAAATCACAGTGTACATTTGGCCATGGTAGTAAGCCAGGCGCTACCGTTCATAACCTCACTCGCATATACATCAGCCATAATTGATTTAGGTATGCCAGCTGTATAATTTATTCCTATTGTGTTTATATATAATGAATGTCAACTTCTTGCACAGAAAACATTTTAACGTTATAAATTCTCTTAGCTTTTAACTATTTAATTAATCTTTATTTTATATTGTAATTAAACTGTCAGATTATTATTTTAATTTGCAGTGAAATTTCGCATAAAGCATTAAGGTAAACATTAAATAAAATACGAATAAACTCTTGCAAAACTAATTTTTAATTCACTGGTAAAACCTATCTCATGATCAAGAAAAATTATCCAGTCGAAAACAAACACGACCTAAACAAAGAATACATCAATACATAACGGATGATGTCAACTCCTGAAATGTTATTCCGATTGTGTATATTTAAAATAAGATTAAATAGTAATTACACTTGATTTAAATTTGGAAAAATTTACCAGTTTTAAAGTTATTACAAGTGTAAATTATTTCCTATTCTTCCGACTGAAATGTTAAGGTATAGCAAAGTCAATGACACATTCAGTGAAGGGCAAATGAACATTATGGTTACACAGTCTATTATATCTGTCACCCCAGATTTGGATCCCAGTTCACGATTCACATCCTGAAACCTAGCGCCATATTTGGGGAATCAAACAGTGAAAGTAGTATTCTCACCTAAACTCAAGGCCAGAGGGGAAAAGGCCTCTAACAACTCTGTCGCACTTCTTGAGAATTGAGACTCCTTTTTTTCTTCCTACTGCTCTTTAATCTTCCCCCTGTATCACTTCTTGTAAAATATATATCCAAAAATAAATTTAAAGCAAAACAAGCGAATGACATAACCCTTTCCTATTCGTAATAAAGAAAATAGACATTTCTGAAAAAAAAAACTTAACACCTAGTTTAAACCTTACATTATCTAACAAAACACCTCCACCAATTTTCCAAATTTTTCTACAGTGAGATTTACTTACACATGTTCAGCAAATCATTTCTTTCCCAGAGTGATTTTCTTACTCCTTCCCATCAACTGGGAGTCGAACCCAACGAACCTGTGATCCTATGCAATCTTACCTCTTACAAATTTACTGCCAAATCTCGGGCACCGTTGCACACAAACTTTAATTATCCTGTGTTCATCCCAGGGTCTTCCCAAGCTTACTGACACACATCTCAAACATTCCTTCTATGTCTCTTACAAGGAAAGTAAATAACTACCCTTCCAACAGATACATGAGGGCCTAGCCTCATTTTCCCCTTCAGACTCGGACTACTTCAACTCAGATCGCTGTGTCTGTACCCTGACCACCTGTCACATAATTTTGTAAACTTCTTACGTAGCCACAACCTGGCTGTAACTAATATGCTTATGAAACTGGTCAAAAAAATACCCAATTGTGACATGCAGTCCAATCTTCAAACTTGTATGGCCCTACCTTATACCAGCACAAGCCCATGTCTAAAACAACTATCAGGACCCCTTTCCCACAGAACACACTTGACCATCCTTTGACATCCCCAACAAATTCCTTCGGATATACAAGTAAACATTTTATTTCTTGGAGACTAACCTCCACTCACTCTCTCCGAGTGTCAAATTACATTTCCCTAAGGGTCTCATTTTCAGTTTTTTTTTATTTTAGAACATGGTCAGCCCTTGCTCGTACTCTCTATTAAGCATTAAAACTAAATCCTTGCTCAAATTAAAACAGATTTATTTTGTAATTATCTCTACTAAAAACTGGGCACATTTCAAGAATTTAAACATAGCAAAACAGTCTTAAACCGGGCTTTCTCAGTTGTTTTGATTAAAAAATTGTTAACCAGTTCAGATAAAGCAACATATCCAGCTTAATAGTCTGGAGAGGAGAGTCCTTTAACTAAGTTATAAATATAAACCAGAACACTTAACTTAACACGGACACATACCAAGATAAACCTAACGTATCTTAACTTAAACTTAACTTATCGACTACAAGAAGGGATACTTATGTGCAATGGTTGACGCCGGCCACCCTCTGCCAGCCTAGTGACGCTTGCCATCCTCATTCTTCAGCAACACTAATGCTCCTGCCTGATGTCAACTCATGACTCTTCTCCTAGCGAGAATCTGAACGACGAGGGAAAACCCAACATTACGGACATAATCCAGCTTAAGTAGCAGGCTGACATCCTGTTCCGAGCTCATCACTCGCGTACCGACAACCAAAATCGCAACCAAACAAGATCAGACAACAACGTTAGATTAAAACCAGCACTAGAGAGGCCCCAGGGCCCACCTATGCAAAACACACACTATCGCGAAATTAACTACTGTTATGCGTGCCACATGTCCCTCCAATTCCGCGGAAGCGCAAAGTCTCCCCGAACTAGCTAACACAGGAATATTGCGCGCGCGCACATTGCTAACCCAGCGAGACCTCGGACGTTTAACTAGAGGCTGGCCAGGCCTTTCGTCCACCCGTTTCACAACAGCGGCCTCCGAGCACCGGCAAAAACCGCCCATTTAACAGGCGTAATGCACTTCCGTGAAATGGTCAGCACAATCTGATGCCGTCGACCACCTACTGCAAACACCAGGTTCTCGCAGCCCCACAGTCGCAGCAGAGAAAAATTTCAAACATACCTAGAACATGAACATAACGGAACCTAAATTTCTCCTATGCAACACTATAAAAGTAGTGATCATGAAATTGACAAAGTTTTAAAAAATTTTTTAATGCCAATGGTAATTGTTCATACACATAAATTTGAGAAGAAAGTTAAATTTTCCATAATTGTTAATTCTTTTCATAAAAAAATATTAATTTTTTAATACAAAAAAAACATATTAACTTGAACTTACTGCTATAACTAATCAGCCTACTTTTCTCTACATTGGTGCAAATAATTTCAATAAAGTTCTTAAAATGTTAAATGGTTGTTAGGCTTTGGCTTTTCGTCAACAGCAATATCATTAGAGATGAAACCAGAGACATACGTAACGGTAGTGAGGCAGTTACAAATACACACGTGATTTGGCCGGGACTAGAACCCAGAAAACCTCGTTTCATATCAAAGCACGCAATCTACTGCAAAGTTAGAATTTGGAGCATCAACTTCGGGTATAATCAGTCTAATGTTTTGAATTATAGAGATTACTAACCTTAAATATTTAAAGGGCCGTCATTTGAAAAAATAATTATCTTAACCACTACCATGCCGCTACTTGTGTGAAGAATTTCGTGGAAATCAGTTAATTGGTCCCTGAGATATGGCATAAAAACTTAGTTTTCTTATTTAGTGCCATCTTACAAAATTGCCTAAAAATATATGTATACGATTTATTTAATGGCAGCATAAAAATTTTAGTTGACTTTGATTTAAATTGTTTAATATATATCTGAAATCTTTATAATATTTTATGGCTGCAATATTTGGAAATCGATGTCTGACCCACTTAAATATTTTGAGTTGACGTGTCCTTCTGTAACACTAATGGAGTGCAAAATGTGGTGGAAATTATTTGAATTAATATGTAAATATTGCAAAAAGTTAAATTTTCACTCCTGGCACTATTTTATAAAATTGGCCACCAGAATATGAGCCTTTTTTTCATTATTAAAGCTTCTAATGTATACTCTTGGTAATAAATTAGGGTAATTTTATTAAAACTGTTTGATACTTTATACTAACCTAAATAATTTAGATTAATACAATTAAAAAACCATTCCACACCTATAACCTGTTAGTTAATGTACTCTACTGTAACACTGCTTGAATGTAAAAAAACAATGTCATGTGCCAATCTTCATAAAAGGAGGACAAAAATGTTAAATATTAGAACATTCTATGGTGTCATATATGGTATATTAAGTTCAGTTAAAATCGGTTTCATAGTTTCGTATATATAGAAAAACTAAACTAAAATGTTATTATAGCTGCCATTCTGAAAATAAGTGTTTGACATACTTTAAACATACAATTGAGTATGGCCTACCACAATTCAACTTATCGCCAAATGTGTTGGGAATTGGTTCTTTGTTTTCCGAGATATGACATAAAAACAATATTTATCCATGTGGCGTTCTTACAAAATGGCAACAAAATTGGCTACGTGTAGACACATTCAATAGTTGTAATATATGATTTCAGCACACAAAATGAACTTGGAATTCATTACATGGTTTAGATAAAATAGCATACTTGGCTAAAATAGCATTATGGCCGCTATTTGGAGAGAAAGTGTATAACATACAAAAAACATACCAGTTTACGTAAACTGCTGCAGTACTACTTGTTTGCCGAATTTGGTAGGAATCAGCCAATTGTTTCCCCGAGAAAAGAACTAAAAACTCGCTTTTAAGAGCCACCCAAATCACTTCACTTCATTTATTAGTGTAATCCTGTTTTACAAAATGACACACAAATGTGACTACGTGTTGGCATATATGATGTTTTAAGAATACAAAATTTTGTAGAAATTGGTCCAACGGTATGTAGATATATCAAATAAAATTAAACATTCTTATAGCTGCAATTTTAAAATAAATGCCTTATCAATTAAATGTATATATATTTACATGGCCTACCTACCATAGTATCATAAGCTGTTCACAGTAAAGTAAGCACTTTTGAGGCCATACTTATTTTTTTTATCAGACAGTTTTAACCTCCAACCACATTTTTCGTAAATATTGCAATGTAAATAATGAACATAGTGTATGTTTTTCCCTGGACGCAAAATTTAACGTCCAAGGCTACAATAAAATTTATTTATTGACTATTATTCCAAAAGAGGGGTATTTCAAAAGTGCTCACTTTAACATGAATAGCTTATTCTTACGTGACAAATTTGACGAGAATTGATTAAGTAGTTTTCGAGATATAACGTATAGGCTATCTTAATACCTGGTGCTATATTCCAAATGGCGAACTAACAACACCGTCAATTTATAAATTAAAAACTTACATAACGCACTGTAAAGTACAAAATTATGTTTTAGTTGAATGACTCCGAAGAGATGACATATCACCCCAAATTTTTAAATGGTCACCATTTGGAAAGTAAGCATACGGCGTGGACGAAAACATTAAAAGTCAGATTTGTTTTACCAAGAATAATATGAGTCTGGTGAAATTCGGTTCGCGCTTTCAAGAATTTTTTAGGGAGTGGCCACACGCACAGGCAAAAACACAGACATACAAACACATACGCAGACTGACACACAGAAAGGAAAGTAGCCTAAAAATGATAAAAACATACACTTATAATACTTTGCAAACGAAAAACATTGTCGTCATCGTTGTATCAAGGTTTTATCAAAGGTTATTTCGGGCACAAATTAGTGAACATAATGGACAAAACTTTCCTTGTGATACGCGTTTAAAAACATTTTACCATTAAGAAAAATTGAAAGAACATGAATAATATTGCTTAACAAATAAAGTAGTAAAATACAAAACCAGAATGTAAAAAAAATAAAATTAAAAAATTGTAAACATTCTTCAAGAATTTTTTAATTTAAGCAGATTTCGAATGTTTGCTAAGAAAAATGCTTGAAAAACCTTACATAACGAAATATCATATGCATAAACCATACAGTTTTAGTCTACTTTCCAAAGAAAAGAAAGGCTAATAAAATCGCTATCCTGTCTGCTTGAGTATGTGTGTGTGTAGGTGTGTGTTTGTGTGTGTGTCTCGAGTGTGTCCCCGCACCACATTTTTGAACGCGTCAACCGATTTATCAGTAAATATATAGTACTTAGTAAGGACACCAACATTTTATTTTTTCTATCACGCCGGGTCCTTACTTTCAAAATGGCGGCCATTCTAATATTTTTTTGTGCTATGTCATATTTTTGTAACCATTCAACTGTTTTAAACAAAATTTTGTGTGCTGGCATATCACTGTGTAAGCATTAAATTTTAAAATACATATTTTTGTTAGTCCACCATTTTGGAATATAGCACCATATAAAAAAAATATAGTATTTTACATTATAACTCGAAAACTATTTAAGCAATTATAACCCAATTTGGCATGCAAGTAATACTATGAGAGGTCAGGTGTACGTACATAATTGAACTATATAAGGTTCTTATTTGAAAATGGCGGCCATTAAAATACTTAGGTTTAATTGGTATATCTACTATACCATTTAACCAATTTCGACCACATTTTGTGTGCTGAAAGTATATATTGCAAGGATCATATATACTATCACATAGCCACTTTTGTCTGCAATTTTTTAAGATAGCGCAACATGAATAATGAAAGATTTTATGTCATATATCGGTAAAGAGTCAACCGATTCCTTCCAAATTTGGCAAGAACGTAGTACTGTGGCATGTGATGCTTAATTATGTTTTATGTATGTCACACACTAATTTTCATAATGGGTGCCTAATTTATAAAGATAAATTATGAACTTCAATCGATTACCTTCCTAATTATATACACAAAGTTCGAGACCATGATTGCTTAACAAGGAATTATCGAGGAGCATCGCATTATTATTTTAATATCTGGCTACGATGCTCAATTGTTTATCAAATAACTTGAGAAAGAAAAATAAGATGAAAGTTTAGAACTTAATAATGAAAAACACATATCAGTAAAAAAAATTCAAAGAAAGTTTAGAGCGAGGATTTATTGATTCTTTCCAATGTTTTAGTATAAATATTGATATTGAAATAAAGAAAAATTTAGGGACACATCAAAATATTTCAAAGATGAGCATTTAAATCTGTTCACTAAGAAAGGTGTTTATACCTACGAATATGGATGTGATAGAGTCTTTATGAAAACCTTCTAGGGGTAGTTAGGTAATGCTTTTGTCAGAGAACGAACGTCCGGAGATGCCCCATTTAGATGCTGTGCATCTTTTTACAACACGTTTTAACGCCTGGTAGGTTGGCAGTTAATGTTCCATACAACAGGCACCAGTTGGCTACCTCCCAGGAAGAGTGGTATTTGATTTAGTATTGTAGTAGTGGTGGTAACAAAGAGTAGGTAGACGTTTGTAGGTTGCAGTATTTTATTGACTGCCTGTTAGAAATTTCCATACGATAACTTATAGCATGTATTTTAGCACTTCCTGTGCTATTCTCTTATTAATATGGTAGTATTTTTTTCGAAGAAAAGAGGTCTCAATTAAATATTTCTAGAACCATATTTGAATGCGTATTGTGGGGCTTGGTCTGAGCGTTGTTTTGAATTATAATAAAGGGAGAGTTTTTTTTTTCTCCTGACTCCACACTTTAACTGTGAATAGAATTAATAATGTTGCATCTGTGCCAGAGAAGCTTTGATCATTTCTTTATAATATTTCTTGATAGTTATTTATATTCTAAGGCATACCGCCTTGGTATAGGGCCATGCAATTTTTCCCTACACAACTTCCTTGCTACAGCACTCAAACCTGTGGGAGGACTGATGGATTACAACAATACGGAGGAGCATGTGTGTTAAATGGCGAGCCTCACGTGATGTTTCTATGCTCTTAGTAATCTGGGGATTTTGTTCGGGCACAGCTTTAACTGTCTTGTTCAGTGTCCTTCGTTTCAATATTTGATCTTGATATGTTTGCATTATTTATTTTATTTCCAACAGTGACTAGTTGATGACTTACTGTGAACCAATCCAATATGCCATATGAGTTTTACACACTCTAGTTTGCTTGTTTCTCTGTTATGTTAGTATTTTATGCTGTCTTTTTTTCTTTCAAATGCTGCATATAGAAATGACTTCAACATTGAATAAAAACAGTTACTTGGCTGAACCTCTGTTGATATAATTTTACTATGTTATATGCTCTGTGTCAATTATTTCGACGTGTTTTACATATATATAAAAATGCTTTGAATAAAAGTAATTTAGATTCGAATTCCTTTGTGGGGTTTCCCTCACATGAAAATATATTGTTTTAATCAAGACAAATATTCAATTAAATTGAGTGGCTTAAAATGTGAAAGACTTTGACATGGTATGGAAATTTGTTACCCTGAAATGGTTGATACTAGATAAGCAAGTGTTGTGATAAAATTCCTCGAGGTGAGTATCAACATGTGTATAAACCAGTATATTTGACTAGTGATTTTACGAATGAAAACGAGTCATATGAATTGAAATCTATGGAAATTTATTTAGACCATGTGCAAATGAATATGTTTCACTTGCAAACAAATTCAGGTTACATTGAAACAAAAGTAGACCGTACGGATACAAATGTTATCCACAAGCAAACGAATGTAAGGCAAAAATGCAAATGCATATTCCAGATATGCAAACAATTGTAGGTCACAAGCAAACGAATGTAAGTCACATTTAAAAGAATGTAGGTTACGTGGAAACAGATGTAAGGCATATGCAAATTAATGATGATGACATACAAATTACTTTATTTAATATGCAAACAAATGCATTTCGTATGAAAATGAATGTAGATAGCATACAAACGATTGTGTGCAGATCATAAGCTAATTAGATGTTTAAAATATATTTATGCCTGTTACGACTGTTGTTAATATGAACGTTGGCATCGCATATTGGGTTACTGTGGACGAGAAGTGAAGACATTTTTGGGTCGTCAGTTTTATATTCTTAGAAAGGATGAAATCTTCAGGATATTAAAAAAGTTTACCTTACTAGCAAGTACCGAGAATACCAAGCGTTTGGTTTTATAAAATGTAGGTTACAGTAAATGTTCCGGGTGATTTTGTTTTAATGTGGTCGTGAATTATTTGAAACATGGAGGTGTTTGGAATTCGGGACCCCACTGCCACTAATAATATTACACCGAGGTCCATAATACCGACAAGTTATGCAAATATCGTGTGCCATATTTGGCAGTTAACAAACTAAAATTACAAGGAAACCATTACAAAACTTTGCTTTCATTTCTGGAATAACAACTTGGTAACTGGTTACCAAATATGATATGTATTTGACTTCTTTGGGTTCCAGAAAATTATTAGAATAAACTAGGAGGCCCCAAAAATGAACACGAAATACAAAAATTAATTATCCCTTATCGCCGTTTAGTAATACATCGCTTCTGTGTGGGGAAGCGACTGTGTAAAATACAGCCCTATTAAAGCCCCACACACATTACCGTAAAATATATGTTTATAAATTATGCAAAACATTTAAAATGCCACTCGTTAAAAATATTAAAGGGGAACTTATTTCAATACGACATGACATGAGAAGGGGCCGTCAAATAACACCCAATCAATCAATCAATGCCCCCTTCTCATCAGTAAAATATGTTTGTAAATATGGGGTGTGTAGGCAGCATTGGAGATGCGTTGCGTTGCATCCGGTTTAGCAGCAGATATGTACAACAGATATGGCGACTACATGAAGTTGCTGTCCTGTAATAAAGTTGTGTAGAACACGATAATTTTACCAATCTATCGTGGTGTCAGGTACATGATACTTTTTTTATTGCATGGTGCTCTAGTAAATACGTTTGCAAGGCAAATTTCGTTCTATTCTGTCAAGATGTAAAAGTGTGTGAACCTGCCTGATCAACTTGTTGTGGAAGGTAATTTAGACCAAAATTTGACGTTTTGAAAAAAAAAAATTCAGCTGTACGTTTAATACTAAATATAAAGGATGACTCCGAAATCCCACGAGTGCCACTGTTATTGAATGAAATCGGTGACGAGGGCTTTGAGATATACAATTCATTAACGTCGCTATGGCTGAAGCACAAATTTTTGATATTGTCATTTCAAAATTCGACAAGTATTGCTCGCCACGGAAGAGTCTGTTGTATTACCGTTTTCAGTCACTTTATAACCTTGAGGCGACCGGAAATAATGCCAGTAGAACAGTTCGTTAGAGATGTAAAAAATCCGTCTTGTCTGTAGTGGCGGGAATCAACAATGCGGCAATGCAAGAAAAGTTTCTTCAAACGTGAGACGATTTAACACTTAATAAGGCTATCGATGCGTGTCGATTTTTAGAAGCAAGTCACATTCAGTTTTAAGGCTATGCAGAGTACAACAGTTAGTTGTAAATGCAAATTTAACGAATGAAGTGCTTCCAGTTCAGTCACCTCAGGTTGTTGACATATCATATTTAAGGAGTGCGTCTAAGCATACCGGTAAGTGTGGCTATTGTGGCTATAATCATGGACGTGAGAAAACGCACCCCGCAATAAATAAAACATGTGCAAAGTGTCATCGGAAGAATTATTTCGCAAATGTTTGTAAGAGTTCACCAGTCAGTAATCCAGTCGACTGCAATAAGCCAAACAAGCAGTCTAGCCCACGCCATGCTAATGCAGTCTCTCTTAACCTAGAATCTCAGTTTTGCCAAGTAGAATCGGTCTCTGATCTTGTTGACTATATGTATGTAGCAGAAGTTGGTGGTCCTGCATCCCTTGACAATCGGTCATGGTGGGAACCCATTACTGTTCTTAACACAGTTTTCACTTCAAGTATGACACAGCTGCTCAAGTCAACAATATGCCACTTACTTTGCTCTTGAAAGTTGTTGTAGACTCTCGTGACATCCAGAAGAAAGGTTCATCACTAACAGATTATGGAGAGTTCGAGGTACTTCATATGGGATATGTCTAGTTACCATTTGCAGTTCGCAAAGAATAACATAAAATACAGTTTTGAAGTTGTTGAAATTCCGCAGGCTCTACCTCTTCTGGGTTTAGAGGCATGTCAAGTACTGCATTTGGTACAGCACGTTAGTGTTGTACCTCAACATTCAGTATCCAGTAAGGACGACATACTGCAATAGATTCAAGATGCGTTTACAAGGCTAGGAAAGTTTCATGGCAAGCCACTTACGATCCATGTTGATCAGAGTGTTACCCCTGTTGCTAATTCTTGCCGTAGAGTTTCTCATAGCTTATTTAGTACACTAAAGTTAGCTTTTAAACTTTTAGAGAATTCGGTTGTGATTTATAGAGTAACTTGTCCTACTGCATGGGTAAGCAATCTTATTGTTGAAAAACAAAGTGGTGGTCTACTACTGTGTCAGGATCATAACAATTTGAACAAATCCATTCAATGTGAAATGCATCTAATACCCTTGCCAGAGGATCTCGCATCAATATAAGCAGGGTTTAAGTATTATGCTACATGTGATTTTTCAAATGGATTTTCTCAGGTCCCCCTTAATGAGGCTAACTCAAGCCTTTGTTGTTTTGTTACGTCATTTCCGAGGTTAAAATTCAATCACCTTCCATTTGGGCTTAGTTGTTCACCAGACATGTTTCAGTGTAAAATATCATAAATATTTGGTGATCTTGATAAAGTAAGAGTGTATTTTTATGACATCATCACGAGAGCTAAATTACAAGAAGTTTTAGAATCCATAGTTCGTAAGGTGTTGTGTAAAGCTAGAGAATGTAATGTTAAGCTTAATAATATATCAAATTTTCAGTACCTAGTGTCACGTGTAAGCTATGTTGGAAATGTAATCTCTGCTCAAGGTGTTGAGCCAGACAAAAAACTTTTGATGCTTTTTTTTGCATGCCAGTGCCTAGAAACAAGACATAGTTGTTGTGCTTCCTGGGCATAGTAAAACATGTAGGAAGATTTATTCCTAACCTTGCAAAAGTCTTTGCTCCCCTGAGGCTCCTATGGCATAACAATGTACTTTGACTATGGTCAAATGAACAAGAATCTGCTGTGGCAGCCTTAAAATGTCTAATCTGTTCTGCCCCTGTTGTAGGTGTTTTTACCCTAACCTAGAACTAGTAATCCAGACTGATGCTTCTTCTCTTGGAATTGGTTAATGTACCAGAAGCTTAACTAGCTCTGAAGAAAAGTGGGCACCCATTGAGCTAGAATGTTTGGCTGTTGAATTTAGGCGTGAAAGGTTCGACGAATTCACTTATGGGAGGCCAGTTACAGTTCACAGTGACCATAAGTCACTGGTGAGTATCATGCAAAACAAGCTCAACTCATAGACTCCACGAATTCACAATATTCGTCTCAAATTGCTGTGATACTCGAGTAACTGGATATGTACGTTGAAGACACATTGTCTTGTGCATATTTGGAAAATAATGAGAAAACTGATGATGATTTACATTTTGCAATTGTTTCTATGTCCAATTTACCCATGACAAGAGAAAAGAGGAGTTTAGAGAAGTAACAGCTGAGGACCCTCAACTCTCTATTCTTGTTTAGGTGATATATCGTGGCTGGTTTAGTACTAAAGTCTTGTTACCTGATAACTGCAAAATATTTTGGAAGCTTCGGCACTTGATAGAATTTGTAGATGGCTTAATTTTCGTATGGAAAATTTTTTTTCCCTGTGTCTCTGAGGTGAGCCATGCTCATAAAACTCACTTGAGGGATCAGCAAGTGTAAAACTAAAGCCAAAGTGGCATTTTACTGGCCTAACATTTCTTGTGATATATAGTGGGGTATTAGTAGCTGTGAAGATTTCTAGACATACCAAAGGTCTATTACTAAGGAGCCATTAATACCTAATCCTGTTCCTGATAGGTCTTGGGCTTATTTAGAGACATGTATTTTTGAATTTGCAGTAGAAAACTTCATTGTAATCATTGACTACTTTTCCAAGTGGTTAGAACTAAAGTTGCTTGAGGCTAAATAATTAAGTGAAGACATAAAGAAGTTTGAAGAAGAGTTTGCTAATATTGACAGTCCAATCCGACAACATAACTTTTAGTAGTTAGGAGTTTAAGCAGATTGGTGAATTCTGGAACTACTAGTGCACATTTTCCACAGGCTAGTGAGTTAGCTGAAAAAGCAGTAGACATTGCAAAATGTATGTTGCTTAAAGTGACTGAGTGTGACATTATATTGTCCCTGGCACTCCTTGACTGCAGGAATACGCATATTGCTGGAATTTATCTGTCGCCAGCTGAAATGCATTTTCACCGCTATTTAAAATAAAAAAATTCGCACTCACTCTGATCTACTTAAACCTCATGTTCATGCTGATGTACAGGCCAGGCTTCAAGCACGTCAGGATAGCAAGAAATATTACTATGACAGCCGTGCATAAGCTCTACCAGAACTAAGTCCAAATCAGTCAGTTAGTGTTCAACAAGGCAATGAGGGGAACCCTGCAACAGTTGTCAATAATTGTGACGCTCCTCGTTCAAATTTATATTGAGAGCGCTTGATGGCACAATTTATAGGTGAAACAGGAAACACATAAGGGCAGTGCTTAATAGGTTTTTTATCATTGAGCCTTCATATAGTAGTTCAGAGTTGCAGGAAAATAGCGAGACAATTATTATCATTATTGACCATGGTTCTGCACCCAACAATGTTTGTGGGGAAATGAGAAAGGACTTGTTAGCAGCCTTGAGGCCAAGTAGGGTTATTAAACGTTCCAAATATTTGCAAGATTTGGTCAACTTAATTTTAAATGTGTTTGCTCTTATAACTGTAATTTATAATATCAGTGTGATGTTAACTATTAACTAAATTCAATTTGAACTGCTTGTCTGCATAAAAATGTTTAAGTAAGGGAGATAAAAGGAAAATTGGTGAATATGTTATGTTCGTAGCTTGCCAGATGAACTGCAACTGGTTTAGCAGCAGATGAGTACAACATATATGGCAGTTACGTGAAGTTGCTGTCCTGTAATAAAGTTTTTTTGAACTATGCATCCTCGATAAGTTTACAAATTCAACACATCTATGGTTCGGAAAAATATAAATTTTTAAAATACGCACTGATCCTGCAATAATTAAAATGTATGTGCATAAAACCCATGAATCCTATTATTATTTGATTTTAATAATTAACAGATGAGTCACGTGTGCGGTGTCCCCTAAACCAACCGACGCTTCGTACATGAACATTTTACTGAATGATGACAAGAAAAGCATAACCAAATATTAATGTAATTGAGAAATTCTACAGTGAAGAAGCTTAAGTTATCTCGAAACCCAATTTAGACTGGCGGACCGAAACCACGTTTCTGAAAAGTCGCTGCAACATGACATAATACCCCACATGCTACACTATATACACCACATACTGAAATTGCAAATCAACTAGACACATCAAAGGGCGACACGGCGCATCGTGACCCCCTTATTCGGCGATGCCACGGGAAATTCTAAGTTCAGAGACAAGGCTAAAAAAAAATATGTAGATGAAGGCGAAAATTCAGCACATGAACTGTCTCCATAAGAAGACAGAAGTAGAAGTGCGCAAGCAGAGTAAAGTGGGAGGAGTAGTTTGCTTTAGTAGATCCAAGGGTAATGGCTGCTGCTTGACGTGCCGAGGTGTCATCTGGTATCTTGCATGACATCACATGCGCGGATGGGTGTTGTGCCCTCTACAGCCCATGACGGTCATGTCTGCTTACATTATTGAACCTCCGACTGCCGTGTTGCATGTGGACGATCTTGATATTAACCACAGTGATCTAAACCTCAATGACCCCCGGCCATAAATAAAAAAACGAAAAAGTGAGGAAAAATTTACATTATCTATTTTCTCCGACCACCATGTTGCACATGGATGACCTTGAACTTAATTGCAGTAACCTAAATCTCAAGAATTCGTAAAAAAATAAAAATAAGAATTTTAAAAACTCGGAAATAATTACATTAACGACCACCATGCTGCTGACCTTGCCTTTTACCTTAGCGAGCTTGAACTCGAAAAATCGAGGAGAAGTCGTAAATAATATAAAAAATTCATATAAACAGATAAACACATTACACTGCTGACACCGACCATCATGTTGGATGCGTGTAACCTTAACTTTGACACTAGTGACCTTTTACCACAATCACAGGACCACTAAATTGCATTTAACAGATATGCCCCCTACCCGGACCAGTCACACATGGTTCACAACCCAACCACCACCCAGTCTCATCACCCCACCGTACCATCACCCTCTCCTCCTCCCACGCAATCATCCCTTATGCACCCCATCCACCCCTATTCCCCCATTTTTATTTTTATTTGGATAAAAGTGTCTAAAATAGTTATTTACATAATGTATGGTCCCAAGCATCGGAATGTACTGAAGGGATCGACAGACCAATATATATTCAACTCCTCTCCATAGTCCCATCCCCTCTCGACACTGTTCTCCTCTCATCCCATCACCCACGACCCTGAAACCTTTCCCCCTCGTCACTGCAAATTGCATATACCTTCCCCTTCACTCCTTGACCAACCACTCTTCAGACTCCGCTGGCGAGACAGACTTGTTTGCATGGACTGGCTTACGGTCAGCCTTGACAAAGTGTAGAATCATAGAGCGAAACTACATCTAGGAAATGACGCATTCATAAATAAATACATTCAATTATTTAATTTGTATTTATTTTATTTGATGTTTGAAAACTTTTAAATGTTTAAATACGCAGTATAAAGTAATTAAAATTAATTTTTAATGCAAAATCAATTTAAAAATTTGAAACTATGCAAAATTTACTCACTCCTATGACAGCTGGTTACATTGAAAGAAAATATCACATGGAGGCAGGTGGAATCTAAATAGCAAACATTTGATCCCAATGAATGCACGATGTCCATTACACCACATGAATTAACAAGAGATGGTGCTTCATTGCCATATATTAAGCTTCTAAATGGTCTCTTTGAATCCATATCTACAAATATTTAATTTTTAAATGTATTAAACATCTTGCTACAAATTGTTTTTATAAAATTTTTATAGTTATTTTGTTTTATTTAATTCATTTATGACTCAGGCCATGTCCACTATCATGTGTATTCCGAATATTATGCCATGCTGATTAATTGTGGCATATAAAATTCAATATTTATTTTAAATATATTTTATTTATTAAATTAAATTTTTTTGAAGTTAAACAACATATCATAGAACTCGTATTTTTCAGTTAATCTGAATCTTATATAAGATCGTGTACCTATATACAGAGTTACAAAGAATGTTTATAATATTTCCAAATAATGAAACTATAGTTTTAGGAGCCGAAAAAGCCAGTTTACTGTGTAGTGAACATATTTTCATAAGTCGGGTTGCATGCATGTTAGCTAAGACCCGTCAGCTTCTACAAATACTATAACTCGAAAACTCTTAGGGCCAGTCTCGTGAAATTCAGTTAGCAAGCAACATATCAAGCTCTGAGAATGTATGTGTGCATGGGTGAGCCTCATGGTTGCTTATGAGCATAGCAGTTAGCTAAATAAAAAAAATATTAGCATAATGTATTTTTAAAATCAAATTTGAATATTAGTAAGGTGGTTACGATATAAGGTTTAAATAAGTAATAAAATATTTAAAATATTTATTTAATTAATGTATTAAAATATATTTATATACAAATACTCAAAAAATTACTTATGTTCGTACACGAGCAGTCCACACCATTACAACCCACAATACCTACAGTCCGTTAACACTAAATTATATTTTCCCCACTCATAAACTTAATGTCAACATGTGGTAAGCTTGAAGGCGAAATCATTGCAGTAAAAGCTACACCGATATGCTCTTGTGAGTACTGGAATTGATGTATTGGTGGATCCAGATGGTTCAACTGCCATAACATTGGAAGAAGCAGGAATCAGGGATTGTTGTGTCCTCATAAAATATGCTGACACATGCGACGTTGGGCCCCGGCGATGAGTTGGTGGGCTCATCATTCATACTTGCCAAAGCTGATGATGGCAGAGAGGCCAATGGATCGAAATAATGAAATTATATTACTGCAGCCTATCACATAGCCGATGGAGGTTGCAGGATATATAGGTGGTTGGGTGGTCAAGGACAAATGCAGAATTTCTCAGCAGGTGATGCTAACTGGCATAAATATTATGAAGGTGTCGGTTATGGGCCCAGTAGAAGCAGTAGTGCCACAGACTACTGTTGCATTGTAGACTTTTTCGGTTGTGATGTCTTCACCTTTTACGATTGAGTCGACCGCACCTTCGGACGAAATTACAGCGCCAGTTCTTACTGCAACATCTTTATCTTCGACTGTACCATAAAGTTCATTGGTTGTGCTGTCTCTGGCAGAGTTCGAGTCGTCGGCTGTATCACATCAACCAGAAATCATATCACTGCATCTACTACGGCAATATATTTCCGCATCAACACACCACACAACAGCATGAAATTCATGGCTGTATGAAGAATCCCAAATGCATTAAATATCTGTGTTTATGGCGTGTCTCGCTGTTCTACCACAACGATACTTTCTGAAAACATGAAAAAATTACAACTGCGGACCTCATCAATATTTCGGTGGCAGTTCTGTAAAAGAGAGTTCATGCAACCTCCATCAGCTGTGTAATAGAATGCAGTTACATAAATTCGAACCAATGACCTCTCTGCCATCTTCAGATAAGAAAAGTATGGATGAAAAGAATTACAACTAATATCTGGGGTGTAATATCGTTTGTTCCGGCGTCTTCTACGGAGGCACTGCGGTCCCTGATTCCTGCTTCTTCCGATGTGAAGACAGATAAACCTTTTGGGTTAAAAAATTATCGATTCCAGCACTGACGAGAGCATATATTTGTAGCTTTTGCTACAATGACATCACCTTGAAGCTTACAAAATGTCAACAAGAAGTTTATAACTGTGTATGGACTTGGTAATGTGTTTACAGACTGTAGGTAGTAAATGTTGTAAGGGCATGCACTGTGCAGGGACAAACGTGATTAGTTTTTTATATTGTGTGTGTAGTAACATACGTTACATCAACAAAAGTATCCAGACACCCACCTGAAAATTAAGTACAAGTTTATGCCACCCTCCATTGGGAACACTTGCAGTCAATGTGATAATGGCCAACCTTTAGCATTGATGATAGTCAGAGCTCTCGTAGGCATATATTAAATAGGGGGTGATTGGTTTCCTAGGGAATTGCAGCCCATTCCTCGTTGAGCATTGATACGATAAGAGGTATCGAGGTGTGGATCGGCGTGGTCTAGCACGAAGTTGGCATTCTAAAACATCCCAGTGATAATTTATCGGATTCAAATCAGGACTCTCTGCAGACTAGCCCATTAGTGGAACACTGTTGTCGTCAAACCACTCCTTCACATGCCCTACAATATGGATGGGTGCTCTGTTATGATCAAATACACAATGTTCATCCTTAGATTTGGTCTTCGATGGTAGGCTACATGAAAGTGGTTAAATTGTCAACATATACTTGTGCCTTTAGAGTGACACATAAAGCAACAAGGAGCCAAGCCCTCTCCAGGAGAAAAATTACCAGATTGTAACTTCACCACCCCCAAATTTCAGAGTCGCCACTATAAGAGCTGGTAGATGACATATCGGATCTCTTCACGATTCTACACTTTCTCAAAGCTGGCCGCATGCCTCGTTCACCTGTCCATGCAAACTCATCTGTCTCGCGAGCGGAGGGTGAAGAGGTATGTTCAAGGGGGGAGTGGGAAGTCGATGCAAATTGCAGTTGCAAGGGGGAATTTTTCAGGGTCGTGGACAATGGTATGAAAAGAGTGCAATGCCTAGGAGCGATGGAACTTTGAAGTGGGGTCGCATATATATATATATATATATATATATATATATATATGTATATTGGTCTGTCAATCTCTTCAGTACATTTCCGATGCTTGGAACCATTCATATATGACATTTTAAATTGCTTTTTAAACACTTTTATCACACAAAAAACTAAAATTTTGTTGGAAGGGGTGGAGGGTTCGTGTGAGCAGAGTGTTGGAGGGTGAATGGGGAAGAGAGTTTAATAGAAAGGTGGGATATAGGGACTGGTTTGTTGTTGGGGTGTGAGTCAAGGCTGATGGGAAGGGGGGAGGGGAATACCTATAAAATCCAATATGGTTACCCTGTGATTCGGTCTCAATAACACTGAGGCCAATGTCATCCACATCCAACATGGTGGTCGGGGTCAGTAGTGTAATGTTTTTCTAGATTATTACAAGTTTTTTAATTACTTACGAGTTTTCCTAGATTTTTCTAGTTCAAGATCACTAGGGTTAATGCAAATTTAAGCAGCATCCAGCGTTGTTGGTGTCAGTAATGTAATTTGTTCCGAGATTTTGAAATTTAGTTTAATGGGGTTTACAAATTTTCGAGTTCAAGGTCAGTGGGGTCAATGTCAAGATCTTTCATTTTCCATGTGGTGGTAGATGTCAGTAATATTTCTCTATTTTCATATATTTTTTAGTCGAGACCGTCTACATGCAACATGGCAGTCGAGGCGTCAATAATGTAAACAAACATGATCGACCAAGACTGTCGAGGGCACCCCGCATGACTGCGTACGTAATATCACCCAAGATGGCGGACGGCTCTCTGCACCTCAGCCAGCAGCCATTGCCCCCGGACCTACTAAAGTACACTACTCTTAGAGGAAGGGGGAGAGACGTGGAAGCAAAGGTACTCGGACAAGGAACCAATCATGGGAAAGGAAATGAGCATGACCGCGAGTGCCGAGAACAAAGCGCGATCGGAAAAATAATACATACTTGAATTTAACAATATTTTGAAAATAAAACTGAAATATTTAAATTTATTATATAAATATTTAAGAATATATTAATTTCGATACATTCATCATGAAGTGACATATGGGACCTACCGTCAGAACACTTTTTATTCTCGAATCCTTTTTTCTTGTTCTGTAAGGGGAAGTTTTCCAATGTCAGAAATTATTCCGGATAAAATGTGATAGATATGGTTTTGAAAAATACTGTTCATATATAGCAAGTTCCCTTTCTATTTATTTTATAATTATGTTAAACATATGTTTCAATTTTGAGTATCGAGATTATCATTTTCCATTCAAGCCATTAAATGTCAATTTACTATACGAGAATATTTCAGTAAAAATAGTTCAACATTTCAAATTGATATTCTAAACGAATTTTATATTAAAACGATTTTCTATCATGTAGGTGATATTATTCGTGATTTCCAAATTTAAAATTCTGGTTCCATATTACCATCATCTATATAACGATGACAGTTTGGCACATTTTTCATAAACTTTTCATTACTAATTTTTTTAATTGGTTCGTACGGAATGTGAATTCAAGTTAAAAATTGAAAGAGAGGAATTTTTCACATAGCATAAATGTTAAAATTAAGCTGATACTTCAGGATATGTAACATAAAAAAGCAAAGTTAAATTTCGTATTTATATACTGAGAAAAAGGTTTTTTTGAATCAAACAAAGTTTGTTTGGCGCAAACAATTTAATTGTATATATATAGTGGCAATGAAATATTTTGTTTTTGAAACCAAATTATTTTGTTGTTCTTATTTGGTTGCCCCAAGCTAAAAGATTATTTTTGGTGCAACTAAATATTTGTTAGGCTCAGTGTACATTAAAGAGGTTCGGTAAATATAATAAAAAAAGCTTCAAAGCCCGACCCAGATTCGAACCCACATCGATTGCAACTGAGCGCTCTACCTTGACAAACTCGGCTTAGGTTTATAACTGCTGCACCGTAAATGTTTTCACATATATAAAGTCATATACCGGACAACGTAAGTGCATAAATATTTCAAGTTTTACAACTTTACTTTTTAGTTTCCAGCTGAAATTAAGTTAATTGGGATTTTTATACCTTTCTTAAGAATCAATAAATATACTAATAGGCAATGTTACTATCCTAATTGTCACTAAAATATCTCTGTCTGTATTTTCTAACGCAGAAAATCAAATGAATGGTGATACAAATATATACAGTTGATTCAAAAAAACATTCTGTTGGCAGTCTAATTTTTTGGCCCATTAAAGAGGTATTTTTTATTCAAGTGAGAATTTTTTAGATTAACAAACTTGATTTTGTTGCTTACCAAGTTTTGTTCACTCAACAAAATATTTTTTGGGGCAACAAAATTTATTTTTGGCCCTATACAAACAAGTGTTTTGTTTGCTGGAACTAACATTTCTCTCAGTGCACCTCCCCTGTGTTTCCCATGTTGTGGTTTACTTAGTTAACGATATGCGTTCATATGCTTTTATATTATTTTAGATACTGTTCTGCAAACTTGCGGAGACCATCGAGAACTAATTTAGACATGAGAGGAAAAGTCATATAAATTTCATATGAAAAATTAATTAACAGCTTATTATGAAAAGCGAAATTTAAGAAAAAATACATCTGAATAGCTTTATATGCTAGAATAGAATCTTTGGTGACTTAAACATTAAAAAGTAAAACACGTACATTTTGTATGCACATATACTTACTGTATATGTCATGTTACCAAATTTACATAATTCTGAGAGAAAAAATAATGAAGAAATTCGAATTGAATATTATGTGGTTTTTGTGCTTAAAATTATGTGCCATAATTATTAGGCATACGCATATATTTGCATGACGTTTTTAAAATATGCTACTTATATACTGAATACAGTTGTCATCACAGTGATAACAATTGTTATCAAATTGTCTTGTGTTAAAGACCAACGCAAAATTTTAAATGTAATAACAGATTTAAATCGTTTATAAACTTTCACATTCACGAACTTATTGAAAGATCTGTTTTGCCGATATTGCTAAAAGTTTAAGCATAATTCTGTATCGTCCACTGATGAACCACAGGCATCTTTAACTTTTTTTATCTATACAGAATAAAAGAATAAGTATCCTTAACTTTCTGAACGCTTATATCTAATATTTTACACATATAAAAAGTGAGATATGGTATATTTCTTTTTTTTCAGATGTGGAGGAGGATCTGGAAAACGTTCATCTTACATCTGATAGTGCACATTCCCTTACAATACTATGCCAATGGTAAGTCTGATAAGTTTATTTTACCTAATGAAACAAACGCAACTACTAATGGCTGCATTATATATTTAAAATGTATACGTTGTGATTGAATAATATCGACAGTCTACGGAAGAAGGTTCGTCACGAAGAACTAAACCGAAAAAATACACGCCTTAAAATACGTTATGAACTACCCATATTACTGAGTTACTCGGTTGCTCACTGCCTAAGAGAAAGTATGGAATGAAAATACACATTGAATGTACAGATACTACGCCTATCATTCCGATGTATCTTTGTAATGCACATAATGTCCCATCGAACATACTTCATGAGCAACAAACTACAGGTGGTGCAAATATTTCTTGTGTTGTGTTTATACAGAATGTTCGGAAATTAAAGACCGAATCTACGGGAGGTGATTCCTTATGACAAATAAAGTCGAAAATATATGGAAACCGTATACCTAAACGAAATATTAAAGAAGGTGTGGACCTATAAAAATTGGGTTTTAAAAACGTATTTTTGCCGAATGCCTTGTACAACGCTTCACAGTCCGCAGCAAAAGGGTGACTTATGCTTCCCATGTTGCAGAGACACATGCGTAATGCTGGCCGTCCTCGGTCTGTGCGCACTGTTCGGCCTGAGGAAATGATACGTCAGTACATCAACGGCATGCCCTACACAAGTACACGCTCAAAAGTGCGCCAAATGGGCGTATCCTATTCAACCATGTGGGACGTACTGTGGGTAAATCGCCGCCAATCCTAAGGCTGGCAGAAAGTGCAAGGCATTCAGCGAAAATACGTTTTCAAAACCCAATTTCACAGGCTCATATCTACTTTAATACACTGTTTAGGTGTATGGTATCCTGTATATTTTCGACTGTATTTTTCATAAGGAACCGCCTCCTGCAGTTTGGGCGTTAATTGCTGAACATTCTGTATATATGTACATACACTGCGTCTGAAGTGATTAACGGAGATGCAATACTTATCATGTAAATCTGAAACACTAGCGCCCTGCAAATAATAGGCTTATATAAAGTGCATAGGTAGAAAACTGAATATTTCGATGTGTTATTGTATGAAAACCTGCAGCCACGGCAAAGTTTTTTGTCGTAACTTAATAAACTTATGGAAAAATCTGGGCATGCCACATTTATTTTGCATTGAACTTCATGACACGGGAATTGGTGGTATTATGGGCGAACTGTGATAATATAGACTGCTCACAGAAAGTATAACATATATCGGAATCCAGAATGTTATAAGTCTTAAAATTAGATTATATTAAATGCTGTATTCCTAATAGCACATAAAGTGAAAAAAAAACACAATACTCTTTTACATAATTCTAGTATGAAACAAACAAAAGCTTAAACTGAAAAACCACTTAAACAAAGGTATATAATCTGTTTCAATAACAAAAAACAGGTCTTCTCAGATGCATTGACAAACTTCAATAACGCGTAGGACCTCCATNATGCGTGTATCCGACAAGGCATGCCAAAAACAAGATCATTAAGTATTTCCTGAGGCATATTGTCCCATTCTTCGATCACAGCTGTTTTTAAGGCCTGAATGATTACGGGTGGTTGTGCACGGATTGAAATCGTTTGAGGAATGACCACACGCTCTTAATTGCAGTTCATGTCAGCTGGATAAGCCGGCCAGTTCATTCTTCGGATTCCACGTAGGTGCAACTATGGGGAAAATGCTGAAAATTTTGTGAGGCTTTGTGAGTTTTGGAGGTTTGCTTACTGAGGCTCGCATCTACGGCTTCACTTGAAATTGTTTAGCAGACTTTAGCAAACATTTTGATAAAAGGTGAGGAGGGAGCATCAATCCATTTTGACTCGTCTTAGGATTGCCGAACGTACCCGAAGGTGCTTGGCAGTTACGCCACTGACCATTCAAGAATATGCATCTGTTCCTGGCAACCGGTAGCCGTATTACTTTTATAGCCATAGGTTATGCCAAATCGAAAATCTGTTTTTATTGTCAGATTTATAACATTTTTCATTCTGAAGAGTACCTACATATAATAAATATGCGATGTATGGGTTTGGCGAAATATGCCTATCGGATTTATTAAATTACTATTTATATTAGAACTTAATGTAACTTGAATGCTAAATTAATTTTATTTTTAAACTAATGCCGAAAATATATTTAGCAAATGGCGAAGACACAATAGTCCCTCGCTTGTTAAATAATATTTTCCATCAATAAATATTTAAATGTATATAATTTAGTTTTAAATTGTAAACATCATCCGATTTTGAATGTATATATATATATATATATATATATGTGTGTGTGTGTGTGTGTGTGTGTGTGTGTGTGTGTGAATATATATTTAATATTTAGTGAAATTATACATGGGGCATGGCGGAACACTGCAGAAGTGTCTCTTTTAGTTACTAAGTTCATATAAATTGCTATAAAATCTATGAATATTTTGTTTAAAAATTCTGTATTTCCCCGAGATAAAAATTTTCCTTTTAAATACATGGCAAAATCTCGTGAAGTAAAATGTGAAAAGCAGCCATATATATATATGTATATATATACGGTGATTATAAAATCATGAGAAAAACATTGAGGGTGGTAGAGCTCACTACAACAAACAATTATTGTATAGGAATATTTGGGTGTAAGAGACGCGTTAAGGCACAAACACAAAAACATAACACATTAATGGCCACCATGATCGCCAGATTTATCTAGTCTCGATGTTTTCCTGTGGGGGCATTTGAAAGTTCTCATGTACGAGACTTCAGTTGATTCCGTTGAAGACCTCGTCGCTCGACTATCGTGTGCGGCTGCACGCGTGCGTGAAATACCCGGCGTATTTAAATCTGTTCGCCAATCACTCCGCCGACGCTACCAAGCTTGCATTACTGTCGGTGGTAGCAATTTTCAGCAATTAATAATTATAAACATTGCTGTTAAATGGAATTTAGCGGCAACGTTGTAAATAAACACAGTGTTTCATTTCATGTGTTATTTTTGTGTTTGTGCCTCAAAGCGTCACTCCCGCCCATATATTCCTATACAATAATTGTTTGTTTTAGTGAGCTCTACCACCTCTCAATGTTTGTCCCATGATTTTAGAATCATCCTGTAT